>CM062812.1:993414875-993728704 GCA_031772625.1 Pinus tabuliformis | reverse complement strand
AATGAATTATTTGTGAATAGGCAAAAGATATCAAATTTGAATGATGTCACAATAGAGATGGACAAGGGTGTAGAGATAGTAATGAGAAATGCTAAAGGAACAAATATTGCAACAGACAAAATGAAAGGAACAAAAACCAATGAAGAAATAAAATCAAACAGGTAGTTTTGTGCAAGTTTAGTTAACTATATACCATATTTATTTTTTGTGTTTTTGTTTTTTTCTTTTAATTATTCTAATTCAATGCTCACACCTAGGCAAAAAGAGAACGAGTCTATGCCATTGTTAATCGAAGATATTAGTAACAATATAACTGGTAGCATTTGTCATGGCATTCTCTTGATTACATATCAAACATTTTTGGACTAAGAAGGAAGGATCATCTCGTGAGGGATTATCTCTACAAGCTCATTTTGAACGAATGTGAAAAACATGTAGCATTTTTGTCAGGTAAACAATGCATTGTTTCTTTTATATGTGAGTACTCAGAACATTTATACAATATATGATACAATCTTGTAGCAATGAGATACAAAGTTCAAACACCAAATAATATTATAGAGCTAAACACGTTTACAAAAGATATGTTACTGTCGTATAGTTCTTACGTTTGAATTACTTTCATGCTATGAAATTAAACCTCTTATTTTTCTTATTTCTATATATTTGATCTAACTCATATTTTTAGAGCAATGAAAATGAACACAAGCAAAACATATAATTTGCTAAGAAGTGTGTTTGGTTCTATTTATTGTAATTTGATAATCTTTACATTATACAACCCATTGTTGTTTTTTGCTATATTTATAATGTACTATAACTAAAAACGAGGTTTTTTCAATTTTTAGGAAACATATAACACTAGAGATTCAGATTCATGACATCGATTACAAGGAAAAAAAATACTTTTGAACATTTCTAGAATTTTAAGCAGTGGTTTCAATGCATTATTTTTGAATAGGCAAAAAATAGAAAATTCGAATGATGTCACAATAGAGATGGGCAAGGGTGTAGAGATAGCAATATAATACTACAGAAACAGATATCACAACAGACAAAATGAAAGGAACAAAAACGAGTGAAGAAATAAAAGCAAACATGTAGTTTTTTGCAGTTTTAGTTAACTGTATACCATATTTCTTTTTTGTATTTTCTTTTGAATTAATTCCAATTCAATGCTCATGACTATGTAAAAAGAGAACAATTTTATGCCATTGTTAATCGAAGATATCAGTAACAATATAACTAGGAGCATTTTCATGGCATTGTCTTGGTTACATATCGAACATTTTTGGACAAAGCAAACAAGACAAAAGCAATACTCTGTGTAGATTTAATAGATAAGAAAGCAGAAATGACAATAACATTGCTTGTGCCAACACAGTTTATTGAACAACATGAGACAAAACTTATTGCAAATGTTGGTGTTTCTATTAGAGATTTCGAAATAATTCCAAAGCATAAATATGATAGTGGTGATTGTGAAAAAACTATTTGTCTAAATATCTTTAGCATTGTAGAAAACAATTGTCCTATTTGCATAAAGTACTGATTCTTTCCAAATATGACAATTGCAAATTTGTCCCATAATGAAGATTTGTTTCCAGTTGGCACAATCAATGTTATTACAATCTCGGTTACAAAAACAACAATGCAATATGTATTGGAAATCAAAGATGACAATGCAAAATAGGACAAGGCAACAATAAGCTTTGATTTATTTGAATGTTTCATTGTTACAAAGTTATTGTCCATTTGTTATATGATTTTCATGTATTGTTTTACAAATGTTGCATATGTAACAGGTTTAAGTACATGATAAACTTGTTCCAGCATGTCTTTCAATTCAAAGGCAATTGCAAGAAAATGTTTTTTCATTGATCTTGCTAAAACATGTATTTAGAAAACAAGAAATAGTTTTTTGAACTCCACAATCGATGTTCATATGTCCATTGGAAACACGAAAGCAAGTCAAATATCTAAGAAAATTGTTTTCTTTGGTGAGTGGAATATTCATGGTAAACTTTATTATATTGTTTATATAGACATAGATAAAGAAAAAAAGGATAAAAATACATTTGATTTCACGTTCTAAGCCTTTGTTTTCTATATCAATTTTATAGTACTTCCAAGGACACCAGATAGCGACCAATGCATATAGGAATCCATTTGAGACTGTATGTGCAAAATACAATAGTCCAATTACAAGTGTTAGAACTATGAATTAAACTAAATTTTATTGCACTACTTGCAACCAGGACTCTTGCTTAGTTTTTTCCATCGTTAAAGGGTATCATACATGCAAATGACAAGACTAAAATATAGTGTGTTCTAAGAGGCATTGAACTGGAAAAAGTATTACCTAAACTATGAAAAGTTTCCTATGAGCAATATTGTACAGACAAATTAGTTGTTATTGATTTGTTGTCCAATTTCAAGACACATGGCACATTTATAATAAACCATCAAAACATGATTATATGTATACAATGACGATTTTCTTTGTTTACATTATCGAGCAATCTAGTAACGGTACAATTCTCATTGCTTGCATTGCTAAGCATCTTAACATTACCTTATACTTTCTGGTTCAAGAATTTGACTATTGTCGAGCAACTCTTTCACTTTACTAGATGATTGGGATCTGATTTCACATTGTCAAGCAATATACTATACTTATGAGAACAAGATTAGGAATGCAATCATTAGAGAAAACAAGGTGATTGCTTCTACTAATGCAAATGCTAATATGACATTGTACAAGAACATATTTCAATGAAGTATTTTGTTCAGGTTCTATGTTCTGTACTATGAATTATTTACTATGTTTTCAGCGTTATGTGTAGTTGGTTCATTATGTTATGCTGTGTTTTCTTTCTTGCAATTTCACTTCTTAAATTGTTCTATTGATTTACCAAATTTGCAAGTTCTCTAACTAGTCAGACAATATTACAATTTGGTTACGTGGGATGATCGATGAATCATTTTTTAGTGACACTGTTGTTAATTAATGGAGTCTACAATGATGGTTTTCTTTGTTTACATTGTCGACCAATCCAGTAACGATACAATTCTCGTTGCTTGCATTGTCAAGCAATCTTAACATTACCTTATACTTTCTGGTTGAAGAATTTGACTATTGTCGAACAACTCTTTTGGTTTATTGGATGATTGGGATTTGGTTTCATGTTATGATTAATTGATCTACTATTTTCTTTGCTTGCATTATCAAGCAATGTACTATTGATTATTGGTAAAGGATGGAGCACCATGAATATTTTCGTGCTTCCGCATATCCGTACTTGTAATTTTAACATCATATTCTACTTTTTGGTTCAAGAATTTGAGCAATTTTGTAAAGTTTTTAACAAGGAAGGAAGTGGGATCTGATTACATTGTACAAGAACATATTTCAATGAATTTCTTTGTTCAAGTTCTATGTTTTGTACTATGTTATTTACTAAGATTATTTACTATGTTTTGATTGTTATGTGTAGCTGGTTCATTATGTTGTGTCATGTCTGCTTTCCTGCAATTTGATTTCTTACATTGTTTTATTGATTTATCAAATTTGCAAATTCTATAATTAGTCAGACAATATTACAACTTGGTCCTTAATTAGTGACATTGTTGTTAATTAATGGAGTCGTCCCAGTGGCATTGCATGTAATTAATGACAATTCTTTTTTTATATGATGATGTAAGAGGGAATGTACGGAGGTGCGTAGTTGTGAAGAAGCTTTTATGAAATGCGGAAACCTCCGCATTCCACATTTCACATAAGTACTCCACTCATCGTAACGAAACAATGTCTTCCATACTTACGATTTTCTTGCTTCAACATGTAATCCACATCTACAACAAATGGAATTTCAATTTTTGTGCCTTGCTTAAACCAATCCATTTCTTCTTATGGAAATTCTTGTAGAAATTATTAATCCAGGGAATATGGATCCTTAATACTTGTTTGAAGTCTCTATAAAGCAAAAGTTTTCTTTAATAATACTTGACAAAGGCATGAAATGTCAAATCTATTTTTTTGTGATGTGAAATTTAAAAAAAAATCATTATCATATAAAACTCAAACAAATTTGTAAAATGAATACTTATTTCAAGAAGTGATGTATGGATTAGTAGCACGTAACTTACCAAACACTTTAAATGCACACATACATGTATATTCCTGAATATTCCAATATTTTTTTTTGCATTGTTCGTTGAACTGTTAACATTGATACATAGTGCAGAAGGAGATTTATTCTCCCACCCACCCGTTTGCTTTGTTGTCTGCACTCTGTATAATGCTCTCCTACCCCTCTAAACCCCCCTTTTGCTATTGACTATTCATATTTGTATTATTCTACTCACTAATATCATTTACTATGTTTTTCAATGTCCTGCGTGCTTCTTTCCAATATCATTTCTTACACTATTTTATTGATTTATCAAATTTGCAATTTTTCTATAAAGAAAATCTATTTCATGCAAGATTTAAACAAATGTCTAAATAAATCATTGTCATATAGAGTTGAAACAAATTTGTAAATCAAATAAGCAAGACTGCAATATAACTTATTTTGCATAGATACATATGTGTCTATTCCAGAATAGTTCGATATATATATATATATTTTTACTGTGCCCAGAATATTACAATACATAGCCTTTAGCATATACTGAATCCCAAAATTGGTTAAGCAAATAGAAAAATTTGGTAACGATTTATTTACTAATCAAGCATTGTTTCTGGAGACTAACGCTTCCACTGACTATGTTGCCAAAATGGAGATCTGATTGCTTTGTTCATGTTTTATGAGAGCTCTTATAACAATATTCTTACGGTGTCTAGTTCATCTTCAAATCACCTAAGTGTTTGTTGAAGTTCCAATATCTTATCCATTAGCATTAAAATATCTTGACTAAGCATTAAGATATCTTGGCTTTCTGCATGTACCTCTTCCTGTGTGCTTCTACCATTATTTCTTTCGGCCATTTGTTTCACTCTTAGTAACAAATTCAAAAAACAATAGACAAATTATAAAGCAAAACCTGAAAACACTTAATAGTTTTAGAACAAACAAAGTAAGTCGGTTTCCTAGAACTTTTAGTGCCAACTTCAATACTAACGGATATACAAAAAATGAACATTGACAAATTGCTTTCACAGCAAACAGACCTACATATAATGCGTCAAAGGCGATAAGTCATCTAAATCACGAACTAATGTCTAAGTTCTAAAAGGAAATTTAACTACTATATATTTTAATGGAATTATTTAACCACTGATCATGATCAATATGGCTAGTACTGATTTGGCTGATCTTTAATCAGAAAAGATTGTTGTGAATTGGTTATTTTAAATCATAAACATTTTACTTAAATTCCAACTCGAGATAGCCAAATTGATACAATTACGTTCATGATTGATCTGTTTTGCACACTTTATAAATCAATATCAAGATATTATTTTATTAATACCCTAAACTGCATTCTATTTTGATTAACTAAAGCTCTCCTGCCAAAAAAACAAGTCTTTTTTATATTTATTTAGTGAACCAATGCGTATTCATGACATTTACCATGTAATCTTGTTTTGCTATTAACCAATTCTGCATTGGTGATTTTACATTTGTCAATTGAACTTGTATTATCAAAATATTAAATGAACTATGTTCACTCAATTAAGTAACAATTGATAACTCAATATGGTTTCTACCATTTTAATTTAAGCTAAAAACTAGCATTCCATAACTTTTATAAGCTTTTTCTGCATAATGAAAGCTTTGATTGTAAGCTCTGCACTTTGAAAATGAAATTGCAAAAGTTTACCATTCTAAATGAATTAGACATTAGCAATTGAAGAATATTTTTATTTTTATCTATTCGTTCATGCATTTCAACATTACTTTCAATTGACCAAAAGAATCAAATAAGATGGAAAAGGAAAAGCTCGAGCAATCATCAACGTTGGAAGTGAAGATTATAGTATCGATAACAACTTCACAAAACTTTCAGGATTTAGAAAACTTTCAAGATCATTACATTTCCAGAAACCTTATGCTCTGAACATCACTGGAAATATAAGACTAATAACACCATCCATGTCCGCATTACACCTTCATATAGGCACAACATAATAGAAATGAGGCTCAAACTATTCTGTCGAGAAATAGCTTGGCAAGTTGATTCAATTTTCCATCGAAGAAATGGATGCAGGTCCATTCGCATAACTAGCACTTGGCCTCCAACCTAATCTGTAACTCATAAACTATGATTCCTCAACATATCCTCCATCTATGACTAACCTCTTTGAATATTCACACGTAGATACAAACTACCCATCACCAACACCAACACCAACACCATCAACATCTCTAGCCAAATCCGCTCTTTTAAAAGCATTATGTATACTTGAATTCACTGAATAAATATCAAAAAGAGTATATATATAATATCGATAGATATGATTTTAATAATATATTTGCAACAAACAATCATTACACAATGCATCAGAGTAAATGTTATTAATCGCTTGAGCAATAACGTGATTGTGTATCGATTCGCTGAATAAATATTAATATCACTATTGAGCATTAATTAATTATTTAATGCTAAGTGTGAATTCCAAGTTTCTACATCTTCATAAACATTACCGTCTAGACACATTTTTTGCCTATAACACCCTTGTCCTTTCTCACATGCTTTTGTACTAAATGTTTTCAACTCTTTGTATGTTACTTGTTATCATTAGAATGATTGCGTAATAAAATATTTTATAAACACTAATGTTAAATTGTGTAAAAAGAAAGCACAATATGCATCATTAAAATTGATAAATGAGAATTGGTATTGAATGTTGGCTTTGAAGTGCGAAGAAGTTGATTGCGCGGCATTGTATGGTGGCTTTGAACTTTTCCACACTCAAATAAAACTCCACACTCACACAGTGTTCTGAAAAAAATAAATCTAGAGTGTGTTGTATTTAGTGTGAAAGAAGTTGCTTCTACAAGAGTGTGGGAAAACAACTATTCTCCGCACTTCTGCACTCAGTCTTTGAGAGGTCTTCGTTGACATTCGTGTGGAGAGATTTCATTATGCTGAGATTTTTTTGTAGAGGTCTTTCATTGTGTGGATTTTTTTACTGTGTGGAGATATTTGAGTGAATAGATTTCATTATGTAGAAAGAGATTTCATTGTGTGAATTTTTGTCCGCACTCTGCACAACCTTTAATCAATTAACTAGTGGTATTCAAAATATGATTTAGTATTAAACTATTAGCAATAATATATAATAAAAATGATGTGGAAGAACTTTGCGGAGTGAGAATGCATACAAAAGTGTGGAACATTGTGACACACTTGTATCACTGCAAATAACATTTTTCCTTGCTATACTAGCCATTTAACAAATGCTTGTGTGGAGAGATTTGTGCGGAAAACTTTCATTGTGCGGGGATCTTTTATTATTATTATTATTTCTCTGTAAAAACTAATTCTATTAAGAGGAAAGAAAAATATAGTTACAATGAGGCAGTAGCCTCAACCGAGAACATCTGAGTTTCATCTAGTTATCAAAATTGTCCCATGTTTGGGAAAAGTAGTTACACTTTGCAAAAAACCATGCAGAAAGTCGGGAATACAACAGTAAAACCAGAATGAGAGCTTGAGAGAGCACCATTTGAAGCATTTGAGACAACATCATATGACAAATTGCAACACAAGTCAGCAACAGAGCCACAAATTCCATAACCACAAAACTACAAACAGTATCACAAAAACCACTAACAACAGAGCCTAACCAGTCAGCAGCAAAAAACTTGGGTGATACGTGGGAGACCATGTGGCATCACATAGGGAAGTCCGGCTCCAGTGGCTCCTCGATGACAGGGCACTCGTTCCCATACCAAATCTTGCCTTCCTTCGCCACGCCGCCCTCCACCCCGCCATCTGGAGGTTCCGAAGCTTGAAGGGTGCCGCTTGAGCTGCCAGCAATGGCCATTGAAATTGTGGAGTCGTGAGAGTTGCCACCTGGTTGCCGAGTGTTGCCTGCAGCATCACCTTCCTCATGCTGCCCGCCGCGCCTTGCTGCTCTGCCTTCATCTGCCAAGAGCTGCTCTGAGCCATGTCTGCCAACAATTCTGCAGTTGTCCTGAGGTTGCTCGGTCGGGTTACGCTCCAGAGCCCTGTGTTGTCCTTCTTCTTCAGAGAAGATGATGGTAATATTAACAGTGATAATGGGTCGTTTTAGGTTGCTCTGGAATCTGAAGTGAGTCGATTGGAAGGCATTGTGCGGATAGACTCTGCGAGGCGGGCTAGGAGGGGGAGAATTAGCCTGGGATGAAGTCGGAGAGGCAGGTGGTGGTGGCTGCTCCATGCTTTGCGCTGCCTGAGAGCGAGCGCGGCCCCCTCGGCTACCTCCATGGTGGCTCCTCATGCGGTGACGAACCATGGTAATGCAGCGAAGGAGAAGCGCAGGCGAATTGGGTGCTTGGATGGGAAGCAGAGAGTGCTCAGAGGGGGCCTGAATAGGGTTCAGAGGGCAGAGCTGGGAGAGTGAATTAAGACAGCAAGGAATCGAACAACGATTTCCTGTGACAATTCTACTACAGGGGTTTCCTGCATGGAGCGGGCAAACACTGAAGGAGGGTGAACAGACAATGGAGTTGATGGGCTTATGCACCATGTTTAATCTAACCATCTCCTTATCTCGACTTGGGCATTCATTTATTATGTCCTGCAGGCGGATCTACTCTCGCCTGAGGTGAGTTTGCAGGTGCCTGAGCTGGGCATGGAGATTAGCGCTAGCCTACCGCTGGCTAGGCCGAGCATCGTCGTTCCTCTGAAGCGCCATTAATATCCTTGAATATCACCCGCATCCGGGTGGGGATCTTTTATTATTACAGCACAACCTTTAATCAATTAATTAACGAAATCTTTAGTGTGAAGAAGTTGATTCTATGGGAGTGTGGAAAAATCACTATTCATCACACTTCCACACTCGATCTTAGAGAGGTCTTCACCGACAATTGTGCAGAGAGCTTTTATTATGCAGAGAGATTTCATTGTGCGAAGAGCTTTCATTGTGCAAAGTTTTTTCTGCACTACGCATAACCTTTAATCAATGAACTAGCGTTATTGTAAATACAAAGATATGGATTATTTAGAATTAAAATATTACCAATAAGATATAATAATAATGATGCAAAAGAACTGTGTAGAGAGAGAATGCATATAGAAGTGCGGAACATCATGAAACACTTGTATTTGTTATTAACAAATGCTTATGCGGAGAGATTTCATTCTACAGAGAGTGTTGTGGGGAAAGCTTTCATTGCATAAAGATCTTTGTGTAGAGAGCACTTGTATCACTGCAAATAGAATTTTTCCCTCACTATATTGTTGAAAAAGCAACAAGAAAATCTTAGTTTGACTTTGCCTTGGTCAAATTAGAAAAAAATTGAATTTCTATTTTAGCATAAATCTTGGAGGTAGTTCACTGAGGTGACATGGCACTTGTCACTCAGTTAACTCAATTAATTCGAGTTGGGGAAGCTTGAGTTCAATTCAGTATGTTTGATTTCTAATTTGTAGTAATCTTTCAGTTAATTTGAGTTATTGTCAGTTTAACTAGTTCTAACTGTTAGAAGAACTAGTGGAGGTCAAGTTGTCGAAGTGGAACTTCAACCACACTCAGTGATCAACTAGTTAACTAATCAATCAAATGAAAATAGTTGTTGCATGTAGAGAATTTGAGTTACCTAGTTGGGATGGAGTTTCCAAGGTAGTGTACTATCAGTTGTAGCATATTCCCCTATGCATGGGTGGTGCATGCAGTCAAAGGAAGGACCTAAGGCAATTACGCAATTCCATAGTGGGAAATTCCTAAATAATAGGGGTCAATTTCTCAAGGGAACATTGCAAGGAAATAGGAGCTTGGAGGGCTTGAAAATTGGCTAAGTGTTGGCCAGAGTTAGTCTGTCAATCAGAGGGATAGACTATACACTTGTAGCGTGTGCTCAGTCTTAAGCAAGAATATGTATTTCATTTATATTCTCTGATTAATGCAATATAGATAGTAAGGGGTTTTTAGCAGTTGCTTTCCCCTAGATAAATCTTTGTGCATGTGTGATGTTTCCTTTTGCATGTCTATGATTTGTGTTCTAGATGGTGAATTAACTTCTGCAGATCAGTAGAGTATCTTCAAGTCTTGTGATTTAGTAAATTTCATGAGCAATTTTGAATCTACACAATAAATTCTACATATACTAACCTTTTAAAAAATGCTTATGCAAAGAAATTTCATTGCACAGAGAGATTTGCGTGGAAAGATTTTAGTGTGTGGAGAGCTTTCTATGCAGATAACTTTCATTATGAGAGCACAACCTTTAATCAATTAATTAGAAGATTCTTTAGTGCAAAAGAAGTTGATTCCATGAAAGTGCGGGAAAGTCACTATTCTTTACACTTCCTCACTTGACCTCCGAGAGGTCTTCGTTGACATTTGTGCAGAGAGATTTCATTATGCAGAGATATTTCATTGTGTAGAGAGATTTTATTGTGCAAAGTTTTGTTCGCACTCTGCACAACCTTTAATCAATTAAATAGCGGTATTTAGAATATGGAGATATGGATCATTTAATATTAAAATATTACCAATAATATATAATAATAATGATGCAAAAGAATTGCGTAGATAGAGAATGCACACGGAAGTGCAGAACATTGTGACACACTTGTATTTGACACACTTGTATTTTTATTAACAAATGTTTGTGTGGAGAGCTTTCATTATGTAGAGAGTTTTGTGAGGAAAGCTTTCACTGCACCAAGAGATTTGTGTAGAGAGCACTATATCACCAAAAATATCATTTTTCCTTCACTATACTAGCCATTTAACAAATGCTTTTGCAAAGAGATTTCATTGTGCATAGAGCTTAGTGTGCAAATCTTTCAATGTGTGGATAACTTTCATTATGAGTGCACAACCTTTAATCAATTAATTAGCAGAGTCTTTAGTGAAAAAGAAGTTGATTCCATGAGAATGCGGGAAAATCACTATTCTTTGCACTTCCACACTCAATCTTCAAGAGGTCTTCACTGACATTTGTGCATAGAGCTTCCATTATGCGGAGAGATTTCATTGTGAAGAGAGCTTTTGTTGTGCATAGTTTTTTCCGCACTCTGCACAACCTTTAATCAATTAAATAACAGTATTCAAATATGGAAATATGGATTATTTAGAATTAAAATATTACCAATTATATATAATAATAATAATTATGCGAAAAAACTTTGCAGAGAGGGAACGCATACAAAAGTGCGGAACATCGTGACAGACTTGTATTTGTTATTAAAAAATGCTTATGCGGAGAGCTTTCATTCTGTAGAGAGCTTTGCGAGGAAATATTTCACTACATGGAGATCTTTTTGCATAGAGATTTCATTATGAGAGCACAACCATTAACCAATTAATTAACGGTAGAGATAGTGATATTTGCAATAGGAAGATATGGATTATTTAGTATTAAAATACTACCAACAATATGTAAATGGAAGTGTGGGACATCGCAACACACTTATATTTGTTATTAACATATACTTGTATAGAAAAATCACTATTCTCCACACTTTTGCACTCATTCTCTGAGAGGTCTTCACTGACATTTGTGCAGAGAGATTTCACTATTCGAAGAGCTTTCATTGTGCAAAGTTTTGTCTGCACTGCATATCATTTAACCCATTAACTAGTGGTATTCAAAATACAAAGATATGGATTATTTAGTATTAAAATATTACTAATAATATATACTAATAATAATAATGCAATAGAAGTGTGTCAAGAGAGAATACATATGGAAGTGTAGAACATCGAGGCATACTTGTATTTGTTATTAACAAATGCTTGTGCAAAGAGCTTTCGTTTTGCAGACAAATATGTGAGGAAAGCTTTCACTGTGTGGAGAGATTTGTGTAGAGAGTACTTGTATCACTACAAATAGCATGTTTCTCTCACTATATGATCCATTTAACAAATGCTTGTGCTGAGAGATTTCATTGTGAAAAGAGATTTGTGCGGAAAACTTTCAATGTGCGAAGAGCTTTCATTATGAGATCATAGCTTTTAATCATTAGTTAGTGAAGACTTTAGTGCAAAAGAAGTTGATTCTGCGAGAGTGTGGAAAAATCACCATTCTCCGTACTTCCACACTCAATCTCTGAGAGGTCTTTGTCAACATTTTTTCAGAGGGATTTCATCATGCAGAGTGTTTTGTGCGGAGAGCTTTCATTATGCAGAGTTTTGTCTGCACTCTGCACAACCTTTACTAAATTAACTAGTGATATTTGAAATACAAAGATATGGATTATTTATTATTACAATATTACCAATAATATATAATAACAATGATGTGAAAGAAAGTTTCGGAGAGAGCATGCATACAAAAATGCGGAAAATCATGACACACTTGTATTTATTATTAACAAATGCTTGTGTGGATTGCTTTTATTCTGTAGAGAGCTTTGTGAGGAAAGCTTTCACTAAGCGAAGAGCTTTCATTATGAGAGCACAACCTTTACTCAATTAATTGGCAATAGAGATAGTGGTATTCACAATATAGATGTATGGATTATTTAGTATTAAAATATTACCAATAATATGCATATGAAAGTGTGCATCAGGGCACACTTGTATTTGTTATTAACAAATTCTTGTGCAAAAATCTTTATTCCAAGATATTTCATTATGAGAGAAAAACCTTCGATCAATTAATTAGCGGTAGAGGCAGGGACTATGTTGCATGGCAACTATTCCTCTTGTTCTTATTGCTATTGAAGAAAGACTATACATCAATTGTGATTTTTCGTGATAGAAAATAATTCTAGTAGTTCTTGTTAGATTAATAGTGGAATGTCCTTGAAAAACCTTACATTTCCAATCTTTTGTCTTTGTCTCCTCAAAAATATATTCTTACCTTTAGAGCGGAATGTTCATAAAAATAAAATAAATCAAAAATAAAACAAGCCTTGGGTTTATCTCTTTTAGCCCCATCCCCTTTATATCATGGATCTCTACATACTTGTGATAATTTAGAACCAACTCTTAAGTGAAGATGTGATATTTGATGTGGGTTGTTGGAAGAGAGAAAATCATTTCACGACATCTAATTATGTTTCCTCAATTATCCATATAATTGTTTGAGGACTAAAACATATCTTGATCTAGCCAAAAAATGGTGATCGAAATTGTGAGGTTTGTCCTTGCTTGCATGATTACTAACAATGGAGAAAACTAAACAATTTATGGAAAATATATTTTTTGGAATAATGTATTGGTTTACACTTGCAAAATAACACAAATTTGTGTGAGCTTGGTTTGTATGTGTAATAAGTATATTTGTTTTTATTCTTTTTGGGGGTGAGAAGATTAAAAATGATTTGATTTGATCCATGTTTATAAACATCCCATAGGCTTTTCTAACATTAGCACCATCTTCAAATGACTAGGTGGTCATTCAAATCTATGGTCGTCTAAAAAATGGAACTAAACCTTGCCAAGTTTGCAAACCATGAAATTTCAATGCATGTTTAATCTCATTTCCATGTGCTTTTGGAAATTTTGTTCACTAGGTTACCTTTAAAGGGTCTAACCTACCCAACTTGCAAAGTTGATGATAAGCTTCATAATGGTCCAAAGGGATCCGAAAATGAGTTCAAGTGCAAAAGTTATGGCCTTGGAATTGATGCTCCTATAGGCCCAGCTTGCTTTAAAGGAATTATAGATCTTAAGGTTTTCTCTCTCAATACTTCGGAATTATGAGAAAATGTATTTTCATCTTCTTGTTATGGGTTTTTTTAATAAATGAACATATTAATAACATCCCTTCTCAAATATAAGTTACTGCCATTCTAGTCACCATGTATTAATATATAGATTCTAGTGTTTTTACCTTTGATTTATTAATTAGATTTGGTTTTCATTATATCTTCTATGTGTTTAGTAGTATTTTGTGTTCTTTCATTTCATTCTTAAATTAAAGTGAAACAATGGCACCAAAGCAATCCACACTTATTGTTTTTCATGCATATCCCCCATGAGGTTAAGGTATAGGAAGTTGGGCCTTGAGTTAATTGAGCATTCAAACAACATTCCTCCCTATCACAAACTACATCACATGGAAAAAGAAAAGAAAAAAGATGATGGAGTGGGAGACCATATCCAATTGTTGCTCCATGAAGCCATTAACCGATAGAGGAAAAACATGATGGATCACTTTTCTCATGGCCTTTTGTAACTCCTAACAACAATGAAGCCATCTTTGTTCAATAATCATTTGGAAGGAATACCACCATTTAAGGTACGAGATAATTTTTATATCCCCTTTTTAAAGTAAAAATGGAGGCAAAATTTATGGAGGGATGGTTGGATCAACTAAAGGGTTACTGATCTATTCACATTTTTTGCAACAATGAGAAGATTACCTCCATACCCTTAAAGTCCCTTCCCCATGCCAAACATGGGTGGGATTCTAATAATGACAAAAAATTTAGAGATGGTTATACAATGTATCAAACAAAACCCACTTTTGAAGATTTTCTCAATGCCCTTGAATATTACCGTATTTAAATCTATGACATATGACAAATGAGATGGAAAACCTAGTGCTAAGGTAAAGACCATACTATGTTGGCACACATCAACACTTTCCATACCTTGTGTGCAAATATGGTTATCAAGGACTCTAAATACTACATGGTTCTCTAATACCACATTGCCCTACCCAAATACATCCAAATAAAAATGTGGTTTCTAGACATCACTTTATTGAGAGTTTCTTTCCATTATGCCATCAGGATAAAGGAAAAAGTTTAAAATAAGGGTGAGAAAGAGGGTGGAGCTAAAATATCAGAGGCAATAAAATAAGGGTAAAGGTGATCTTGACCCTTAAAACAAAGGATATATCAAAGATAAATAATCTTAAGACAACTAGTCAAAGTCACATGCAAAGTAGAATAATGAGAAATCGAAGAAGGACACGATGAAATGCTTTAACACCCACAAAAAACCATAGCATAACAATGATAAGCATTGTGCCAAAAATTCATTAATAATTGAGTTGAAAGCCTCAAAATATGATTCAACCCCAATGCCACTAGATACCATGGATAGGGGAAAACAAATCATTAACATCAATTTTGGTGTCACTATTACCACTACCATGGTCCATAATGAGGAAATAAACAAGTGTGAGGAAGGTGAGGACCTCTTCCACTCACAAATGTTAGAGAAAAGGATGTTGGTGCATTTCAATGTTGACAACAACAACCATGAGAACATAATCTCATGATAGGTCATGGACGCGATCAAGCGACCAACAATATTTCACCCATAGCTATATACCATTAGTTGGTTAAGCAAAGGACGAGACATCCATGTCAATTAGTAATGTCTCCTATCATATGGAATCAAGCCCTTTAAATATGAGGTATTGGGTGATGTTGTCTTGCTTGAAGTTTGTGATTTCCCATTAGGATAAACAATTGTGTTGAAGCATCATGAAACTTGTCAACCCAGGCTCCATGATGTCATTGTTATCTTGGAAGAGCTATTCTATGGCATACCAAAGGTAGCCCCAACTACTATATTCTCTCTAATTGTTGTTAAGCAATATAAAAATCCAATCCCTTATACTAGATGTTTCATCATTTTATTGTTTGGTCAAAAATAACATGAGAAATCTAAATAATAGCGAAGGGCTCTATAAGGGGTCATTTTATGCAATGAAAACAAGTAGACAAATTGGTGGAAGAACATAAGAGTACCTATGCACTGTCTACTAGTGCATGCAATTGACTTGACACTAGACAACCCTCCAACATATCTATCTACAAACATTTTCTTCTATGGAATGAGGAAATTAGGAACCAAATTCAAAAGCTAACATAAAAGGGTCACATTCAACCAAGCTCCCCAACCTACAAAAGATTAATTGTGTTAGTTTGAGGAAGTATGAAACATAAAAACCCTATATTGATTATAAAGCCTTGAATAAAACTACAACTAAAAACCAACACCCAATTCCATGTATTTACAATTTGCTCAACCAACTCAAAGGTACCAATTTTTCAATGATATCAATCTCAAGTGGAGGTATCATTGGATATTGATTGAGCCCAATAATGCATATATGAAAACCTTAGAGCCTAAGGGAGGTTCGTCCAAGTGGTTGATCATGCCCTTTGGATTAAATAATATACCAACAATGTTCATGAGAATGATTGACAATATTCTTTTGCCATTAACCCCCTCTTTCTCAGTCACATACCTTGATGAAATCCTCATGTTTGACAATACCTAGGAAAAGCATCTAAAGCAAATTTATCAAGCATTAAGCACTATGTAACACCATGAGTTATTTAACATATTAAATAAGTGATTATTTGGAATGTAGAGGATTCAATGTGTTAAGTATGTCTTGGATGATAATGGTGTGTATGTGGATCTACTCAAGGTGCAAGTGTTCCATGATTGGTCAACCTTGAATACCCTTAAGATATTCCCAAATTCTATTGTATCTTCGTGGTAGGGTTATCTCATATTTCTTGGCCCTTGAGTCATGTCACCATAGGTAGAGCAAATGCCAAGTTTTTTGTGTGTCAAAACAAAACAAAAAGCATTAAACAAGTTGAATTGTTGCCTACATTCATTGCCATTCTACATTCCACATGACCGACAACCACCATTTGAAATCAATACAAAAGCCTTGAATTATGCCATTAGTGAATTTCTTACTCAAAATGGACATTCGATGACATATCACAATGAAATCCTCTTTGAGCTGGTTAACAAATATTGTACCTATGATAAGTAGATTTAATCCATTCTCTTGGCTTACTAGCAATAGAATCATTATATGATAAGAAATGAAACAGTCCCTAACATTGACCATGTTCCTCCTTAATTTATACTAACTCAAGGAAAGTTGAATATGGACTACTATTAGAAGTGATCCACGTGCCTTCAACAATTCCATCTAAACATCAAAATCAAGAAGGGAAGACGTTAAAATTGTAAACTACCTTAATCAACCTCTGGTTGTGGCATCGATCGTGATCCTCAATCAATGTAGACATGAGACCTAAGAGTGGTACCACTCTTATGCTAGCAATCTTAACTCCATTGTTGTATATTGGATGTTTATGGCTATTCAACGTGTTAGAATTTCACCTCTAAGAAAAAAAATTTCATGTCATTTGGGTCATCTTTCTATTCCTTTAATTGAGTATGAGAATATGACTTGGGAAGCATATTATAGTTTGGTGGCAATGAAATTGCGCGTGGAGAAGATAGTGGTAGCACTACAAAAGCACTTCCTCTAGCCAAAACTCTAACAAAACATCATCAAATTTTATATAGGCATTATCTATGCAATTACCAAATATAAAATAAATGAGCATAGATTGTCCACTCCTTTTACCATTGGATATAAACCTTTAGAGTAAATTTCCATGGAAATTTATATCAAGTCTAACCTCAACCAATCATCGTTACGATTGTGTTTTTGTGCTTCTTTATCAATTTTCTGAGAAGGCGTTTTTGGCATCCTGCAAGAAGATTTTCACAATAAAATACACTACCAAGCTCTTCTTCAGGCATGTTTGAGTTTAAGTTGGGTTTCCAAACACCATTATTTCAAACAGGACAACAAGTTCATGAGTACCTTATGGTCCAACCTTTGGTCCATCATGGACAACAAGTTGTCCAAACCAATTTTCTTTCGTCCCTACACCAATTAAATATGGATGTAGTGAACATGATGAGTGTACTTATTCTCAGATGTACCACTCCAAACATCCACATATATGGGATGAAAACCTTTCATATATTCATCACAACTACAACATAACTCTTCACAAATTTACAAGCCAATAACTCTTTAGAGTGTGCTTGAGGTTCCAATTATTGGCCCTTATAGATGTAGTTATACCCATTGAATTATCACAAGAAGAGTCCTCCTACACCCAAAAGGAGGGAAATAAGGTTGCCCAATTTGTTGAAAAAATCCAACATATCTAGCAATAGGTGCATGATAATTGTATAAAACCAATGACTAATATAAGAAATGCCAAAATCAACATTGGGTTCCAAACCAATATAAGTATCAATAAGAAAGTGTGATTTAACCTATAGGTGACCTTTAGGTTCTAATTAGAAATTTATACCACTATACTACAATCCTTACAGCATCACCAAGGTAGTGGGTGATGTTCCTTTTGAGCTTAGCTTACTTAGTTACCTTGGTTTACACCTTTTTATTAATTGAAGCTACTTCTATTATACTTCCAATCTTTGTTAGAGTTGTTAAAGATGGTAAAGATGGTAGAGAAATTAGCCACTATATAAATAAATCTCAATTACATCAAACAAAATACAATGGAGAAGATCATGGCTATTGATATGAAGAGAAACAACTAACATAATCTGCAAATGTATCAAGTTATCAAGGCAAAGAAACTTCCTCTCCAAGATAAGTGGTTCATTGAGAACTATATCTAGTGGAATTGCCCCATCTAATGTAAGATGTTTAATGCAATAAGGCCGATCTATGTGATCATTTGGATATGCCTTTGTCTCATAAACAACCTTGAATCTTGCTAGCATTGACTAGTTTTGTGCATCCTAAACTTTCAACACATTCTTTTGGGCTCTTCTCATAAGTTTTTAGCAAGTTTATTGGTTCGGGCATGCTTAAAGGGCATGACCAAAAAACTTGTGGAGCTTAGGATAAGATTTCTACCAAGACAAAGAGAATGTAAAATGGAGTTAACATGTGAAATTTTTGGCCCAAGAAAGTCGATGTTCAAACTAAAGTCCTTATCTCCCACCTTCCTTTTGCCAAATTGACTCCTAGGATTAGGGGTTTTGCCTCTTAGGGTTTTGAGAATTATGGTATATTGTAGTATCATACCTCTTGTCATGGATTTTTTAGAGAATAAGAACATCCATCACACCTCTTCTCAAATAGGATCTATCTTCATTGTAGCTATAATTTTGTTATGTACATTGATCCGTAAAATGTATGAATATTCCACTTCATAGTTCATCACAATAGATATGACAAAATTATATTGAACTCTGAAATATATAATATGAGGGTTAATTTTCCTTATATTTATGGATTTATTAAGTTAATAGTTTTGCTTTATCCATCCAATAGAAAAAATTCAAAAAATAGAGAACAATGAAATACAAATTCACATGAAACACAATGAACACCAAGATATGACCTAGGAAACCCTTTCTATAGAGAAACCCAACTAGAAGGTGAGGTCACTCTACTCTCTCTTTCTTCAAATGGAAATGATGCAAATACAAAGGAGTGAGACATGTGGCCTGTTGTACCTTAAGAAACCAATTTCTTGGTTGTAGAGAAATTGTGCCTAAGACATTAATAAATATTATTTACTGTCACTTCTTTGTCACTTTATTATTTGTTGTGTACTCAAATGAAGGACCTGGAGAACTTGGTCTTTAACCCTTAATACATGTATGACTAGAACATCTCAGAATGCCATTTGTTGCTAGATATAAATGATGAATGAAGAATGCTTGAAGGAGAAGTTAAAGATAATATGCTGATCTTTCACAGAAACTACTATCTGTAACTTAGAAGAATTATGAAACTGAGAACTGAATCATAGACAATATGTTGTTTAACACAAAAACTACTATCTGTGACTCTTGGAGAAGTTAAAGATAATATGTTGGTCTTTCACAGAAACTATTATCTATAACTTAGAAAGGAAGGTGAAAACTTCAAGTATAGGAGCGCTCTTTTAAGGAATTTTAACTTTATCTACATAAGCAAATAAAGACCTGCAACTTCATTACTATACTTGAAAGAAGAAAACATAAGATGACACATAACAGATAGGGTTACCAAATTATACCCAATAATTCATGGAAACTTCTGATTCTTTCATTAATCAACAATTATATCAGGAATACAGTGGCCTAGTCTCTGGGTTCTCCAAAATTCGAACCTCCAACCCTTTACAATATCCTTTTCGTGCTTTTATCTCTTCTATCAAATCAGTTTTGGAACAGCTAATAAACTGCTTTATAGTAATTATAAAACTATTTTCTCTTTGAAATTATTCAACTTTATTATATATACAATATTAAAACTCAAAAAATATATAAACTGCGCCAAAAGATTTGAAAGAGGTCCATATATATATATATATATATATATATATATATATATATATATATATATATATATATATATATATATATATATATATATATATATATATCGGGAGTGATCTGATTGGTGAGAACACCAAATAACCCGACCAATCACCTTTTCTTCGGATTCGGCTTCAACACTAATTTTCCCTTTATTCAGCAAAATTAATGCAAAACTTTGGTAATAGTGGAACTTAAAATGAATTAAATCTGTTGCATAAACTATTGGATCCGCCCATTCGCCTTTTAAATATGCCTTAATACCTTTACAAACTTGATTATACATAGATCTGTATTTAATAATTCATCGGGTTTGAAACCCATCGCAATCGCAATTGGCGGAACCCATATATCCAAACCTTAACGATTTGCGATTTGGCGGACCCGCCGAATTATAAACGCGATATATATATGTTTTCGGGTCTGGCGTTCAGTGCTTTGTGATACAGCGGACCCGATGAGACTTTTAAACACTATATATATATATATATCAGGTCCAATTCTTTTATAATTGTTCCTTTAGCGATTCTGCTATCTTTTGTTTCTTTCTTGTTTCAATATGCACACACACACACACACACACACACACACACACACACATATATATATATATATCGGGTCTAGCACCATTTATATAGCGATTCGATTTGTTCGTATAACAACCTTGGCTACTCCAGGGCCGATTCTTTTACACTTCTTCCTTTGTGATTCTAATATATAAGAAATAAAATGCTTCATTTCTTTTAGACTTTGTGGATAAGAGAGCTTCATTAAGGTTGAACCCCTGCAATGATTTTTAGACCACACATTGTGATAAAAGTGATAAATAAGCTTAAACACAATATAAGCTACAACATCTGGCTCCAACTAGAGATAGTGCTTTTGTCACAAAAGCTCTAAGAATCGTAGATTAGTACCTTATTCATTGGGCATGGAGTCATATATAGCTTTGCCAAACTTAACTGTGTGAACATTTGTACAGCGAACCCACACCAATATCTGCAGTGATAAGATGCTTGCACTTTGATAGCAAAATATTGAGAATTGTAGATCAGTAGCCTTAGTTGGGAATGGAGTCTGAAACTGTGAAAACCCTGAAATTTGACAACTGAAACCTGACAATCTTGAAGTATGACACCTCTGCAAACCAGTTTCCAACTGGGAAAGTCACCCTTATTCATCAACTAATGATTAAATTGAAGAACTGCAACTGGAAACCAAATGCTCAACACCTGAGCTTATTTATGTACAAGTTCCTACATATGTACATGATTGATCTCCATCAGGTGAAGTCAATCTTCCAATGGTACCAGGTTAGCATTTGAGTGCTTAATCTAGAACCATTCTGTCAATGAATCTTGAAAATGCAATTCATCCTGAACAAAAAACAAATTATGCATAAAAGCAGCTCACAACGAAAATTAAGAGTATATCCACAAAATGATATGTGTATATTGCTGATAAATTCTTCCATGTAATCTGCCATAGGATCTTCAAAAGTATAAGAAAAAATATGGTCCTGGTCAGCTCCAACAAAGAAATTCTCAATGTATGAAGGTTTCTGCTCGATTAAACCTTTTGTTGGGATAATATGTTCAACAGAACAATCAGCAACATCTTTAAGAAAATGATCTATGTCACTTTCATGTCTCCACTTTTCATTTCTAAGCTTTGATTGAAAATAATTTGTAATTCTAACTTCAGGAAGAAAAAGAAATTTTTTCACATCACTATATGACATATGATCAACTTCAAATAGATTGTTTACCTCTGATTCATGAGCATCATTTTGTTCTTCAATGCAATAATATACAATCTCTTTATCAGCTTTCTTTTTACATGAGATAGCCTCCTTTGCTATGATAGATGGCTCAATATATTGCTGTCCAACATATCCCACTTGCTGATTTCTTCCTGTATGTTCAACACCTAGCTGATGAACTTGAAGAGCTTCGTCTTGTTCCCCATTTAAACCATTTTCATTATATATGGGAGGATCATCAAACTTATCAAAATAAGATCTCTTGGGATTTATTTGCAACTTAATTGTTTCTTCCTCTTCTTGACTGCTGAGCAGAAATTCTTGATGCATGTTTGAACTTTCTTCCATCTGAATACTCCCCTGATCTGCTTTATTCACTTGTTTTGCAGGCTGAGATTCTTGTGGAGTCGCCTTTGGTGAGGAAGTTGAAACTTGCTGCTCACTTTTATTTTCTTGACTTCTTGATCTTTTCCTCAATCTCAAGTCACATTTCTTATGTAGTTCAGCCTGCATGAAATCAGAGAATTGTTTCCAATATTCATCAATTTTATTTTCATCATGAATGGCATCTATTTCATCATATTCATACTCTTCTCCTTCGATACCAAGTTCATATTCATCTACTGCATATAGCGTATATCTCTGTGAATTCTTATTTTCTAACTCTAACTTATTCAACTTATCTGACAAAGTTTTAATTACATTACACATATCCTCCAATGCTTGACTTTGAGAGGATTCCATCTTTGCCTTTCCATTGTCTTGGATAGGTTGTGTCTCTGGTGCTTTTCCTGCAACCACCAAATTTGCTTGGAACGAAGTCAATCAATGCTCTGCTTGGGATATTATTGGAGAGAAATGTTTTATAAACTTCTCCGCATCATTTTGAGAAATGATAGTTCCTTGCTTTCAGAGACTTGCTCATAGTTAATCTGGCTATAACTTCTCTGGATGCTTGATATATTATCAACAAGATCATTAGTTTCATCAACAAGATTATCTTGAGCCTTTAAAATTTCTTTAGCATCATAATATTCACAACAACCTTCAAAAGAAACTTGTGTGGATAATAAATTCTACAAGAAGAATTGAATACAAAATGGAAATCTTTCAAAGATGAAATGCTTGCAAAATGTAGAGACCTGAACCAAACCCTAGCTTCTAGGTCCAAAGAAAACAAAAACAACTTCATCTTCACATCTTCATGAATGATTCCCTGCTGCTCCATGCATTCATGAAACTCTTGGAGATGTTGAGCCGGATCTTCATATTCCTTTCTACTGAATTTTGGAAGATACTCATTCCACGCAGAAAATGCAAGAATATCATGAGGATAGCCAGTGATCCCAGTAAAATCAAATGGATCAAATTTATGGACTAAGAATGCAGGGAGAGCCATTAAAACCCAGAAAAGAAAACTTCAAAGTCAAGTGGAGTTGCCAATCAATGTTGCAAGTGAAAATCACAGGTGTGAATGTACAACCAACCGCCGAAACTTGTCATTCTCAAGAATCAGCTTCAAACTTAATAAACCCAAGGAAAAGTGCTCTTATTCAATTTCTTTTATTCAAAACAGCCAAACATTCCCTCCTCATTGAATAACGAGAGGAAAATATTGAAAACCCAGGCAAAAATGTTCTTGTCTTCTCTCCTCGGCAACGACACCAATTAATGTTGTACCTTAAGAAACCAATTTCCTGGCTGTAGAGAAATTGTGCTTAAGACATTAATAAATATTATTTACTGTCACTTCTTTGTCACTTTATTGTTTGTTGTGTCCTCAAATGAAGGACCTAGAGAACTTGGTCTTTAACCCTTAATACTTGTATGACCAGAACATCTCAGAATGCCATTTGTTGCTAGATATAAATGATGAATGAAGAATGCTTGAAGGAGAAGTTAAAGATAATATGTTGATCTTTCACAGAAACTACTATCTATAACTTAGAAGAATTATGAAACTGAGAATTGAATCATAGACAATATGTTGTTTAACATATAAACTACTATCTGTGACTCTTGGAGAAGTTAAAGATAATATGCTGGTCTTTCACAGAAACTATTATCTATAACTTAGAAAGGAAGGTGAAAACTTCAAGTATAGGAGCGCTCTTTTAAGGAATTTTAACTTTATCTACATAAGCAAATAAAGACCTGCAACTTCATTACTATACTTGAAAGAAGAAAACATAAGATGACACATAACAAAGAGGGTTACAAAATTATACCCAACAATTCATGGAAACTTATGATTCTTTCATTAATCAACAATTATATCATGAATACAGTGGCCTAGTCTCTAGGTGCTCCAAAATTCGAACCTCCAACCCTTTACAATTCCCTTTTCGGGCTTTTATCTTTTCTATCAAATCAGTTTTGGAACTGATTTCTTGGAACAGCTAATAAACTGCTTTATAGCAGTTATAAAACTATTTTCTCTTTGAAATTATTCAACTTTATTATATATACAATATTAAGACTCAGAAAATATATAAACTGCGCCAAAAGCTTTGAAAGAGGTCCATATATATATATATATATATATATATATATATATATATATATATATATATATATGTCGGGAATGATCTGATTGGTGAGAACACCAAATAACCCGACCAATCACCTTTTCTTCGGATTCGGCTTCAACACTAATTTTCCCTTTATTCAGCGGAATTAATGCAAACCTTTGGTAATTGCGGAACTTAAAATGAATTAAATCTGTTGCATAAACTATTGGATCCACCCATTCGCCTTTTAAATATGCCTTAATACCTTTACGAACTTGATTATACATAGATCTGTATTTAATAATTCATCGGGTCCGAAACCCATCGCAATCACAATCAGCGCTTTCAATTGGGGTATTAACCCAAAACCTTAACAAACTGCGATTAGCAGACCCACCGGAAATATAAAACATGGTATATATAATATCGGGTCTGGATTGCCATCGCAAATCGCAATCAGCATAAGTCATAAACGTTATGTGATGATCGCGGACCCGACGGGAGAATCAAACATAATATATGTTATATCGGGTCCGGCCTATCGCAATCGCAATCGGCAGAACCCATATATCCAAACCTTAACGATTTGTGATACGGTGGACCCACCGGAATTATAAACGCGATATATATGTGTGTGTGTGTGTTTTCGGGTCCGACGTTCAGTGCTTTGCGATACAGCGGACCCGATTAGACTTTTAAACACAATATATATATATATATATATATATATATATATATATATATATATATATATATATATATATCGGGTCCGATTCTTTTATAATTATTCCTTTTGCGATTCCACTATGTTACTTTGTTTCTTTCTTGTTTCAATATGCACACACACACACACATATAGATCAGGTCTAGCACCATTTATATAGCAATTCGATTTGTTCGTATAACAACCTTGGCTACTCCGAGGCCGATTCTTTTACACTTCTTCCTTTGTGATTCTAATATATAATAAATAAAATGCTTCATTTCTTTTAGACTTTGCGGATAAGAGAGCTTCATTAAGGTTGAACCCCTGTAATGATTTTTAGACCACACATTGTGATAAAAGTGATAAATAAGCTTAAACACAATATAAGCTACAACATGGCCCTTGGGCTTCTATAGAACACAAATAATCTTTGATCTAACCTCTCTATACCCACTCTCGACTACTCTACTCTACTATGGAACAAAATGCATTAGAATAGAATTGAAATCCTTTTCCTTTTAGTGGCTCATTACAACACAATTTGTTAGCCAACTAGTGGTTAAATTTGACCCATTTAATCCCTCAATATGAGTTACAACTTGACCCATCTAGAGTCTTCTTCATAGGGCCAACGTGGCTAGCCCCCTTTCCATGAGTAATGGGGGTTGACTTGGAATTCTCTTAAATTATGGTGGTTAGGCCAAGGAATAACGCCCAAATTGGATGATTTTTATATTGGTGTGAATAGGTAAATATAACATTGCAAAAATGACCCTTCATCTTTCAAAGTCAATTCCTATTCTAATTGTTCACATTTCCCCTATTTACATATTTACAAAATATACACCAAATCCATAAGGATTAGGCGTCTAACATTCCTCCCTTAATCCAAAGGGGTGTCAGTGAGCCCAAGCATCATTCTAAATCTTTTGAAATTTTCTCTTCCAAGTGCTTTAGTGAAGATGTCTACAATTTGGTCATTTGTGGAACAATGTCTTAGAAGAATAGTCTTGGCATCTACATGATATAAAATCAAATGATGCTTTGTGTTGATAAGCATGGTTTAATCCTGGAATTTGGGATTCTTGGACAACTTGATTGAAAAAGTGTTGTCGATTAGAAGGGGAGTAGAGTTCACTTGCTTATCCTACAAGTCTTCAAGAACTTTCATGAGCCACATTATCTCCCTTGTTGTTTTTGCATTTGCCACATATTCTTCTTTTATCATGGAATCTACTCGCACTGGCCATTTGCATGACCTTGATGAGACAACTCCTAATCCAAGACCAGATAAAATAGCCTAAATTAGATGCTTCATTTTCTCTATCTTCATCAAAATCTAAATTAGAATATCTAATCAAGCTACAGTTGTCCACCTGTGAATATTTGAGTTCAAAGTCTTGAGTTCCTTTCAAGTAGTTTAGAATTATTTTTGCAGCAGGCCAATGTCCTTCACAAGGATTTTGCACAACTCTAGAAAGAATTCTATCAAGAAATGAAATTTCTAGTCTGGTAGTGGTGAAGTAGATAAGCCTTCCTACAAGTTGTTTGTACTTGATTTCATCCTCAAAATTCATTCCCTTTTTTGATGTGCACTTCAGATTCTATTCCATCGAAGTAGCTAAAGGATTGCATTGAACCATGCCAAACCTATTCAACAATTCTCCATGTTTTTATTTTGAGATAGAAATATATAATTTGGATGTTAAGTCACTTCAATCCCTAAGTAGTAGCTAAGATGTCCCAAATTTGTCATCTCAAATCCTTTCTTCAACTCTTTTTTTATGGACATAATATAGTTTTCACTATTCCCTGTTATCAACATATCCTCTACATATACCATGAGATAGACAACAATTTTGCAAGTTTTCTTGATAAATAGAGTTGCATCATCAAGATTAAAGTTTTCAAAGTTTAATTTTAGAATATGTTGAGTCAAATTTTCATACAAAGCTCGTGGTGCTTGTTTTAGGCCATATAAAGATTTGATTTGTTTACATAATTCCTATTGTTGTCCCTTCACAAAAAAACCTTATGGCTGAGATATGAAGGCATTTTCTTTTAAGTATCCATTCAAGGAAGTAGTCTTCAAATCCATTTAATGAACTTTCCATCCATTTTGAGTTTCCAAGGAAAAAATATTCCAGATGGTGGCCCATTTTGTTATGGTGACAAAAGTATCTTCATAATCAACACCTTCTTTTTGCGAAAATCCTTTTTTTCATGAGCCTTGCTTTGTGCTTGTCAAGTGAGGCATCTGATTTGTACTTGTTCTTGTAGACCCACTTGTAGCCAATTGGTTTAGTTTCAAATGGAGGGTCCACCAACTTCCATGTTCCATTTTTTATGAAAGCATCATACTCTTCATCCATTCATTCTTTCCATTTATCATGAGAAGCTGTTTATTTAAAGGCTATTGGTTCAAATTTAGTAGATAAATTCGATTCAAAATCATATGAAACATCCATATCATAAACTGAATTAGAATAACTACATCACCTCCATCTTGTCTGGCAGAACTTTTGGTTCTTGTCTTTCTGGCCTCACCAGGATGAACACTTTCAAGTGCTTTGGTGAGCCATTTTGGGGGACCTTTCTGAGATGGTCTAAGTTTCTCTACTAATTGAGATGGGGCTACATCAATATTTAGCCTTCCAAGCCTCTCAATCACATCACTCAAAGGGTCCTTCTAAATTAAAGAAGTGGTTGGAACTTCATGAGGGGGAGATAATGCTTCAGAAGGAGATTCCATAAATTAATCCAAGATAGGGATCCCCCCTTTGAGACGTGGAATCTCATTATAAAATTAATGATAATTTTATGAATGGTTGAATCTATCCTGTTAAATTGGCAACTAGGGCAAAACTCCATGTGGGTCGGCTTATTTATGGCAGCTGATATTTTTATTGGATCCCTCTCGTTGAGAGGTGTAGGATTGATCCAAAGATCATCCGATTCCGATAAGTATTTATGGAGATATGAATTTATTTTGTTTATGTAATTATAGTCAAGCCGACCAGCTCTTATGTAGGCTCTAGAAGCCCAACCGACGTGTCTATTCATCATCCTTGTTTTGGTATAAATAGATGAGAATTTGATATCATTTATACTCACACATTCTTGAGGTGATCTCCTCCTATCCACGTCTTGGGTTTCTGGAGTAGAAAAGAGACACCATTAGAATATTTGCTGGCCTATGATGCCCTAGTTCTAATGCATAGCAATGAATGTTGACAATGGAGCAACTACGCACAACAATGAACTCTATACATTGTCATCTATACGTGTAGAATTGAAGACTACTAATACGCAATTCTTGAAGATTCTTATTCGATGTTCATGATGACATTTACGCTATACATTTAGTACGTTGTTGTCGTCAGGTTGCAGGTTCGAACCCCATACCAGCTAGCCATCGCCAGATTGCACGGCCCACCTGTTCGACGTGCGTGACAGTCTTCAAGTCAGGTGGCTGGTTTATTCACGATTTTCATTTTAACTGCGGTGAACAGGTAAAAACGCAAAAACGCATCGCAATCATAATTCCATCGTGTAGCAACCCAGCTCTCGCCGACCAGTGGGAATGACCGAAAGATTGAAGGTCTAGTTTTTGGGGTTTTGGATTTAACACGGCGGCATTTGATTTTTCTGCTTTAAAACGGACATTATAGATCGGTTCGGTTCAGTCTTCTGGATCTCCGCGCTTCGGCCCGCAGAGATCCATGATTAGAAATTCGTCTCCTATATCTCCTGCTTGACGGAAACACTGGAAGTGTGAATTGACGGGAATAAACGAGTATCTAGAGTCTGCTGGTTCATGATGGGGCACAACACTTCTGAAGCCATCAAACAGATGACCGCTTTCATCGACGGAGTCGACGAGCCATTGAAGAAGTCTTTCCAGGGCAGAGATAGTCAAAGTGATGCCCTAAACACATGCCGCAGTCATAACCATGGTCACGAGGAGGCGAAGCCGCAACTAAGGCGTGGAGTTGTAGTCACAAAAAGGAATAAAGATCAGCCGCAGTAATAAGGAATGGCCAGTATACATATATATGCTATATACAGAAATTATAACCGTGACAGCCGCAGTCAAGTGAAAACGACGAAGCCGCTGGAAATGAAGAAGCTACAGTCATGTATATGAAGACGCAGGGTAGCCGCAGTAATAAGGAAGAGCTGCAGGGAACTATAGGTCACCGCAGTAAGGTAATGAGGCCGCTGGAAAGAAGCCGCAAGCAAACAATGTAAAACTCGGTGGTGTCCCTGTGATAGTTTAAAAGCAGTGAAAAACATAACTCAGGTTGCACAATGAAAATTACGAGTCTCACAGATGTATGTGTTACTGTCATAACCATAATGATGAAGTAGGTTTTATATTGATCAAGAGCTTCTCAGCATACATGTAAAAGGAGACATGCAGTGGAAATAGTCGTCACAGTATTCAGATCTAGTATTCTTGATATGAACAGGTATCTCAGAGGTGCAGCAAGCATGATAACCCCAACAACATGATGATGGATAAGATCATGGACATGGGCAGCATGATGATGGATAAGATCATGGACATGGGCAGCATGATGATAATCATGATTAGTGCAGCATGGTGCTGCATGCAGTGGTACAGCAGAGAATCAAATGCAGCATGATGACAGGGGAAGGAGCCATCTTGGAGAATTAGTTGAAGCAGAATGTCTTCAACTGATATCATTGCTATACGAGATGATCTATGCTTAGATCTAGACAAGTCAAAGTGTTGACTTCTGTTGTAATTGTACTATCTCTCTCTCTCTCTTTCTCTGCTGAACTTTGAAGATAAAAGAAGATTTGATCAAAGGGTTTCCCCACACATTGTGGGGTTTGTCCCTGGCTCACGCTATATCTTGTGTCCTCTTGCCTTCGCTTGTCTTCTGCGTTTTATATTTATGTTCTATCTGTAGTTTATCATAATGCTGATGTGATTGCTAACTGTGAAAATTTAAATAAATTGCTCTAGCATAGAACATACCTAATCTTAACATATCCAAATCACACTGTCACTCAAGAATGTTGCAAGTATTGCAAGATTCAAGAAAAATCGCATCTCTAAAAAAAAACTTCTTATTTACCTCATCATAGAGACGATATGCCTTGGTGGCATCTACATACCACAAGAAGATACATTTTTTATTCTTTGAATCAAGCTTGCTTCTTTGTTCCTTAGGAATCAAGGCATAACAGGTGGGACTAAAGATCACAAGATGCCTCAACAAAGGGATGTGGCCATACCACATTTCATAAGGAGTCTTATTTTTGAGAGCATGATATGACATCGTTTTTGACATATATTTCACATAGAACTACATTAGCCTAAAACATCAATTTTATATTTCTAAAAAACATCATTGATTGCACCATATTTTAGATAGCCTTATTCATTCTTTTAGCGACATTGTTTTGTTGAGGGTTGTATGGAGCAGTAGTTTTATGTTGAATACCATGTTGGTGAAGATAGTTTTAATGTTCATTAGAAGTATATTATTTTCCATTATTAGTATGAAGGGAGCTAATATGTGATTCTACATCATTTTTAGTCCATGCATATTTTTTTTTGAAAGTTTCAAATGCTTCTGATTTACTTCTCAATAAGTATACCCAACACATCCTGGTGTAATCATCTATAATAGTCATATCATATCTATTGTCATTTGTAAAAGAAACGAGCGTAGGGCCACACAAATCACAATGAATCAATGCTATTTTTCTGTGTGCTCTGGAAATAGAATCATAAAATGGATGTTTGTTATGTTTTCCTAGGATACAAGCTTCACATTGCTTCAATTTCCTAGGAATAGTTAGCAAACCAAAAACACCATTATTTTTCAACAAATGAAGATTTTCATAATTAGGATGTTAAAATATTGCATGTCATAGAAAACTAAATGGCAATGTATCTTCATTGTAATGAAAAAGGTATGTAGAGTTCTATGTGTTGACTTTCTAGTGCAGTCAAGACTAGAGTAGTTTTTCACAGTTGATAACTACTTCTAATTATATAACCAGACCTTACTTTATATTCCAATAATTAAGTAGCTATACATGAAAAACTTCAACCATTCATTTCATCAATAAAGCAATATAGAGATCACAGTGAATGGTAAAAAATAGACAAGAGACACCAAGAGTTAGGCTCACATCCAGGGAAAAACCCACAAGGGGAAAACAAAATCAATCTTTCCTTATGAGAGAGAGAATTATGTTAATTAATAGTACATCAAGAATATTCCAACAACATTCAAAACTGACCTTAATAACGTTCTAGTAAAAACTAGTCAACTAGGAGAGAGAAAATCCAATATTGGTCAATAATAATAGTTTGCAAAGAGAGTCCGAGTTTTGGCCTGAGGTCGCTAAACAGAGGGCCAAAATTCAGTCCTAAAGTAGCCTTCGAAAAAAGTCAATGAACCATTCAAAGTATTCGGTCAAACCTCCCGTCAATTCATGCAATCAACGCTGGTCAACAAGCCAAAACAAGGATGAAATCATAGTGAACCATAGTCAAAGTATCTCTACATCCTTTAGCCCTCCAAGATGATCAAAACAATAGTCAAACATATGCCAAAATTCCCAAGTCAAAGAAGGTCAACGCAACTCCAAAAGAATATAATCAATGCAAGTCAAAGATGCTTACTCTCTCCTTCACACGTGTGATGTCTCTCTAAAATTGTAGATCGAATTGTGTGTGTTGATGATGCTCCAAATGAATCCCAATGACGCCTTATTTATATGTTTGTGAGGAGGGAAAATCAGCACATGTGGGGCTGACTTGAAGAAAATGAGGTTGACTTGGTCAAACTTCAATTTTGAATTTTCTTCTTTGCTTGCCAATGAAAAAAAAAACTGATAGCAACTACTCAAATTTTCAACACTCCCTCTTAGCTAGGGAGGTATTTTTTCATTCTCTCTCAATATAAATCTTCCTAACTAGTTCATAGGTCTCACAAAACATAACCTAAGGAAGAGATCACAATCCAAGTCTCTCTATTTGTCAGGATCAATCTCCCCAACCAAACCATAGGTCTCACAACATATAGAGTAACAGAGAGATCATCAATCTCATCATAAGGGAAGATACATAACACCCAACTCATCTCAATGCATCTCCCTGACCATAAGGTCTCACAACACACGACCTAATGGATAAATCACGAAATCGATACATCTCCTAGACCACAAGGTCTCACAACACATAGGATACGAGAGGAATCATCACATCAATACATCTCCCAGACCACAAGGTTTCTATTGACGGTGTTGGAAACCACCAACATATAGGGAGATCTCCCCAATATGAATCCCTAATTAGACCTCACACTATTTGTTGTAGGAGCCCCATTCGGAATATGATCCAGTTGCCACAATCTTAAAGATTTACCTTGGCTACAATAGTTAGCATAAGAGAACAACACACACGTAATTTTTAATGAGAAAGTAAGCAAGCCTTGTGAAATGTTCAATTGCAATATGTATCAAGGTTCATTCACCAAGAGGGAAGAGAAAGTGAGTGTTTAGAAGAAAAGTAGTAGTACTATCCTAATAAAGACACACACACATACGTACGAGAGAATCATTAACCATCTAGTGAAATAGTTCACATAGACATAACAATCATTAAAGCAAATGCAACACATTCAACAAGATTAACACAAAATATAATGAAGTAGTTCAATTTCTTTAATACATAAGAACATAAACACATATGGAAAACATCTAAAGAATAGCCTTACAATATTCATGATGCATGCGTGAAAGTGTGTTGGCTCAAAGAGCTTCGATTATTAAGAAAAAGTTCCAAGATACCTTGTTACAATGAGACACCAATAGCTCTAATGGTGGTGCATTAAGCCTTGTTACAATGAGACACCACTAAGGCTGTGCTCCTCAAAAGAATGATCTTCTCCCTAATGCCTAGTTTGAGAAGCCAAGGTGAGAAGTCCCTTGCTTGAGTAGTGAGGCTTATTTTATAACAAGAGGGATGACCTTTCATATCCTCGTGACTCTAGAACTACCTTCATGACGCTTAGACTTATAATACGACCTTTGGACTTCCACAAGAATTTTGGACCTTTCCTATTGACTCTTTTGTCCATATGTGACTTTTGGACTTTCCAAATATTTACATTTACAATATTTTTCCAAATACATAATCAGTTTCCACATTATCATATTGTGGTGAAAATAAGACAAGTCATTGAAATGTTGACTTGGAGTCTGGTGACTTGTAACATGAAGTTCATTGAGAAGTGACGACACTGCCAATATGTCTTTAATACTTTGTACAAATATTGCATTGTGCTTGTTTTCTACCCTCCAAAGGGTCTAGACATGTTATGGAGTCTTCATGGGTCACTTTGATCATCACAATCCAACATTCCTTCAACTGTCACAACATGGTGCCTTTGTGCCTTTGTCTTCAAGAATGTCTTCTTGGGTAGCTTCTCTTGATATATTTCCTCAAACATCTTCTACCATGCTTACTGAGAACACCTACAGGTAAGGATCACTCGTGGCAAGAAAACATCAGTCTAGAAATCTTCTATTCTACTATGATTCATGCAATATACCAACTGAGGATCAATAGTGCGCAAGGGAGAGGAAGGAGGATCTTATGAGTGCAAAGCACACATGTAGGAGACAGGGATGTTGGTACTGGTCATTGAGAATGCACAATGTGTAGTGGAAGAGGAGGAGGCAGGGTGAGTGCATAACGCAATTACAAGAGGCAAGGATGTAAGGCCTACTCACTGATATTGTGCCATGTGCTAAGGAAGGATGCCAGGGCCACAGGGAGGGTGCAAGGTGCAATTCTAAGGTATAATGAAAGGCACCAATGCCCACTGGAAGTGTGCAACACTAGGAAACTAGGGGCAGGGTTAGTGCAGGGAGGAAGAGTAAGAAGCAAGGAAAGGGGTCCTGTTGTCTAGGATTGTGCAGTGTGCAGGTGAGAGAGGGAAGGCTTAGGGTGGCATCGAGTGCATCTTCAACTATAGAAGAGGGTCACGACTAGGCTATAGAAGTGCATAGTGCACTCTTCCTAGCCAGAGGGAAAGTTGCAAGGTTAGAAAAATGACTAAGCATGGAAGAGTGAGACATGGGAAAAACACAATGAGTTAGGGGTATGATCAAACTTTACGAATCTCAACTCATCAATAAAACCCAAACAGGGCACAAGCCTAAGAAATATACATCAAAATGCCAGTTCACAAACAATATCCAAGTGCGAAAAGCAAAGCATGTGCAGTTGTGATCCATAAGTGTCTTTTTGTGACTTGAAAGTGTATTTTGGCACCAAAATATGCTATAACTGATCTTGACAATTTGGCAACACTTAAGAAGGAAGATGAACACTAGAAATATGTGCAAAAACATAAAACAACAATTAACGACCAAAAATGACACTTCACATGATAAAAGGTAGGCTTCAATTTGAAACAAAATTTTGGAGGGTGTTGTAGCGACAACAACAGTTTCACAACACACACCCTACAAGAGGAATGATCAAATCAAAGACCCTGACCACACAGGTCTTAAGTGAGTTAAAATATTCCTGACCAATTCATAGGTTTCACAACCTCGGGCTAATGAATATTTCCTGTCATATGATGTTATGTAATCAATGCCCCCTTTTTCTAAGAGAGGGGTTCTCAATAACTCCAAGTTGCTCTTTGAAATATGCAAACTTCATATGGGACAACGACCTTGTGAACACATCAATAACCTGCTTATTAGTAGGGACATATTTAAGCCTCAAAACTCCCTATGGACAATATTATAGGTGTAGTGATACTTGATCTCAATAGGCTCCGACTTGTCATGAAACACTAGGTTCACAGAAAACTTCATAGAGCTTTGATTATCACAATATTTTAATAGTCAATTCCAACAATTGATCAAAAAAACCAATAATTTTTTTTTAAGCCACACAACTTCACAATAGGCAGAACATGAAAAAATGTATTCAACTTCAACTGTACTCATAGCAATAGAGGTTTTCTTTCTGCTTGCACATGAAATCTTAGCAGAGCCCAAACCAAAGCAAAATTTAGAGGTGCTCTTTCTATCATTAGAGCTTTCAGTCAAATCAACATTAGTAAATCCATGCAGCTACCATTGTCCATTAGAATCATATTTCAATCCATACGTAATAGTACCATGCAAATATATTAAAATATGTTTAATTTCAATCCATACTTAATAGTACCATGCAAATATATTAAAATATGTTTAATTTCAACCCAATGCACATGTTGGGGCTCAACCAAGAATTGGCTCAATGTGTTCACAACATAGCAAATATCAAGCCTGATGTTCATAAGATAGTTCACTGAGCTAATTAGTTTGTGATACATAGAGGGATCAATCAAGTCACAGTCACAGTCCCATATCTTCTTCAAATTTTTCATTGTCGGAGTATCCATGGACTTGCAGTCCATCATGCCAAATCTCTTAAGAATTGAAATAGTGTATTTACCTTGGCCAACAAAGATTCCATGAAGATTTTTCCAAATTTCCATTCCCAAATAATAGTGCTTCAAACCAAGATCATTAATTTCAAATTTAGATACCAACTCCCTCTTACACTGGACAACCAGTACTTCAGCCCCTGCCAGAAACATGTCATCTTTATATGACAACAATATCAAGGGTTCACCTTCAACAACTTTTTAATACATGTTTGGATCAACATTGCTCTTCTTGAAGCCAAGATTTAACAAATAACCATCAATATAGGATTACCATGCACGAGGGGCCTTCTTAAGCCCATACAAGGCCCTCTTCAATTTGAAAACATTTGATTCCCTATAATGGACCACAAAACCTTGAGGTCACTCAATATATACTAACTCTTTAATTACCCCATTTAGAAAAGTAGTTTTGACATCATTTTGATGTAATTTCCAACCTTCAATAGATGTATGATTAATACCATATCTAATAGATGCATATCTAGCAACGAAAGCAAAGGTGTCTTCAAAATCCTCTCCCTCTTTCTTGGAGAATACACGAGCCACAAATCTAGCCTTGTATTTTTCAACCCTTACATCAGAGGCATGCTTTATCTTATAGATCCACTTTGCAGACACAACAAACTTTCCTTCAGGCCTTGTCATGCTTTCCCAAACAAAATTTTTCAATATGGATTGATATTCTTTAGTCATAGCATCTTTCAGTACTTGTTCTTCAACAACTTCTTCATAGTTGGATGGCTCAGACTCTATGATCTTGCACATCAAGGTTGTATAGCCAGAGTACTTCTTTGCCTTTTTTCTTTCCCTGAAGTTCCCATGATCAACAACATGCCCTTCAACTTCCTTTAATATCCTTTTGAGCCATGCGATTCTCTTTCTAGTCTCAGTTGTAGTGGCTCTTGGATATTCAACAATTTCATGACCATCATATTCCTCATTATTGTCTTGATCCATCAGTTCAGGTTCCTTAGACTTCGATTCCACATTCTTTGGAGCCACATGTAATCCTTCACCAGAGTCCAAGTGTGAACCTTTGGACTTCCAAAAAGCAACATCTTCATCAAATATAGCATCCCTACAAGTCTCAATATATCATTGTCCTAGTACATAGACCCTGAAGGCATTTGAAACTTCATTGTAGCAAAAAAAGGTTCCTTTCTTCCCAAAAGGTTCCAAATTTATCCTTTTCTCCTTGGGCACATGTGCATAAACATGACAACCAAAGATTCTTAAATGATCAATGCTTGGTCTCTCACCTGTAAATATTTGTTCAGGAGTCTTGTAGTCCAAGATTCGATGTGGGCACCTATTTTGGACATAGACAATTGTCCTTGCAACTTATCCCCAAATAAACATATGCAACTCTTGATCGTGAATCATAGCCTTGGTAGCTTCCATGATAGTGATGTTCTTCCTTTCAACATTTCCATTTTGTTGAGGATAGTAAGGAACTATCAACTTCCTCTTATTTCTGACTTCCCTACAAAAGGAAATCAATTTCTTGGATACATATTCTCCCTCACTATCAGACCTCAAGGTCTTGATCCTTTTTCATGTAACATTATCAACTTGTGCCTTAAATTCATGAAACTTTTCAAATACTTGATCTTCATACTTTAGAAGATAAATCCATGTCTTGCGTGAATAATAATCAATGAAAGAAACATAATACAAATTTCCACCTAAAGTCTTATTAGACATAGGCCCACAAACATAAGAGTTCACAAGATCCAAAATCTCTTTGGATCTACAATCACTGCAAGTACATATTCCCTTAAGATTTTTCCTAAGGGAACATCCTTTTCCTCCTCCATCATGTTAAGCCCTAAGTTTAGGTACACCTTTGACAAAATATTCCAATCTAGATAAAGCTTTATAATGCATATGAGCATACCTTCGATGCCATAGTTCACATAGATTAGTGGTGTTGCGTAGTAGAGCTTGAATTGAATGTCCAAGGAGATGATATAGTCCTATAATTCGAACACCAATAACTTTACCAGATTCAAAGGAGGCATTCTTCTTCCATACTAGAACTTTTCCATCCATGAAAGCCACTTTATACCCTTTATCTTCAAGAGAATAAATAGACAACAAATTCTTCTTTAAACTAGGAACATATAAAATATTGTTAATGGATACCTTACCTCCCAATTCTAATTGAAAGGAAGATGTACCAATGCCCCTGAATTCATATTTTCCATTATCTCCAAGCTCAACTCTTTGAGCTATCTTCTTTTCAACCAATTCAAAAAGATGATCATGACTCCCTGTCATGTGTCTAGAGGCCCCACTATCTACAAACCATATCTCATCATGACCCGCAATAGAACCTGTAAGGGTGGAATAATGAGTATTCAGAATCAGAATCATTATTCCTATGCCTTTTCATGTGAGATGATTCATTTATATTATCAACATAAGCATGATGCTTGCTTATCCTTCTTCAATCTTCATCCTTTTGATAGCAATCCAATTGATATTTTTTAGGACAACGAACTTGATAGTGCCCATATTCTTTGCAATGAAAACATTGAACATTTTTCATATCTCTTTCATCTTTTCATTCTCTTCTATCTCTTCTATCATAAGAGGGAGGAGGAGGTCCTCTACGTTGAGCGGGTTCCTTTCCTAGAGTAATTCTTGCATTAGATCATCTACCATAACTTCTTTGAAACCTTCCACAATTAGTTTTTCTTCTCTTGGTGCTTCTTGAATTTGTTGAAAAATATTCTTCACTTCGATATTCAATGTCACCCTAGAAAGAATTATTGATTATTCTTAAGTAGAGGCTACCCACAGCTTGTCAAAATATGGAGCATTTTTCCTTGCACTAATGCTTAATGCAAAAGAGTCCCAAGATCTAGGTAAACCACCCAAGGCCACAAATACCAATTCTTTGTCGAAGACTTCTTCATCAATGGCTTTGAGTTGATATCTTATTTGAGATATCTTAACGAAATATGATGCCCCCGTATCATTCTTTGTCATCTTGATGTTGAAAAGTTGACCTCTTATATTTATGGATTGATTGATATTGTTGATAGTGTATAATCCAACAATGGCATCATACATGGTCTTAGAAGTTTTATGCTCAACAATATAGGGAATCAAATGGTCCTAACAAAGTATAAGATGATGCTTCTTGCTATGATGTCATCTTCATGAAACTTGTCCTTTCTTGCTTGATCAGATGGTTTAGTAACTTTACTTGTAACAATTCCCAAGCCTTTGTTTATTTCAAGTATTATTTCAACCCTAGCCTTCCATAACCTGTAATTATTAGTTCCTTCAAGCTTTCTTTTGGTCTTCATGTAGGTATTCATGATGAATATTAATGGTCACATTAGAGGGAAAAATCCAAAACTCTTATAAAGTGCTTCTTGATGCCCTTCAAGTTCTATTCAAGGTGATCTCACAACCCTTTTTCCTTCACCAAAGCTCTAATACCATGTTGATTTTCTAGTGCAGTCAAGGCTAGAGTAGTTTTTCACAAATGATAACTACTTTTAATGATATAACTAGTCCTTACTTTATATTCCAATCATCAAATAGATATACATGACAAAATTCAGCCATTCATCTCATCAACAAGGCAATATAGAGATCATAGTGAATAGTAAAAAATAGACAAGAGACACCAAGAATTAGGCTCACATCCAGGGAAAAACCCACCAGGGGAAAACTCAATCAATATTTCCTTATGAGAGAGAGAATTATGTTCATCAATAGTACATCAAGAATATTCCAACAAGATTCAAATCTGGTCTCAGTAATGTTCTAGTTAAAACCAATCAACTAGGAGAGAGAAAATTCAATGTTATTCAATAATATTAGTCTGCACAAAGAGGCTAAATTTTGGCCTGAGGTGGCTGAAAATAGGGACAAAATTTGGGTTTGATGTAGCCTTAGAATACAATCAACGAACTAGTCAAAGTATTCGGTCAAACCTCCAGTTAATGCATGCAGTCAATGCTAGGCAATGAGCCAAAAGAAGGACGAAATCACAGTCAACCAAAGTCAAAGTATCTCTACAATCTTTGTCCCTCCAATATGATCAAAAGAACAGTCAAACAAATTTCAAAATGCCCAAGTCAAAAAAATTCAATGCAACTCCAAAAGAAGATTGCTAATGCAAGTCAAAGATGCTTCCTCTCTCCTTTGCACATGTGATGTCTCTTTGAAACTGCACGTCAAATTGTGTGTGTTGATGATGCTCCAAATGAATCCCAATGATGCCCTATTTATATGTGTGTGAGGAGGGATAACTAGCACATTTGGGGCTGACTTGAAGAAAATGAGGCTTACTTGGTCAAACTTCAATTTTGAATTTTCTCCTTTGTTTGTCCGATTGTAGCTACTCAAATTTTCAACATTATGCACAAGCAGATGTTCCTTGCAGCTTCAACAATATTTCCTCCTCTACTCTAGTCATTATAATTGTATTTTCAGATGCTTTCCTTGTCTCCATGATGCCATCAAAAATATGAATAGAGTGGCCTTTCTAGCAAATGTGAACAAGGGACAACACATTTTTTCGCAACTCTACAAGGTAGAGTACATCATGCAGAAGAAAATCAAGAAGTCCAGGTAGGTTAAACTGTTGGCCCAAAGGTCACATCGAGAGGGGGGGGGGGGGGGGGGTGAATCAGTGTGACATCAATATTACCGTTTCATAACTTTTCATAATAAGTCAATCATGTGATAATGAATCACCATAAGCATCATATCATTAACAAGAGAATTACATCATCAAGCTACCATCACATAGATAACACATCAAAAAGAGACACAAGAATTTTATGTGGAAACCCATGCGAGAGAAAAACACAAATCTTCTTCTCCTTTATCTTGAATTAATTTACATAGATTCGTATGATACAACCTACTAGAGGCAGTTACCCCCAACCTACATAGATTCGTATGATACAACCTGATTGAGGCACCAACCTCTAAATATGCAAGCAATTGTTCATTGTAGGCTACAACCTTATTGAGGCTCCAACCCACTATAGGCTCCAACTTCGATGGTGAGAAAGCTCCAATATGCTTTAGGCTCCAACCTCGAATATGAGTGGGCTTCAACATGCTCTAGTCTCCAACTTGATTAAATCTCCAACCTTGATAATGAGCAGGCTCCAACATGCTCTAGGCTCCAACCTCTTTCTTCAACTCCTTATGGACCTATATTTCATATAATTTTCAATATAAATCCATTATCATCATAATCACTATCTATTCATCGAAAGCAATAATCACAACCTGTAATCACTATTTCCAGCAACATAACTTGTTCAAGTTGTCACTATCATCTCAACTTGCACATATTGGCATTGTTGTCCCTTCCATTGCAACCTACAAATACTTTCACTGTAACAATCACTATCACACCCTATAAGAACTATTACCACTGTGAATATTGTCACATTAGTCTTTATCATTAACTATGATACTGCTATCAATAATATTTTCCAACTCATTCATCAATCTGGTCCTTCTTGGAACCTATTCTAGTCTTATTTCCAAAACCACTGCATTTTCTCATAAAGCATCAAAGCATATAAAAGAATATGATGATCATAAAATATATGTTAGCCAGACTTTCAATCATTCAGAAGAACCCACCACTAAGCCCTGATCACCATGCTTCTTATATAACATAAGTTGGACTAATATTGACCTCAGAAACCCATAAAAACCATTAATGTTATATTAATTGTTCTACAATTTCTCCTTTTTCTAGGTGTGCTTCTACAATTTGGACATACCTAGTGTTGGTGCTACAAAGCATCAATCGTATAGTTTCTAATGACATGACATAGTGACAATAATATGTAAAAATAAAACCACAAACCAAACCTGGTAACCGATGGAGGTTGAACCTAAGACCTAGTCAATATCAAATCGACCCACAACTAGTCACACTATCCAATGCCACTTGTTATGGAATCCAATTGAATCACATATAGTGTGGTTTCAATATAATGTGGGACAAGATTTGATCTCGTGCCCTCTTTTATATGTGATTTCAGTTCAAAGCTTATGGTTCTTCAACCATCCAAATGACCATCCATGCCTTGTTGTTACACCTCGACCATGCCAAATTTGGTGACAAGTTTTGGCTCTACGTCTTGGTGATTTAAACAACAATTCACATCATTGTTACCTTGGCCATATCGAATTTGGTGACAAGTTCTGCCTCCATGACTTGGTTATCCAAATGAACATTCATGCCTTGCATGGTTGATCCACATTGTTCAACACAAATCAATGCCACACCTCGGCCATGCTCTCACAATAATCAAGTTATAGAAGAATGAACCATACAAATTAAATCAAATCGTCCACCAATGAACCAAAACCATAACAAGAACTGCGCAAATGAGATCAATGTTTAGCTTATGAGATTAGACCATGTGTTCGACCAAATAATAATGTAATTCATTAGTGATTTCGGCATGCAATGCCTTTAATTGATTAACATATTTACAATTATGTTTGTGGCCTGGGGCTCAATGAAGTCAACATCCAATTATGATTTTAACAGAGTTATAGTTGAATTTATAAATGGTATGACCATAATTATCATTTCTATGTGATCACGCCCTACTAGGTCTCATAAACTTGGCCCCCATTCGACCACGTAACCGCCTCATGTGACCTTGTCCCGAGGTCACTAGCCGTTTGCTTGAGGACATCATCATGAAGCCATCAAGTGATCCAGGATCTTTTCTTTAGTGATGTTTTCAGAATTGCATGAAAGAGAATGTGAAATCCATATATGAAAACATTTAAGAAGAAGCAACATAAAAGGATATCATAAAGGCAATGTAACCAATATTTGATAAAGGAGTTCATCCGATGTGGGCTATGTCTCCGAGCCCTACTTGAATAGTGGGGAAGCCTCTTCATTCATCTCAACAAAACTGAAAATGAGTACATGGAAAAATACATCATTATACCTCCAATCCTAGGAGTGACTTGAAAATGGGTCGCTCAAATCCTCAATCTGACTACACCGACGAAATTCTTACAAAATTCTGAGTAAAATGAGTATAACCTTAGCTATATTCTGCCACGGTCAACTCTGGACCCTCGAGATAATATTCAAGATTCCACAACAGATTACTTGGGAATATTTTGGGGAACATTCCTTGGGAATATACCCTCTCGTATGATGCACACTCCTGGTTCCACACACATAGTGTTCTGACTGGTCACAGTTTGTTGGCATATCACGATTCCATGACCTCCACCTGCTCTGAGCCCCATCCTCTATTTGTTAAATGAATGAGGGAAGTTTAAAAATGTGAGTATCGATGGACATATCAAAGTCTGCCCATCTGAATTTTTGGCTGACTGGAGGTGTTTAAGTCATTGGCTCTTGCGGGGTTTGCAAGTTCAAAGCCCTGCACAGACCATTTTATATATCAAACAAACTATTAAATCAATTATTTATCACTACACACACACACACACACACACATATATATCTATATCTATATATATATATATATATATATATATATATTAAACGGTTTGATAAACTTAACCATTCGTCGAACTATTTGAGTTGGTTGCCAGGCGGCTTGGTTGGTAGCCAATTTGGCCACCATCTAGGTGCCACGTGGCACCATCTGATTAGGCTAGGTGTTCCCATTCTATTGGGCCATCAAACTGCCACCAAAGTTATGTTGCCATATTTGGCAGTTCTGCCAAATTTAACCACAAGTAAAACCACCGGTGAATTTTTCAAACCTCCGCCAAATTTGGTCGACAGTTTGGGTGGACTACCAAATTTGGTGATGTCCCAAATTTATCTAGCACCAACTAAATCTTGTCTTTTTGCCAAGTTTGACCATTATTTTGACTGAGCATAACTTATTCATACGAACTTTGCTTGAGGCATTGTTTGCATCGTTGGATTCATTGCGATGAGCTCTTCAATGAAATTCTAGTTTCGTTGCGATTCAAGGACTTTCATTTTTGGGCCATTAGGGATCCTCTTAGATCATTCCTACTCACTAAAGTACTTTTGATCCTCCAAAAACATAAACAATGCTGCAATCTTGATCTGCATAAAAAAATGTATTTGACAGGCCACATTTCCTTTCCTTCACCTTTGTGCTTCGGAACCAGGAATGATAAAATCGACACTTATATCCATATGCAAATCTATAGCTTCCAATCCGTGTACCACAACTTGCAAGATTCCAAGCAAGACCTTACTTGCCAAGAGTTTATAAAACAGTGATGGTCAAGTTTTACAAAAAAACACATAACCTTTGCTATCCAACTAAAGGGAAAAATATCACTATGTTGCATTCATAAGCGATGTTATACACTTCATTACTTTTACAAGTTTTTTCCCATCTATGGGATATTTAAAAAGCAACATGTGAGTTACAATGGTGGCCATACTCAACTACTTTAAAAAACTACCCATCTCTTACCTGACCAGGCTAATGGGATTTCTCCCTGTAGCTGGCTTCCTTGTTGAACTGCCACATTTGTCAATTCCTTCATAGATTCTTTCATATGCTACCAGTCCTTTTTTGGGAGTAACTCAAGATGGAGCTTCCAACATGTGGTTTTCTTATGTCGACCCATGTTGCAATGACTACTATAGTTTTCCTTCATCTAGTATTTCTTGACCTTCTTTTGTGTCTCCTTCCTAGGCGACATAACCTTCCTTGAATGGTTGTATTTGTTGTGGCTCTAGTGAGTCAAAATTGACTTATTTCTTCCTTTGAAATGCTCACTATCACTGGGAGTTTATGATGTTCTCTCAACATCCTGCACTGACTCAAACTTGTCGAATGAAGTGACTCTACTGTCTCTGTGGATTTGGAGTGTGTTATGCAACTACCTCACAAAACAAAACAAAAGATAGATCAACGACTTAAAAATTATCCTCTTCGTGGGGGAAGCCTCCTTTACATTACATAAATGAAAAATTCTTGGATGATATAAATGATAAGACCTCGTTGGTATATATAGGAGTCTATGGGGTCACAATATAATCAAAGCCTACATAACAACAATAATGTAAGGGCACAACAATAACAATAATGGGCTTCTATGGGGCAAAACAATAACAACATGGGGGATACATGGTGTTAGCGTTTGAAATTTCACCTCAGGCTGATAAGGCAAATCTCAAAGCTACATCAAACCATTTCACCTCGTAGCTAGCCCTACGGGGTATGAGAAGGCTCTCTCCGGTCTATCTCGGCAATTTTCAATGGGATGAGATGACCAATCAAGGTAACCACAGATATTAGGCTAGTAAACTGATAAGGAGGGTTGATTTAAAGTTTTTGGGGTTTTTGGTGGCAATTGGAGGGAGTGCAATTCACGGTGCGGGGATTGAGCTCAGTTTTTTGCAGGTGGGTCTTTGGGGCAAGGTAGGAGTTTGTGCTGATGCCTTTAGCTGAGATGGATGATCAAGGAGGAAAGAAGAGAAGCTAAAGAGGGCAAACAATGACTTTGAATCCTCTTTAGACAGTGGAAAACATAAACATTTAACAAATTTGAAAGCTGAGCATGACATGCATGAATTCAAACTTTATCACTTCATTTGTTTAATTAGCAGCAGTAAAGAAAGGGATGGAACACATAAACACACTTACAATTACAATAAGAGAACACACCATCAACACAAGAGTCCACAAGAATCCCAATGATGTCTGCAAAAACCCTGGTCTTCCTTTTCCTCAAATTGCAGAGATACAAGTAAAATATACAATAGGAGCTTCTCCCTCAAGAGTCCAACCATGAAAATGAGCAAGAGAAGGCATAATATAGATGATCTAACTCCTTTCCCCACCTCTAGGGGTCGAGCTCAGCTTCCTAGGAGCTGTTTCAACTAATTCTAAACTGAGCACTAGATAATAGGCAGTCAAAACAACTTGCCTCTAAAACTTAGGAAACCTATCCATGCATGAAATATTTACCATTTACATCAAAGAATCTTCTAGAAGTGATGAAGGAGAGTAAAAGTATCTAAGTGCCATGAAAATTACACAAAAATCCATCATTTACATGCCTCAAAAGTCAACCAAGAAGAAAACAGTGTTTTGCTGGCCGAACTGGTCAAAACAGGCAAATTTCCCTGACAAGTCGCGCACATCACTATGACAGGTCGCGCACATTCACAGCTCTGTTTGAGGGCCTTCCCGGTGTCCAAATCAGGTGCAAGATAGCTCGTTGGAAAGGTCTGCGAGTCTACTTTCCAACTCCACCAGAATTTTTGAATTTGGAGTTTATTTGACCCCTCAAAAGTCATTTCTCCCAAGACATCTTTCTGCAACTCAAAATAGGGGCAGAAAGTCAAAATTTGCATGTATTTTGAGCTTTTGGAAGCCCAAATCTCCATAAAATCTGAAACCCATCCATAGGGAAGTGTATTTTTGCATGAAAATTCCAAAAATTCAAAGTTTTCCTCGTTCTGAGTTGCCCCCATGTAGGGTCGCGCACGGGGTGAGACCCGTCAAATGGCCAAAACCTGTAAAATTCCCAAAAATGCCAAAAATGCTTCAAAACTCTCAAAATTTCTTGGGTTTGCTGCTAGGAGGATGCTAATGAGTATCATGGTGAGTGAGAGAGGCCTCAGCCAAGATACGGAGCGGGTTGGTCTTCTTCTTCCTCTTGCGGGCCTCAGACAACCTCCTCTGGAATATCTTCATCTTTGCTTTGCAAACATGCATCCTCGCCCAGTAATGATTCTTCATGTTCCGTAGCAGTCTCTTGTCCTGGTTGGCCTTCTCCAACAGCCTCTCCAAGTGTGCATTCACACGGATAAGCATGGATTCCCTCTCCTTGGGCAGCAAGTCACCGGGCCTCCTACGGTTGATGACTCGGTCACTTCGAATCCTCCACAGCTCATCCAACTCTTTCTCATCCTCAAGTTGCTTGTTGCGCTGCTCAAGATAATTTATTGTCCATTGGGCCATGTCGAGCTTCTGCTGTAACAAGCGGTTTTCCGCCTCTCTCTGTCGGATGATCTCAAGCAAATCTGAAGTGGGGGAGCGAGCATCAAGATCAATGATGTCAACCTGTGTGTCACCGGCTCTCTCCTCCTCTGTCATGGGCTGTTTGCCCTCCCGTACTGCTGATGGAGAACGCGAGGCCCCTTCCACCTGGCGTGGAGATAACACTCGCTGACCTGTAGATGATGATGGCGAGACCCCTTCCACCTGCTGTGGAGATAGTACTCGCCAAGCTGCTGCAAACAAGGCCCTCGGGCCTTTCTGATAAGTGAGCTGAGGTGAGGAAGCAACATGTCTCGGAACAGTGATCTCAGGCTGGTGTGACGGACCTCCCTCCTCATAAATGGCCTCTGGCTCTGGCTCTGGCTGTGGTGGCACTGTAAAGAACTCATGAGAAATGAAGTCTGCCCATGGAATGCCCTGCTGACTCAACTGATGGGAAACAATGAGCTGGATGAGACCATGATGGCACAAACTCCTATACTGCTGAGCTGGGGACCGCCTCTGAAACACGGACACCATCCTCTGAATGTCCTGGAAGAAGAAAACCGGGATGTTCATCATCCTCACTCGGGTAAAGTGCATCAACAGGCGAATGTGATAAGAGAAGACCTGTGAAAATCTCCCCTCGCATGTGAAGTAATGCATGATAAGCCGCATGATCGGAGCATACTCCCCCGGAGGAATCTGAAAGGAAAGACCCCCGACAAGTGGCTCATGAATGCTGGCCTGACATATGGCTCAAAATAAACATAATCCAGCATTTTGCGCTTGGGCCACACCTCACCCACATTTGGTATCCCGGTAGCCTCTGAAATCACCTCCGGAGATAGCACAAAATTCACCCCTGCAAGAGTGACCTGCCCATCCTGAAGGTGTAAAACAAATAAGCGGGCCAACTCCCTGTGGTGCTGAATCTGGGCAAGCCTCTCATAGAATTGAAAACATGACATATAACGGAAACAATACACTGCCATAGGACAGGCCTGCAACTCTGCCAAAGAGGTGGGCTCCTCTCTTTTATGATGATCTCCTTTGCCACCCCTACGAGGCCTCCGCTGTACCTCAACCTCTGTAGAAGAAGACTGGTCATCACCTTGCTCATAGGTCTCGGTGGTTGACATGGTGCTTTTGAGCAAAGTGGAGAAAATAGATAAAGTAGACTGCTGCCCTTGCCTGCAAAAATGCTGAGTTGTATGCTGTTTTCAAGGGGAACAAAATCATGAAGGAAATGTTAGGGGAGGGGATTTTTCATAAGGAAAGGGAAACATATAAAAATAGGGAATTTCTAAGGGACAATTCACAAACTGTCAAACATACAATCTCATCTTAATCACCGGGAAATCATTTGCAAAGAAATGTTTTTATTAGGGAAACATGGATGATAATAACCAAGGGAAAGGATATACATGCTCAACAGGGGGTAAGGGACAGCATGTATAACAGGGGTATGGGGCAGCATAGATCACTAGCATCAACAACTTGCTCTTTGATTTTGTCTTTTGACTGTACATTATAAGGCATACTCTGTTTTTCAAGGGATTCATGTACATTTGATGCTAAGGGAAACAAGGGATTCTTTTACATTTGTCATAGGGGAAGGAGGGCTTTATTTACATTTTTGTCAAAAGGGGAAAAGAGATTTCATTGACAACTTCAAAAGGGAAAAGAGTTGTATTGAAACCAGGATATTAGGGGATAGAAGGGAAAAGGGAAAACAGGGTTTAGTTTTGGGAGACACAGCAACATTATTTTTGTAATGAATACTCAAAGCAATATGTCTTTTTGATAAATATACACAGCTGCATTGTCTTTGTTTTTGCTTTGAATATACACAGCTACATGTTCTCTGTTTTGTAATGACTATGCACAGCCATATTGCCTTTCTCTTAGTTTTGTCATTTTGCCATCATATTGCCTTTTTCTTTTTGCACATCATTTTGTTTTTCTTGCATAGAAATTTGTTCTTTTGCTGTGTGTGTTTTTATATCACAATGGAGGGTATTAGGGTTTTGGGAATATGTTTAGGGAGGGATAGGGTTTGACATTTGGAGATGGGAAAATTTTAATTTCTTTGCAAATGACATATGATAGAGATGTATAATGACAATTGCGAAATCAATGGGAAAAAATGGAGGGAATATAAATGGGAATAAAAACCTTGAAAAAACACCAACCCTAGCACTATGCCTCGATTGATTTGGCAAGCACGAGGGCGATTGAGCAAATTTTGAAGCGGTTTTGTGAGTGACAGGTTGACGGGTCGCGCACAGGCTTTGACAGGTCACGCACGGGCTGACAGGTCGCGCCCGTTATGTTTTTGCACTGCGGAGAGGCGCCTGACAGGTCGCGCACCGCCCCTGACAGGTCGCGCACCTGAAAAACGACCAATTTCTCTGCACTTCGCCTTCGTTCGCCTCTTCGCCCTATCTCTTTGCCTTGCAAGCTCTTAGATGCACAATGAGGGTGTTTTAGAGGGAATTTGACTCTTTATAGGCCCAATTTGAAAAAAATTTACTTACCAAACCCACTTTCTAATGTTTTGTTTTGGCATTCACTTTTAACACTGATTTGAGTTTTCTTGGTCCTGAATTTGGCTCTTTGAGTGCTTTAACTCTGTTCTTTTTGCAGGTAGACCATCTGATGGACTCTGGCGAGAAGACCAGGGCTATTGCCGACATTTTGAAGAATTTTTGAAATTTCCTTATTTTTTGCAACATTGACATGACCTTGGGTTTAAAAACAGGGTTTTTAAATCCAAGGTATAAATAAGCTGTACATGATGAAAAATATCAATGAAACATATTTACATACCTCCTTCTGGCTTGCTGGGGACTCATGGACTTTTGACTCATGACATTACAAAGACTTTTGACCGAAACCCTAGACCTAAGACTTTGGACTTCAAGACAAAGCAAAACAAATGTGACACAAGCTCATTAACTGATATGACCTGATCCAGCAAAGCCAAGAAGGGAACAAGGACCAACTCCTCCATCAGTTTTATGGCATGCCTAATGAAATGCAAAACTGACATTGATGAGACACCTACCTATGCATAATGCAAAGAGCTTTTGATCACCGATGGAGGGCATCATGACCGACACTAACACATGGGAACAACAATAACAATAGGGACTACACTAACAATAACAATAAGGGGGATACACTATTATTATAGGGACCTAACACACCCCTCTCCTTAAAAAAAAGTGTTGTCCTTAATGTTTGAGTAGTTCTAGATGCTTTTGTATAAAATTCTCTTCCTCCCATGTGGGATCCTCAACGAGGAAGTTCTTCCACTTAATGAGATATTTTGAAATTAATCAATTCTATAGCTGTCAAGTTCTTGTTTCCGTGACTGTTTCAGGCTCAAATATGATTTTTCCTTCTTCGTCAAGTTCTGGCAACACTGTCTGAACTAGGAGCTTGTCACCGATAACCTTCTTTAAGCATGAAACATGGAAAATCAGGTGTACTCAAGAAGATGCAGGCAACTCCAATTTGTATGCCATAGTACCAATGTTTTGCAACATCTTGTAAGGACCATAATACTTGGGTGATAATTTATTATCCTTCTTAGCTTGCTTGAGTGACATTTGTTTGTATGGTTGTAGCCACAAAAATACCCAGCCGCCTACATCAAAACTTCTTTCATTGTGATGTTGATCTTCCTGTTGTTTCATTCGATTATGCACCGGAGCGAGGTTATCCTTTAAGAGTTGTAGAACTTGTTGTTGATGCTCGATGCGATTTTCCATTGCTTGAACCTTAGAATTTTCTCTTAAAGAAGATGTGATGGATGGTGGATGATATCCATAAAATGCCATAAATGGGGTCATTTTTATTGCAGTATTGTAACACCCTCATCCCACATCTACCCAAGTAGTCATCCAACCAAGGTAAATATGCGACAAGAGGCCACTATAATGGGATTCAACCTCCTAAGTCACCTTAAGGAAGTGGAATCGATGGATACACACCACACAAACCTTCCACATTAGAACCATAACTCCCAGGAACCATCCCAACCACTTAGGTAACAAGCCCTTCAGACTAACTGAAGTTTTAGACCATTAAAACCTCAGACGCTCCCTTGATATGGACAAGGGTGCATCTGGGAGGCTCTATACACTCCCACAGTATGAGTATGCATGCATTTGCGAACTTTTCTCCTCATACCTGTGCCTACGACTCCGGGATTTGTGCAACTTTTTCAGGCCTAAAGCCTAGGTCATTACCCAGAACTCAATGATAGGTTCAGTAATGAATTTACACAATAGAACAATGATATGTTTGCAAAAATATTGACCAGGTCTAGACTGTGTCCCTACTAGCCATGATAGGAATTTTGTCAAACATGTCACAAATATGTAATCTATAGGTTTAAACAAAATATCTGAGCATAGGGGCATCATACTTACCTAAGAATTGCTAAGAAGCATTGTTCCCTTATATCATTAACTCCATTATCATCTATTAAGTCATAGATAAATTATTCATTCATTTACAAATCAAAAGACAAGAAGAGCCATACATCATCACTATCATAATACATGCTTATAACCAACATAATAACAAAAAAAATACCAAGAATACATCAGCCATAGAATCCACATATAAACCAATGCATTTACACATAAGATACCAAGGAAAGAACTTCTTATTAATGAATGCAAAAGTCAACCTCGTATGGGACTACCACGTTCCACTCAACCATAGATTGGCTGAGCCAAATCTCTCTTTGACCAATCACCCCCATGCCATATTCCAAGCATGAATGTGGGAATCAAACCAAAATAAACAACTAGGGCATCCCAAGGCTAAACCACCTCGCCCTCATCAATATAAACCAAGATTTACTGCAATCCATATCGGATCACTAGGCCAAAACAAGCATGGATTCCACCATATTTCTCCACCTACATCGCGAGGAATTTTCCTATCTCCTAGTCTCTCAGGTTTTACCACAATCCACACCGAATCACTAGGTCCTAAATTGAGACTCCACCCTCTAGGCTTTACCGTATATCCCGCCATTCACCGGCAAGGATTTCTAGCCCTGATCAAGGGAAACCACCTTTACACTTTACCATATATCCTGGCATTAACTGTTTGAGGATTCCTTGGCCCACTGAGGCACACAATATATGGCTTTACCGCAACTCACAGTGTGGTTCAAGGGTCACTAGGTCAGTGGCTTTATCACAATCCATAGTATGGTTCAGGGATCACTAGGTCATCTATTCTTTCTTTCATAGATCCACCTCACTTAGTTTTGAATCCATCCAGCAATCATACTCAACCAAAACATGAGAACCCCATCACACCATGGCTATCCAGAAATGGAAAGGTTAGGCTGAAAACACTGTCACACCTGGAAAACCCCATGGCATAAAAACAAAGAACCACATGCAATACCATGCATGCCAAATCTAGCAAGGAAATAACACATGCAAATCGATCCTTGCAAAGAATCTTGTTGTAGTTACTTGATCCTGCTCTTCATTGCTTGATCTCTGCTTCCTCTTTGCCTCCTTTGTCTTTCTTGATCCAATGCTGAGCAAAAGCTTGCCAACTGATCCTCATAAGCCTTTTTATCAATGAGGCTCCTATTTTCTTCATTTTCCATTATTTTCCTTCATTTTCCTCCTCACATGCAACCTGTGACCTTTCACCTTCCTTTTCTCCTCATTTCCATTATTTTCATAAATAAAATGCTAATTAATACCACTTTTCCTTTCCAAATTCCTTAGGCATTGCCTTTGCCATTTTCCTTAGCCATAATAACTGAAATGAACACCCACTAGGATGTTTTTCCCAACACTCAACTTGGAATATGTGTCCCATGACCGTGGTATTATATATTTTTACATGGATTTTTAACCAATGTTGTTACAGAACCCTCTCCCTTGAGGGAACATCGTCCTTGGTGTTCAATGACACCTATAACCAACAAGACCGCTGCAACCGAACATATTGCTAATGGAGCTTTATAACTTAGCTCGTTGCAGTATTTATAATGACCATTGCTGAAACATGACAAACATACCATTTATTGGAGATTTATAACACAACTCATTATGATATTTATAATAACAACCACATATACTTATACACATTTGCTTCAAGCAACAAATAACCATATTGTCTATGGAACTTTATAAATCTAGCTCGATATAATATTTACAATGATATACGCATATGCACATTTGCTCATCCATCAAATAAAAGGATATGATGCCCATATCAAACAATAAGGGAATCCAGAGGCTCACACCTCCACCCTCAAAAGTAGTACTAGGATTCACCTCCTTCCCAGGAAGTCCAGAATCCACTGTCTAAGTCAAAGTTGCATCCAATGTCTAGTGCTACAATCCTGAGTGACTTGCCCTTTCAGTGAACAGTTACCAGCTCATTGTTCTAGGCACACTCCCAATGTGCTTCTAATTCCATTTAGAAATGCTAATGACCAAAACAAATCCATCCTTGACCTTCCCTTCTCTGCTACACAGTCCCTCGGGCAACCCGGTCACCCCTTCCATGCAGTCACTCACCTTCCAAGTTCCTCGACATCCCCTATTCTGGGCGATCCATCCCTTGGTAAGGCTTCCTCACACCGGAAGGTCCAACAAACAAGGCAAATACTTGCCTCAAAGCCATCACATCAGTCATAAAATGCTCATGGCAATCAATGGACACTATTGGGTATCAGTGTCCCACAATGACCTTGCTCCTGATGTGCTTTTCCATCATACTACTACTTGTTTGAATTCCTTTTGTTGTTGCTACTAATCCTTGAAGTCAGTTTCAACCACCCAACCAGGCATTTCCATGCTTCCTATACCAAGCACATAACTTCCATTAGATTTAAAATAAATTGAAACAAATTCACATCATACCTCATTGGTAGCTTGTCAATAAGGTACGCTTGCAATCCTGTTTACTTCTTGTCACAACAAATCAAACTAATTGTTTGATCAAATCATCATGTATAAACTTATCACATATGGTTAGCTCAAAACACAATCATCATAAATCAAAATCGTAAATCACATGCAATCATCATAAACCAGAATCATAGTTCACATGCATAATAAAACTGGAATAAAATATTGATACTTATCTTTTAATCAATCATTAGCTTCTACCTTTGTCTTTATTCCATATGCACACCGGATCAATTGCCACACCTAAAAAACACCCAGTTCCTTCTCTTCAACAATGTACACATACACATAGTGTAAATCACACACATATAACCACACATGACATACAACACCATGCAATACATGCACCTACACCTAACATACAACACATACACCTACACCTAGTGTATAACACAACACAATACATACTCCTACATCCAGTGTACACCAAAACACAATACATACACCTACACCCGATGTACAACACAATACATATATGTACACAGAGTACAACACAACGAATACACATGTCACGATACCATGACTACACAATGCACATACATAGTACCGCATGCCCGCAACACAACATGTATGACATGCACACAATACCACATGTACATATATACAAAATGTACATAGTACCACCTGTACACTACACCACCTGCACAATATGTGCACAACATCACATGTACATGGAATCACCTCCACAACGTGTACACAATGCCATATGTACACTGCACCACCTGCACATAACACCACATGTACATCATGTACACAACACCACCTGCACACAACACATGTACAATCATGCACAAAACACCATATGTGCATAGTATCATATGTACAACATGCACACAACACCATAGGTAGATTCCACTACATATATAACATGTACATAACATCATATGTACGCTACACCGCATATCCAACATGTACATAGCACCATCTATACCCAACATTGCATACGTAATATACACACAACACCACATATACAATAGGCATACAACATCATATGTACACAATACTACATATACAACATTACACATCACCATAGGTACAATCACTGAATATACAACATGCACAACATATACACAATAATAGCACCACACATCCAAAACCATACTACCTCTACCAAGCAACATTGCTTCCAGTGTATCTCCAGCATCCATGCTTATCCTAACATGCCATAGATCATACTGATTTCATTCTGTTGATGTATCCCTTAGCATAGCCTGTCCATAACATAGACATAATATAATCACATAATATCAACTCATAACCACATGATACTGACCTCGTAGATTTGTCAAGACTACTCTTCCCACTTGATTCCTCATAAACCAGGAACCTCTTCATGTCATTCACCCACGTAAGTAATCATTCCTCCACAAGAATGATTCCTAACGACCTTGTCCGACAACAACATACATACATGCATATATATACATATAAATATTAGCATTAAACAATCATGATCCATGATGACCCTGTCAGACATGACATACATACATACATACATACATGTATACATATATAAACTTCAATACAATCATGATCACAACATAATTACCTGATACCATAAGGTCAAGGTTAAGAAAACTCCCTTTATCTGTTCACAGTATGCACAACCGTTGAGAACAACAATTCCCAACATAGCCAAGGCATCTGACGCCTCAAATCCATTTATTTTACCTTTCTTGATTACTTTTCTCATGATTGTCCTGCCATCGTCCATTTACACCAATGGACCCAACCAATCCAATTGGCTGTCATACTCTTGCCTTCAAATGCCCTTATACATGCACTGACATTCATTCGGGCCTTACATCACATGTTGGGTTTCATTAAGCTCTTCCTAAGCTCCATTAACTTCATCTTTCCCAACCAATTCCCAAGACTCCCAAAACATAAAAGGCAAGAACAAGAAACAAACAAGAAGAAAACCATGAACATCAATAACAATACGACACCGCAAACAAAGTGGCATGGCCATGCACAAGACACAAACAAACTGCAAATAAAGCGCAAACAAATCACAAAAGTGCAAGCAAAGCACAAGACTAGCAACAAACACCATGATCTAACTCTATGCCTCACAACCCAGCTCAAGCCAACACTTAGCCAATTTTGCTACTTGCCAAGCCCCTACTTCCTTGTGCAATTCCTGAGAGAATTAACCCATATTTAATTGGGAAATCCTTCCTCCATAATTGCGCAATCCAAACATAGGTCCTCAACTGATTGCATGCACCATCTGTACAACTCGGGAAATTATACAACTGATATTCATTGTCCCTGCACTCTAATCTCAACTGGGTCTTCCTCTGAACTAACATGCATGATTTATTTATGAGTGAATCTTCAGTTAACTGGTGTGGTATTGGTGATGCATTGGTGGACTAATCCACTACTAGACCTCTACTAGTTCCTCCAATAGTTAGAAATAATTTAACTGACTATAACTCAGTTATGCTAAGTTATCGAACTACAACTCCAAAGAACTCAACCTGGGCCCCTAATATTTAGGGATCACTCTAAGTGACTCTAGATAGACTTCCAACTGGAATTTCCTAAGTCAATAAGGTCAATTTAACTTAATTAACTATTACAAGTTGTTATGGGGCTAGAATTACAATTTTAATTCACAATCTAATTCAAGGACGAATTTAATTGGAATTTCTTGTTGCTATTTTTAACACTCCCTCTCAACAAGAAAGGGATTATCAGCTACCCCGATCCTGTCTTTATGAAACTCGAATTTACACATTGACAATGCTTTTGTCAAGATATTTGCATCCTACTCCTCTGTGGGAATGTAATCCAATAACATAATCCTCCTCTACACACAATCTCGAAGATGATGATACCGGATAACAATATGATTGGACCAATCATGAAAAAATGGATTTTTAGAGAGTCTAATATAACTCTGATTGTCACAGTAAATCATAGTTGGATCCATATTTTGACCAAACAAACCAACCAAAATCTTCCTCATCCAGATGGCCTCACAAGTTGCTTGACTAGCAACTATGTACTCTACCTCTATTGAACTGAGTGCAACTGATCTATGTTTCCTGTTGTGCCAAGAAACAGTTGCTAACCCAATATTGAAGATCCCTCCTGATGTGCTCTTCCTATTGGATCGACTCCCTACCCAATCTACATCAGTGAAGCCTTGAATCTTTACTCCCTTTGTCCGTATGTACCATAAACCATATTGAGTAGTTCCTCTGAGGTATCTCAACACACACTTGACCACCTTCCAATATAGCTTGGTTGGCCTAACCATTGCTTGACTAAGCTAGTTAACTACATAGCACATGTCTGATCGTGTGTTCACCAAATACATGAGTGAACCCCTAAGTTTCCTATAAATGGTAGCTTCACTACTTCACCGGAAGAGCATCCTCCTTCCTCCTTCCTCCAACAAATCCATTTAAATTATGCCTAGACCAAATTTGAGCATGTAATAACAAAAATTAGCTAATGAGACGTGTAGATTTTTCTAAATATTCAATAGTTCATGTGATATACTAAAACATAAGACAATAATCTACTCTACTATTCTCAGTGGAAACCAAAAATGATCGATGAAACTAATAAGTAGAAAGAGGAAGAATATCAATCGCACATAACACAATATTTCTATGGGGAAAACCACTACTCCAAACCTCAACTATCTATATTGCATTAACCAGAAGATATGAGAAGAAAATACAATGCTTGTTCACACTAGAACAATCCCTGTACAAGTATGATCTAACTCTCTGCCTCACAAAACAACTCAAGCCAACACTCAGCCAATTCCACTGCCTACCAAGCCCCTACTTCCTTGCACAATTCCTGAGAGAATTATCCCATATTTAATTGGGAAATCCTTCCTCCATAATTGCGCAATCCAAACATAGGTCCTCAACTGATTGCATGCACCATCTGTACAACTCGAAAAATTATACAATTGATAACACATTGTCCCTGCACTCTAATCTCAATTGGGTCATCCTCTGAACTGAAATGGATGAGTTATTTATGAGTCAATCTTCATTTAATCATTATGGTTCTAGTGATGCACTGGTGCACTACTCCACTACTAGACCTGATCTGATAATCTCCCTATGAGTGATCTCAGTTAAGAATTATTAATTGGAGGTATTACAGACTCATGTGCTGGTGTGTCTAAGTTATTTAAGCAACGGATCGATCAGATTGCAAATACATAGACACTTAAGAATGGAAAACAACAGAGAAATATAGTAAGCAAATACAAGAACACAAGAAATTAATAAGGAGTTCACCCTATCCTCTAGGGCTACATCTCCGGTCCAGCTCTCAGTGGTGGCCTTCCTTTATTGTGTCTTGAAGCAGAGAATTACAATGAAGGAGCTCAATATGAGTCTCCTGAAACAGATTGGCTTGGCAGGGTGTTTCTTGGATTCCCCAAAACTACTAGAGTTCACAGACTCTTCTCTTTGCCAATTCTTTGACCTCTCTGGTCTGACAGATCCTCTCAGGGATGGCCTAAATCTCTCAAGCTCTCTGGTGCTTGACACTGCCTTTGGTCAGCTCGACCCTCTATCCTCTGTCTGCTTTTTGCTTCACTGGTTCTTCTCTTCTGTCTTCTGTCTTCGGTGTTCCCTCTTTCGGTTCCCCGTCTCCTCTGTCTTGTCTGTACATGGCTTTAAAGCCATTCGAGCTCATGGAAGTTCGCTTCCTCTTCCCCTCCGTTGCATCTCCTGCTTGCAGCTGTTCTTGGAGTTCCCTATTTTGGCATCATCATCAAGCTCACAGGGAGTGGCCACTTGTCCTCCAGTAAACTACGCCAGCCTGCTTCGTCGGTTCAATTCGTCGGTTACGTCGTGGAATGAGTCTTCCACCACCTTGGTGGTCAAAGCGGACTTCAAATTCTTCTAAATCATGGCTTAATCCCTTCTTGAATCTAGTCTCACCATCGGGCGCGATATCAACCGTCAGCTCTGGATCCCCCAGATCCAACGCCATCCGCTCATTTCGCGTGATTGACTTGCTCGACCGTTAGCGCGTGATGAGCGGCGGTTTTCTCTCTCCTCCGCTTGCCACGTGTCGGGCGCTGAGTGGAATCGCTTCGATTTCACCAAAACTGCTTACCGCCCAAGGATGCCTTCGATCAATACTGTCGGTTTTGGAGCGGGTCTCACCTTTAGCCATTAGCCTTCTGTCCCACGGTTTTCCCAACTCCCACGCGACCGAGTGCTTGGGGCTAATCCATTTTGAGGGTTTTCTTCCAGCGGTGCGTGATTAGCGGTTCGAGCCTCCCAGGGGCTAATTTCGACTCTTGCACAATCTCCATGGGCCTTGTTCAGCGCGCTTTGACCGAGGTCCTCATTGTTCCACATTGGCTTCCACTGCCACTGGTTTAGAGGTGTTTTTGACCACTGTTTTAAATTCTTTGAAGTTTGTCCCAACCTGGTACAGCCATGGCTCTATTAATCATTCTTTATGGATCAAATTCGGATCACGGCCTTCCCACTGAAAAGATTTTGGACCACTAGAAGTTGGTTTCCGCACTAAGTGAGGGTAATGCTGTCTCACTTGCCAAATCTCAATCCACTTCACACTACTCGACTTCGAACCTTTGAGTCCAATTTTGAGGTACTCAACATCTCCTCTGCGCGTTGTCCTCACCTTCCTGTTCGAGACTGTGTCTTCCTGCAATTCATTCAGATATTTAGGTGGCAGGTCATCAATAGAAGACAATTGATATTGCTCTTCAGGATCCTCAATCATTGAAGGTTCAAACAATCTCATGCAATCTGCATTTACGACTGAGTAGATGTGCATGTAAGCTGGTACATCAAGGCGAAAAGCATTTTCACCAATCTTCTGAAGTATCCTAAAAGGTCCATACCTGATAGGCTTTAGCTTTTTACCTTCACCTTGCATCCTGTCCTTGTTGATATACAGCCAGACCTGGTCACCAACTTGGAAACTATGCTCCATCTGATGCTTGTCATGCCTTGCCTTGTATTTGGCTTGGCTCTTTTCCAGTTGTTCCTGTACTTCCTGGTGAATCTCCTAGATTTGTTCAATGAACCTAGTTGCCTTGTCCACATCACTGTGTCCATCAACTGTGGTATCTTTACCAAAGACCAAATCCAAAGGAGACCTTGGTGTGAAACCAAAACAGGTTTCAAAAGGAGATCTTTGTGTGGAAGAATGTTTTGCTCTGTTGTAAGCATGCTGCACATAACACAAGTGTTCATCCCAAAGTTTAGGATGTTTTCTACAATATCCTCTAAGTAGCTGGATCATTGTCCTGTTAACTACTTCTATCTGGCCATCGGTTTGTGGATGAAAATTTGTGCTTTTCTTCAGTTGGGTGTCCATCAGCTCCCACAGACTTGACCAAAACTTCCCCACAAATCGGGTGTCTCGATCAGATACAATAGAAGTGGGTAATCCGAAATGAACTCATACATGTTCAAAGAATAGTTTTTCAGTTTGTTCAGCTGTAATCTGCTTATTACAAGGTATCAAAATGCACATTTTGCTGAACCTGTCCACAACCACATATAGAGAATCATGACCTTTTCTAGACTTAGGCATTCCCCCAACAAAATCCATGGAAACACTTTCCCAAGGATGAGAAGGAACTGGTAATGGAGTGTGCAGGCCTAGTTTTTTATTGCTGGGCTTGCTTTTGGCACACATAGTACACCCTCTCACATATCTAGAAACTGTCTTATTCATTTTTGGCCAGTAACAAAATCTTTGCAGTTGTGCAACTTTTTACTTACCCCAAAGTGACCTGATATCAGAGAAGTGTGTGCCTCTAATTATCTTTACTCTCTCTGTTTGTGGAATTCAGAGTTTCCCACAATGATACAAGAGTCGGTCCTTGACATGATAATCCAATTCTTCTACCTTTTTGCCTCGACTCAAAGTTGCATATACATCTTTAAAGTCTATATCTTGAGCATATTGTTCAATATAGCTTTCATGTAGTACAGAATTATGCTTAAGTATAATAGATGCATTTATAATGGGTCTAGATAACATGTCTGCAACTTTTTTATGTATGCCCTTTTTATATCTGATGACTAAATGAAACTGTTGTAGAAAACCCATCCACCTGTAATGTCTTGATTACTGCAACTTAGTTTTGGAGTGTAGATATTGAAGAGGTTGATGATTAGTATGTATTACTGTCTCTTTTCCCATTAAATAATTTTTCCACTGTTTCACACTCTGAACTAATGCATACAATTCTTTATCATATGTGGGATAGTTAACTACTGCAAAATTAAAAGTCTCAGAATGATAACATATGGGTTTACCGTGCTGTGTCAACACTGCTCCCATGGCATAGTCACTGGCATCTGTTTGGATCTCAAATGGTCTTTGTAGATCAGGCAATGCTAGTACAGGTGTTGTACTAATATTTTCCTTTAAGGTGTCAAAGGATTTCTGATGTTAGCCTCCCCACTGAAACACCTTGTTCAATCCTATCAAAGCATGTAAGGGAGTTGTAATTGAGGAAAAGTTAGAGACGAACTTCCTCCAATATTGGGCTGCTCCTAAGAAGCTTCTCACTTCTGTAGCAGACTTGGGTTTAGGCCAGTTTACAATGACTGCCACTTTAGAGGGATGTATTTTCAATTCACCACCCCCTACTATATGACCTAAGTAATTTAGAGAGGTTTTGCCAAATTCACATTTGGAGAGTTTAACATAAAGTTTTTCTCTTTTCAAAACATCTAATGTCTTCTTAACATGCTTTAAGTGTTCCTCCCATGTTTTACTAAAAATCAGAATGTCGTCCAGATACACAATAACAAAATCATCAAGCAAAGGCCTGAGTACATCATTCATTAATCTCATGAAAGTAGCAGGGGCATTGGTCAAGCCAAAAGGCATAACCAACCACTCATACAATCCCTGCTTTGTTTTGAAAGCAGTCTTCCATGCATCTTGCTCTGCAACTCTGACCTAATGGTATCCACTGTGCAAATCCAGCTTGGTGAAATAAACAACTTCCTTTAATTGATTTAAAAGATCATCTATGCGAGGAAGGGGATAACGATTTTTTATTGTTATCTTATTCAGTGCTCGGTAGTTAATGCACATTCTCCACGAGCCATCTTTCTTTCTCACCAAAACGATTGGTGACCCACATGGTGATGTGCTAGGCCGGATAAACCCCTTCTCGAGCAATTCCTGCACCTGCTTCTTCATTTCAGCATTCTCTAAAGCATACAACCTGTACATTCCAATGTTAGGCAATGGAACATCTTGCTGCAAAATAATATCATGTACTATTTCCTTTCTGGGTGGTAGACCTTTAGGTTCTTGAAACAGAACATCATACTCTGAAACAATCTTTTCTATATCAGCTTGTTGCTTAGCATTACAACCCTCAAATACATTGGTTTTATCAGGTTTCTTTTCCTTTACAACCATTAGTAATAATTGTTTGCACGAATTTATCATTCTTTTCATCTGCCCTGAGTTTATGAGAGTATAATTATTCTTGAGCTTATGAGCTCTTACAAAGTATTCGATTCCATTTTAAGAAGTAGATACTTGTTCTCAACTCTATAGAAAATGGCTTTTCTATCATACAAGTAAGGACCCCCTAAAACAATTCCACATATATCCATGGTTTCTTGTGAGGTGTAGTTGCTAATCCCAATTTCTTAACAATTGCTTCAGAAATCAAATTTACTTGTGAGACACTATCAAACAAAGTATCATTTTCTGACGTTTGGAAACAACTCAAATATGGAAAAGCTCATGTCTTTTTCTCTCATGTTCTTCATCAATAATAGATTGTGTAGAATTACTAGTAGATGCTTCAGAATTCTTACCTTTTATACCTGTGGCTGCAATGATTGTTTCATCTCCTGAGTCTGACCCCAAATCTTTCTGAATAGCTGCAACAATATTCTTCTTCTTGCCCTCAAACTTCTTAGGTCTTAGCTCTGGATGCAGAATCCAAAAATGCTCATCATCATGCCCATCCTTTTTACAATGAGTGCATGAAGCTTTGCTTTTCTGTGCAGTGTTAGCCTGCCTTTCTTTCCACTTCTGCTTTCTTTTCTCCTTGCGCTTGCTTGCAGTGGGTTGGAATGGTCCCCCAACTTCTGGATTTCCATTGTTTCCTCTATCCTCTAGATGAGTAGCTTGTACAGATACCTCATCTATACTAGTTGGATTAAACATGAGGACGGTATGCCTCATGTAGCTGTGTAGACCACCAATATACTTCAAAAGAGTCTCTGGTGAGTCTAATGAAATCCCTAGAATCAATTCTCTCTTTCTAAATTCTTGAGTGTACCCTTGAACACTTTGCCCTTTCAACTGCTGAAGAGTTTGCCAACTCATCGTGGCTTGTTGCATGTAGGCCTATGGATAGAATTGCTTCTTGATGGCAGAAACAAATTCACTCCAGACAGAGATGGTCTTCCCATGTCTTTTCATGTCAGCTTGGGTTCAACCTTCCCACCAAACCAAGGCAGTGCTTCCTATGCGTAGGCTTGCGAGCTGAATCTTGCTCTTGTCTGAGTCGATGTTCTGCACTCTACAATACACATCAATTTGTCTAATCTAATTGTCCAATTTTTCAGTATTTAGCTCTCCATCATATATGGGCAAATCTAATTTAACATCTAGCTTAATCAAAGATGATTTCTTATTATGCGCAGGGCTATTAGGAGGGTTGAGAAAGCTTTCCTCTTTCCCTTTGCCTTTGGAGTGGTCATGGAAGTGAGACTCATCTTATTCTTTGTCTTGTTTAGAACTTGATGAATCTTCATCCTTATGCTTTCTAAAGTCCCTATACATTTCCTCTACCATAGACTTTATAGCTAGGAAACTTTCTATGAATTGAGGGTCTGGCCCCACAGAACCTTCCTCCGACATCGTCTTCCGAGGATAGACTCTCCCAATTTCAGGATTAGTTTCAACCAACTCTCCTTCTCCTAATTTGAGTTTTGATCTAGTGAGCATTCAACAGCTAAACCAACACAAGCTTGTCTAACCTTACAGCCTAAAGCTCTGATACCACTTGATCTGATAATCACCCTATGAGTGATCTCAGTTAAGAATTATTAATTGGAGGTATTACAGACTCATGTGTTGGTGTGTCTAAGTTATTTAAGCAACGGATCGATCAGATTGCAAATACATAGACACTTAAGAAAGGAAAACAACAAAGAAATATAGTAAGCAAATACAAGAACACAAGAAATTAATAAGGAGTTCACCCTATCCTCTAGGGCTACATCTCCGGTCCAGCTCTCAGTGGTGGCCTTCTTTTATTGTGTCTTGAAGCTGAGAATTACAATGAAGGAGCTCAATATGAGTCTCCTAAAACAGATTGGCTTGGCAGGGTGGTTCTTGGATTCCCCAAAACCACTACAATGCATAGAATCTTCTCTTTGCCAGCTCTTTGACCTCTCTGGTTTGACAGATCTTCTCAGGGATGGCCTGAATCTCTCAAGCTCTCTGGTGCTCGACGTTGCCTTTGGTCAGCTCAGCCCTCTGTCCTCTGTTTGCTTTTTGCTTCACTGGTTCTTCTCTTCTGTCTTCGGTGTTCCCTCTTTCGATTCCTCGTCTCCTCTGTCTTGTCTGTACATGGCTTTAAAGCCATTTGATCTCATGGCGGTTCACTTCCTCTTCCCCTCCATCGGATCACCTGCTTGCAGCTGCGCTTGGAGTTCCCTGTTTCGGCGTCATCATCAAGCTCACAGGGAGTGGCCATTTGTCCTCCTGCAAACTATGCTAGCCTACTTCGTCGGTTCAATTCTTCGGTTACATCATGGAATGAGTCTTCCGTCACCTTGGTGGTCAAAGCGGACTTCAAATTCTTCTAAATCATGGCTTAATCCCTTGTTGAATCCGGTCTCACCGTCGGGCGCGATATCAACCGTCAGATCTGGATCCACCAGATCCAATGCCATCCGCTCATTTTGCGTGGTTGACTTGCTCCACCGTTAGCACGCGATGAGCGGCGGTTTTCCCTCTCCTCTGCTTGCCATGTGTTGGGCGCTGAGTGGAATCGCTCCAATTTCACCAAAACTGCTTACCGCCTAAGGATGCGTTGATCAATACCGCCGATTTTGGAGCGGGCCCCGCCTTTAGCTGTTAGCCTTCTATCCCATGGTTTTCCAGGCTCCCACGCGACCGAGTGCTCGAGGCTAATCCATTTTGAGGGTTTTCACCCAGCGATGCGTGATTAGCGAACCGGGCCTCCCACGGGCTAATTTCGCCTCCCGCGCAGTCTCCATGGGCCTTGGTCAGCGCGCTTTGACGAAGGTCCTCTTCGTTCCATGCTGGCTACCAATGCCACTAGTTTAGAGGTGTTTTTGACCGTTGTTTTAAATTCTTTGAAGTCTATCCCGACCTGGTACAACCATGGCTCTGTTAATTATTCTTTATGGATCCAATTCAGATCAAGACCTCTACTAGTTCCTCCAATAGTTAGAACTAGTTTAACTGACTATAACTCAGTTAGACTGAGTTATCTAATTAGAAATCCAAAGAACTCAACCTGGGCCCCTAAAATTTAGGGATCACCCTACATGACTCTAGATAGACTTCCAAATTGAATTTCCTAATTCAAATAAGTCAATTTAACTTAGTTAACTATTCCAAGTTGCTATGAGACTAGAATTACAATCTTAATTCACAATTTAATTCAAGGACAAATTAAATTGGAATTTCTTGTTGCTAATCTTAACACTCCCTCTCAACAAGAAATGGATTATTAGCTACCCCGATCTTGTCTCTATGAAACTCAAATTTACATCTTGACAATGCTTTTGCCAAGATATTTTCATCTTGTTCCTCTGTGGGAATGTACTCCAACAACATAATTCTCCTATGAACGCAATCTTGAAGATGATGATACCAGATATCAATATGCTTGGACCGATCATGAAAAAATGGATTTTCAGAGAGTTTGATACAACTATGATTGTCACAATAAATCACAGTTGTTTCCATCTATTGAACAAACAAACCAACCAGAATCTTCCTCATCCAAATGGCCTCACAAGCTGCTTGACTAGAAGCCATGTACTATGTCTCTGCTGAACTGAGTGCTACTGATCTTTGTTTCCTAATGTACCAAGAAACAATTGTTGACCCAATATGGAATTTCCCTCTGATGTGCTCTTCCTGTCAAATGGAATCCCTGCCTAATCTACATCGGTGGTGCCTTTTAGGTATCTTAACACATGCTTGGTTGCCTTCCAATATAGCTTGGTCGACCTAACCATCGCTTGACTAAGCTAGTTAATTGCACAACACATGTATTGTCGTGTGTTCACAAAATACATGCGTGAACCCACAAGATGCATGTAAATGGTAGCTTGCACTACACTGGAAGTAGCATCCTCCTTCCTCCAGTTATCTGCAAGAGGAGTCTCCATGGGTTTATTACTTTCCATATGGAACCTTTTCAGTATCTCGTTGGCATACTTTCCCTGGGAGACAAAAAGTTCCCCATCACCTTGTCATACCTCCATGCCAAAAAAGTAGTGCATGAGCCCTAAGTCCTTCATTTCGAACTCTCTTGCAAGATCCTCTTTGCAAGACTTGATCATCTTATCATCACGTGTCTGAATCAAATCGTCGAAATATAAAACAATAATCAACAATTTGTCTTCAACCACAATATGGTAAAGGTTCACATTTGCTTCACTTTTGGTGAAGCCCAACCCGGTGAAGTAGCTATCGATCTTGGTGTACCAAGCGCGGGGTGCTTGCTTCAGCGCATACAACGCTCGCTTGAGTCGGTACACATGAGAATCTTGGTAAAAGGTCTCAAAACCTTTAGGCTAGTCAATATACACCTATTCCTCAATCATTCCATTAATGAAGGTTGTATTTACATCCATCTGATGTATCTTCCAACCCATCTGTGCTAACAGTGCCGAAATGGATCTGATTGATGAGTACCTTGCAACAGGAGCAAAGGTCTCATCTTAATCAATCCCCTCCACCTAAATAAATCATCGGGCCACGAACCTAGCCTTATGTTTATCCACACTACCATATACTGCTTGCTTTACCTTTTAAAGCCATCGGGAATTCACCACTGACTTGTCTGTTGGTCTTGGGCCCACATCTCAAACATTGTTCCTGAAAATGGAGTCATACTCCTCAACCATGGCATCAACCCAAACTGGTTGTTGCACTGCCTCCTAAAAAGAAGATGCCTTTGTCTCAACACATGCACTCATAAGAGCCATGTACCCAGTGTACCTCTCAGGTGACCTACTCTGCCTGCATTGTGATGTGGGTGCTCCCACATTCTCTCTCGCATCATGCAATAACCTGTCAGCCTCTCTGGTGTGATTTCTCCCATCTCTAGTAGACTTTGCCTGAGTGGATGTCTCCACTCCTAGATCCTCTTCATGTGGCTACCCCACATCAATCTAAGGTTCCTCCTTAGGATTTAAAAGCTCCTCAACTACATGTAGCTAAAGCTCCCTCTCAAGGGAACATCTCATGGCCTTCTCTTCATCGAATTTTACATCCCTGTGAACCATTGTCATCCTATTGGTTGGTAGGTACACCTGATAGTTGTGAGGTGTATCAGTGTACCCCACAAATATCCCCAACTCTATTGTCGGCTCAAGCTTCTTCCGTGCATCTTTGGTCACATGGAAATATATTGATGATCCAAAAATCCTGAAGTGACCCACATCTGGTCTCTTCCCTGAGAAAGCATCTTTTGGTGTACTCATCCCAAGAATTCGATGAGGGCTTATGTTCTGCAAATAAATAGTTGTGTTGCATGCCTCAGCCCACAAGTGTAGTGGTAGGCCCTAATCATGAAACATCACTTGTGTTTCCCCTACAATGCTTCTATTTTTTCTTTCAGCCACACCATTCCGTTGTGGTTTATGAGGTGTTGTCAATTCTCTCTGAATGCCTTCTGTCGCACAAATTTTTTTAAACTTGTTTGACACAGACTCTCCACCGTTATCACTCCTAAGAGCTTTAACCTTCTTGCCAGTATCTTTCTCGACCAATGCTTTAAATTCACAAAACTTTGCAAAAGTCTTACCTTTCTTCTACATGAAAAAGATCCAGCAATTACGAGAAAAAACATCAACAACTATAACATAATACCTATGCTTGGTCATGGATGCTGTCGAGAATTGTCCACACACATCTGAATGGACTCAATCGAGGATCACCTATGCTTGATTGTCTTTTTCGTGAAAGGAAGATTTGGTGAATTTTACCAAAGTACACCCTTTTCATGTGTCGACTTTCTCTGGTGTACCTTTGGGAAGACCAGTAGGAATTTGTTGCATGATTTTCAAAGCGCCATGAAGCAAGTGACCTAACCGCCTGTGCCACAACTCGCCGATGTCATGGCTCTGCACCTTATGTAGGTTTTAACCCCATACAGGAATTATCTGCATACGAATTCTAAAAACAGAACATAAATAATGGCGAGGGCATAAATCATAAAACATATATACGCAGATATTTTCCCCTGGATCCCAAAACTGGGACTACCAGATTGATTTTTCATTATGTTCATTTCAATGTTACAATACATATATACATTTCTGTATTCAAGCTACTGTGATCCATAATGAATTGAACAAAGTCTTTTGGTAGAAATCACATGAGAGAATTTTTTGGTCGACGCGTTTCGAACCAACAAGTGTGGTTCATCATCAGGACCAAATGAAGAGGCAGACCATGGCAAAGGCTTAAATACAAAGCAATGTAGAGACATAATTTCAAGTAACGGCTATATTTGAACAATAATGTTAAAATTATAATATTAATTTATTAATATATTAAAAACAAATATTATTAACTAACGGTTATATTAACGGCTAGTTTTTGAAAAATATATTTAAATAATGATATTATAATAAATTAATTTAAATATTACTTTTCAAAAACTAGTTGTTTAATGTAGTCGCTAATTTAAATATTACTTTTAAAAAATAAGCTGTTTAATATAGCCGTTACCTATTAATATTTTTGAAAAGTAATATTTAAATTAATGGCTATATTAAACGGCTAGTTTTTGAAAAGTAATATTTAAATTAATTTATTATAATATCATTATTTAAATATTTTTTTAAAAAACTAGCCGTTTAATATAACCGTTACTTAATAATATTTGTTTTTAATATATTAATAAATTAATATTATAATTTAAACATTATTGTTCAAATATAACCGTTACTTGAAATTATGTCTCTACATTGCTCTCTATTTAAGCCTTTGCCATGGTCTGACTCTTCATCTGGTCCTGATCATGAACCACACTTGTTGGTTCGAAACGCGTCGGCCAAAAAATTATCTCATGTGATTTCTACATATATACATGCTGAAGAATCCATAAACCTCAATCCATTAACCTTGGATTAGAACATAATTGTAGTTCCCTTGACCGGTTCTACAAAATACCATGGATAGAAAACCATCATGCCTAAAACCATGTGCGAAATCCATGCACAAAACCATAGGTAGGTCTGCCCACCTAATGTAGGGTCCAAAAAATTCTCGGGGTGCTTCCCTGGACCCCATGCAAGTGGGCTACCGCCCCCCTGCATACCCCTTCGCAGCGCCAAGGCGCGTGGGGTAGGCATGGAAAGAATATATCACAACCCAACATTCTCTCACTTGTTGTTTTCTTTCCACAAGATATCTTAGTCATTAATCTAGCCTTGCAATGCCCATTGTTTCTCTACACCAAAATAACTTCTTAGTGCTCATGGACTTTGTCAATGCATCTGCAGTATTCTTCAAAATGTCCACCTTTACCAGCAACACCTTTTTGTCCTCAACCATATCCCTCACAAAGTGATACTTAACATCAATATGCTTTGTTTTTGAATGATAAGCAGGGTTCTTCGCCAATAAAATTGCATTTTGGTTGTCACAATCTATCCTTATAGCTCGTTGTACTAACCCCATACTTGAACACAAGCTCTGCAACCAAACTGCTTCCTTGCTTGCAGGAGTGGCTGCCATGTATTTTGCCTCTATAGTTGAAAGTTCCACTATAGAGTATCTCTTACTCATTCATTTGATTGCACCTCCAAATAGGTTAAACAAATACCCACTTGTAGATCTTCTCTGATCCAGATCTCCAATCCAGTCTGCATCAACAAATCCATGAATGTCCAAAACTCTGTCCAATCCTTGTCTTCCTTGGTAGCACAAATCATAATCATTAGTGCCATACAAATACCTAAAAACCCACTTCACTGTTGTCCAATGCTCCTTCCTGTTTTTGACATAAGGTGCTCAATACTCCCCCTGCATGTGCAATGTCTAGTCTAGTACAGACCATTTCTTACATCAGGCTACCGACTGCACTTGCATATGGAACACAGGACATGTCCTCTTCCTCTTCTTGTGTCTTGGGACACTATTCAACAAATACCTTTACACCTACAAGAATAGGAACCTTCACTGGTTTACTATCCTTCATATCAAACCTTTATAGTATTGTCTCGACATACTTCCTCTGGTTTAACCAGAGCTTCCTCTTTTCCCAATCTCGTTTAATTTCCATGCCCAAAATATAGTTTGCAGCACCAAGATCTTTCGTGTCAAATTTGGAGGACAATTGGGTCTTCAAATCCTAGATAATTTCTTTGTCATTTCCAGCCAGCAACATATCATCCACATACAAGACCAAATAAATAACACGGTAACCAATTAATTTAAAATGGACACAGTGATCTGCTTTGCTTCTGGTAAAGCCAAGTCCCCGTATAAATGTATCAAATTTCTGATACCACATCCTTAGTGACTGTTTTAACCCATACAGAGACTTTTTTAACTTGTATACCAGTTCTTTCTTACCCTTCACCGCAAACCCTTCAGGTTGCTTCATGTAGATTTCTTCTTCTAGATCCCTGTGAAGAAATGTTGTCTTCACATCCATTTGCTCTACCTCAAAATCAAAAGAAGAAGCAACAGATAAAAGTAATCTAATAGAAGCTACCTTGGCAAAAAGAAAAAAAATATCACCAAAATCAATTCCCGACACCTGGGAATAACCTTTTCTACAAACCGAGCTTTTTATTTCTCCACCTTTCCTTTTGCATTCATCTTCTTCTTGAACACCCATTTGCTACCAATGGGTTTCCTTCAAGCCGACAACTCCACCAGATTCCAAGCCTCATTTTTGTGCAAAGATTCCATTTCATCAACCATGGCCTCTTTCCAGAGTTTTCCATCCTATGAATCTATTGCTTCCCTCATAGTTCTGGGATTATCATCAGTAATAGATAAAGCAAAATTTGAACATAAAGTAGATGGACTATACATTTCTGGCTACCTTCTTTCTCGAACTAATCTTGTCACAGCTGGAGTTTGTGGCTCTTCATCTTTTGATTCCTCTTCTGTTGTAGAGTCTGATTCTTCCTCCTTTAGCTCAAACTCTATCTTCTCAAGTTCCTTTGGTAGGAATTCATGTTTAATAACATCTTTCACCTCTCTAAACACCACATCTCAGTTTTTCACAACCTTCCTTGTTTCTGGGTTCCAAATCTTATAATCTTTTAAACCATCCTTATACCCAATAAAGATGCACTTTTCATATTTACTATCCAATTTTTTTTCTTTTCTCCTTTGGAACATGTACATATGCATCACATTCAAATACCCTCAGATGTGAAAGAGAAGGTTTCTTACCAGTCCATACCTCTTGTGGAGTCTTATCCTCCAACGTTGATGAAGGTGATATGTTGACCAGGTAACATGCAATCTCCACCGCCTCTCCCCGAAATTCATGTCCTAACCCGACACCACAGAGCATGCTTCTTGCCCTTTCCATCAACGTCTTGTTCATTCTTTCTGCAACTCCATTTTTCTCAAGTGTGTATGGATTGGCCTTTTTCCGTGCTATACCACACTTCTTACAAAACTCTTCAAATTCCTTCTTGCAAAACTCTCCACCGTTATCTATCCTCATCACCTTTATCTTCTTCTCTATCTGGTTTTCCACCAAAGCCTTAAATTCTTTAAACCTGTCAAAGACTTCAAATTCCTTCCTGAGGAAATATATCCATGTATTCCTTGAGAAGTCATCTATAAATGATACATAGTACACAGACTTTCACAATGATGGAACTGACACAGGTCCAAACACATCACCGTGCACAAGCTCTAATATTTGTTTCGCCCTCTTACCACCAGAGGGGAAACTCACCCAATTCTGCTTCCCATATACACAATTTTCACAGAAATCAAAATCGAGAGAGCTATTAGACATACCTTCTACCATAGCATTACCATGAAGTATTTGAAGGCCCTTCTCTCCAATATGTCCAAGCCTTTGATGCCATAGCATGGTCTTTTCTCCAGAGACCACTGGATTTTCTGCTCCATTTTCAGGAACCAAAGAACTGTTGCACCCATCAATAGCAGTCTACCTTTAAGCTTGTACATAGTTCCAATCTTAGCTCCCCACATCAATATAAGTGCTCCCTGAACCATCTTGCATGTATCTTTCTAGAACATTGTTTTTATACCTGAATCATCCAGCTTGCTTACAGAAATCAAATTTCTGGTCAATGCGGGAATATGCAGAACACCCGGATGTGTTCTAATCCTCCCACCTTGCAACTTCAACTTGACTTTTCCACGACCAACAATTCTAGCCTTCCTGACATCCCCTAAGAAGACATCACCACCATCATATTTCTCATACTCGGAGAACCACTCTCTATGGGGTGTGAAGTGAAAGGATGCACCTGATTCAATCAACCATGCCTCATGATCTACATGTCTACTTGAAGAAGAAGCCAAGTACACATCCCCACCTTCATCTGAGGTGGTGTTTGCCTCTGCAGAAGGAGCATCATCAGATCCCTTTCCTTTCACAGGAGATTTAGATTTACAGTCCCTTTTGAAGTTCCCTTCCTTTCCGCATTTCCAGTAAACCTTTACAGGTTTTCCTGGAGATTTAGATCTCCCACTCGAGGACTTATTTTTGTTTCTGATCTAGGACCATCCTCATACAGACAACACCATTTTGGCCCTCCATATTTTTACGTATCATCTCCTTCGACGACAAGGATGAGAATATTTCATCAAACTGCAAGGCATTTGCATTGCTACCTATTGCAATAACCAGACATTCCCATGAATCTGGTAGAGAACACAACAAATTGATGCACTTATCTTCATTTGAAATTTTAATATCAACAGATAATAACTGGATTATCACAGTATTAAATGTGTTTAGATGCTCTGTCACCGAGTCTCCATCTTTCATCCTCAGGTTATACAGCTTTTTCCGTAGGAACAGTTTATTCACGAGAGATTAGATTGGTACAAAGTCCCTACCCCACAAAGCCTTCGCCAAAGCTTCCTTTGATACATTCAACAATACTGAATCTAAGACACACAATCGTATTGTTCTCTTTGACTTTCGGTCCAACTTCGCCTAGTCTTCACCTGACATTGTTGTTGGTTTAGTACTCAGATCTACCATGATCCACTGATCTTTATCCACCAACAGATCCTCCATCTTGATTTTCCACAAGCCAAAACACTGACCATTAAATTTTTCAATCTCTATCTTTCCACTGCTCACCATCTTCTTTCACTACAAGAATAGATCCCGCAAATCTCCCACTAAACAGGGTCTACCACAAGCTCGAGAAAAAAACCCCTTAGCAGCAAAGGCATCCCCTTGAAGCCAAAATAGCTCTAATACCAAATGTAGGTTTTAACCCCATACAAAAATTACTTGCATACGAATTCTAAAAACAGAAAATAAACAATGGCAAGAGCATAAAACATCAAACAGATATACACAGAGATTTTCCCCTGGATCCCAAAGCCGGGATTACCAGATTAATTTTTCATCGTGTTCCTTTCAATGTTACAATACATGTATATACATGTCGAAGCATCCATAAACCTCAATCCATTAACCATGGATTAGAAAATAACCATACTTCCCTTGACCGAATCTACAAAATGCCATGGACAGAAAACCATCATGCGCAAAACCATAGGTAGGTCCGCCCACCTAATATAGGGTCCAAAAAAATTCACGGTGTGTTGCCCCGAACCCCGTGCAGGGGGCGATAGCCCCCCTACTTACCCCTCGACATGGGGGGGCAACCGCCCCCCTTGTGACCCCCTAGCAGTGCCAGGGCGTGTGGGGTATTCATGGAAAGAATATAACACAACCCAACACCTTATCTACTTTTGTGCTTAAGGTAGCATAATCGTCTACCTCCAACTTGTAGAGATTCTTCACCTGAACCCCTATCCTCTTTACCTGTCTCATGGCTATGTGACGAAGGAATGTCTTTCCCTTACTAAAGATCACATCGTAGCCTCTATCATCCAACATGTCAACAAATACCAAGTTTTTCTTCAAAACAGGAACATACATAACATCTCGCAAAGTGAGGGGAGCACCTGACTCATCTAAAAGGTAATTGTACCAAGCTCAGTGGCACTATACCTCCCATCATCATCCATCTCGATATGCATATGGAGATATTTCTTCTCCAAGTTACTGAAGAGATCCTTCTTACCAGTCATGTGGAAAGAAGCTCCACTGACTAGGTACCATACACTACCCATCATCGAGGACACCATACATGCGATGAGGGTAAAGTCCAGTTCGAATTATGACGTAAGAGCCTCACCTACCGCTCCTCCTGAGGACTTCTTCTTGGACTATTTGAGTGGACAATTTGTAGAAAAATGTCCCAGATCGTGATAATGAAAGCACTTGACTTTCGACATGCTCTTCTTCTTGCCTCCATGACAAGAATTCGATTTGGAATGGGATGCCTTCCCTTTACCTTTCTTTTCCTTACCTGCTAAGGCACAATTTTCCTCGTCATCAATCTTTGATGAGGATCTATCTCTGGTGTTCCTCTGAATCTCTTCCTATACCAAATCCGACCACACTTGTTCCCAATCTAGCAGCTTCTCCCTTCCATTGACAGCGTCTTGATAACTGTGCCAACTCTTGGGAAGTCCAAGAAGAGCTAGGCTTACCATATCGTCCTCGGAAACAGTGATCCCGACACTTCCAAGCTTAGCACGATAATGAGTCAACTTGGTCAAGTATTTCATAATAGAGTCACCCTTCTCCATCTTGAGCTTTCGTAGTTTTTCCTTCGGTGCCAACTTCCTATTGTCACTGCTATTCTGAAACAGGTTCGTCAATGCCTTCCACATTGAGTATGGAGTTTCCTTGTCATGGAGACTCGAGACAATGTGATCTCGAACTCCCCCAAGGATAATCTGTCTTGCCTTTGCCACCCACTTTCTCCATTCATCCAGATCATTAGCATCCGATGCTGGAGGCTTAGGATGTCTTGATCAATGAATTCCTTTAGGCCATTTTCTTCCAACACTAATTCCATCATCTCCTTCTAGGCTATGTAATTCAAGTTTCCTTCCAAGGCATACTCAAGTCTCAAACCGTAGAAATCCATATTGCCGACTCTGAAGTATGAACTGCAAATTCGATTTTCACCTGCACCAGAAACTCGAAATCTCCTCTTCTATATTGTCTTCAGTTCTGATACCATGTATATTTTTCTCATGTGTTATACTAAAACATAAGACAAGAATCTACTCTACTCTTCTCAGAGGAAACCAAAAATTATCGATGAAAACAACAAGAAAAAAGTGGAAGAATATCAATCGCACATGACACAATATTTCTCTACGGAAAGCCACTGCTCAAAACTCTGACTATGTATATTACATTAACCATAAGATCTCAGAAGAAAATACAAAGCTTGTTCACACTAGAACAATCCCTGCACAAGTATGATCTAACTCTCTACCTCACAAGCTAGCTCAAGCCAACACTTAGCCAATTATGTAGCCTACCAAGCCCCTACTTCCTTGCACAATTCCTCAGATAATTAACCCATATTTAATTGGGAAATCCTTCCTCCATCACTTCGCAATCCAAACATAGGTCCTCAACTAATTCCATGCACCATATGTACAACTCGGAAAATTATACAGCTGATAGTACATTGTCCCTGCACTCTAATCTCAAATGGGTCTTCCTATGAACTGACATGCATGAGTTATTTATGAGTGAATCTTCAGTTAACTGGTGTGGTACTAGTGCACTACTCCACTACTATACCTCTACTAGTTCCTCCAAGAGTTAGAACTAGTTTAAATCACTATAACTCAGTTAGACTAAGTTTTCTAATTACAACTCCAAAGAACTCATCCTGGGCCCCTAAAATTTATGGATCACTCTACATGACTCTAGATAGACTTCCAACTCGAATTTCCTAAGTAAATTAAGTAAATTTAACTTAATTAACTATTACAAGTTGGTATGAGACTAGAATTACACTTTTAATTCACAATTTAATTCAAGGACAAATTAAATTGGAATTTCTTGTTGCTATTTTTAACAAGACGTTTGAAACTAGAAAAAATATTGGCATTAACCAAAACAAAACTAAGTATACATTGAGCATATAAATTCACTTCATGTTGTTGAGAAACTACTAGATCGTTATTGTATTATGAACTCTTCGTCAAGCCAAACACACACAACTATAGATCTCCCAAATGACCAATGAACATTATGATGAATTTAAAATGAACCCTAAGGAATTATAAGAGGGGAAAGATGCAAAATCAACAATGTTAATGCTCAATCCCAATCACATTTAATGCATGGCACCTTCATTGATGCTAACTCACAAAAACCATCACCAACCATATTAACATTACCATCTTCGAATGGCTTATAAGATTTAAGCATAAACATTGAAAAATGCCCGTTATCTTATTATATGCCTCATCATATATGTCAAAAAATATGTCATATACTATCATTAAAACTTGATAAATATAATCAATTCAAACCATAACTTTTATATGTTATCAAGGAGTATCAAATAAATTAGTAAAGACCTTAAATTATATCTCAAAAAGAGTGTGCTATATAAACTTATAATGCTAAACCTATCCTTTGTATGAAATATCATATGAAGCCTTTCCTTAATAATATGCATCATAAGGACCTACTTGGCCATGGTAAACTATATCAAAGAACTTTTGCATCATGCATTTAATACCTAGAAATTCTCATTTATAATTTCATGGTTGTGGAGAACATATGATATTATTCTTGTACATACTTAAAAGAGACGCTTTTTGTCTTTTATATGAGCCTTTTGTACAATAGTCTTCTCATTTAAATGATATCATACATGCCCAATGGAAGGAGTTGCCATAAGCCCTATTCTCAATAAGAATACGTGTCTCAAATATATATAGTTAATATGTTCTGCAAATACTCATTCCACCTTTCAAATGCAACATCTAGTGCTATGCATGTGAGAAAACATTGCATCATGATTCAGTAACTATAGAAGTATTCTTCAAATGTGCATGATTAAAGACATTAAACCATCAACTTTCATGTGTAATTAAACAATGAGCCATATAGATATAGTTGAAATACTTTACTAGGGAACCCCCCTACTTTAGTTTATTTTTAATATACTTTGTAATAATTTGCAAGCTTGTTGTCGTTGTGACAATGACCCTTCAAAAAAAATTCCTTATTCAATTTTGGAGCATACATGAACTATCACTTCAAGCTATCTTGTGTCATCTTTTCATTTGTTCATGTTTTCCTAACTATATATCATTCTTTCGTCATTCCTAAGTGTTACATTTCCTCCTAGGTCAAAGTTTCTGAAGTGTCATCTTCTTACCTTTGGAGGTTATTGTGTCATCTTTCTAAAGATAGGAAAATCACTAGCTTTTCTTTGACTTACTGTTAACTTTCTTCTCTTAACATGCATGCCACACAAAAGCGAGAAAGTGCACTTTCTTAAGTTAGTGGATACACGGGCACTGTTGGAAGAAACTACGCCATCTTTGAGCATGAGTTCACCCCTCTCTCACAGTGGAGCACACTTCTTGTTTCTAACCAATGCACACCCTTGTTTCTCACACATGTGCACTTCCTTTCTTGCATGTTGAGTGTATTCCTAGAAAATAGGGACCCTCTCCACTTAACTAGCTTACTCATCAAGTGACAAGTGGTGTGCATGTATAACTTGGCTTGCATGTATATTTTCTTTATAAGCAGCCCAGTTCATTCTTCATTCTCGCAATCACTATTCACCCTGGGCTAAGCGCATTTTCTCATCACAAGGAGTTTTCTTCATTCTTGGTCACAAATGTGCCAATTCTTGGTAAGTTTTGGTTTTGTTTTCTTCTATCATTTCGGTGGCGCTTTTTTTTTCTAAGTGGAGTTTTGATATGATTCTGGCATACGAAGTGTTGTTTTCATCTACTCTTGCTTTGACAAGTGTCGTCATGTTGTCGCAAGTGGTGTTTCTATGAACTTTTCACATTCCATGACCTTTCACCTTCTAGTCATGATTATGACGAAACTTATAAATACCTACAACACTTTTCTCTCATTAATATTGTGTTCTTGGCTTTTTCTTAGCCTTCACTTAGCAGCTTTGAGCCTGTCTTGGGGTAGAGTGCACTTTTGAAAAAAAATAGACACCCTCTGTGATTTCAAATTGTTCCCAATAAAAGGGCTCTCTTCCAAACCACATAGTGCATTCCTAATCCACAGTGAGGCACCTCTTCCCACATCAATTGCACCCTGCACCCTCCTTGAGCCTCTTTGGCACATAGCACACTTCCAAGCAGTAGTGTATCATCCCCTTGCTTACTATAATTACGACATGTTCCCAAGAAGTCTCTCTCTCTCTCCCCCCCAAAAAGTGAATGACACACTTCTAAGCCTTAGTTAAGCCCTATATTCCCACTGTGATCCCGACATGTGCCTTCTTCCTTGCCTTGGTGCAATGTGCAATTCTAGTGGCTAGTAAAGCCACCCTATCTCACTCCTGATAGGTTTATGCTCCCGGTTTTCCTAGTTTACATGTGATAGCTAGGGGATTTCTAGAAACTAATATTTGTTTTGCCATAAGTGATTCCCACTTGCAGGTGCTAAGGATACAAAATACATTTTATCTTTCATCCTCTACAGATACAATGCCTTCTACCACTCGGCAAGCTACATCAAAGGAAACTTCAGAGAGTAGTATCGAGGAGGAAGTTATACTCCCAGTTTTCCTAGTTTACATATGATATTCTAGGGGATTATCTATGAAACTAAAATTTGTTTTGCCATAAGTGTTCCCAAAATACATAGAGTGGCATGCAGATTCCCTGTATTCCCTTGTGCAGAAGCTATTGACTGGATCTTGTTGCAAATAGATAGCAAGAATTTAGTTCTTAGTAGTGAAAATGATAAGAATATTGCCACATACTGATCTTGATTGGATCATTATATTGTTTTTCATCCATCTCGATGCATTCAGAGTGGAAAAAGTGGAGGAATTAGCTCACAGGATCATTTTTACCACTGGGACCCAGTTTGGAAGAACGAGGTCTGGAAACCTTCGGGAGTGTTTTGAGGCATCAAATGACATTTTGTGGTGGGGGGGGGGGGGGGGTAAAATTTCTCGCTTTAGCATTGCACCTTTTCATGTTGTTCTATGCACAAATATCTTTCCAACGGTGCAAGAGCCCCCATTATTCATGGAAAAAGGGCTAGCCACATGATTATGATGTAAAAGACTCTAGAATATTCTATATTGTAACTCTAGTTAAGAGTTGATGTATTCAAACTTAATCACTAGTACCCTATTGGGTTGTGTTATAAACTAGCCACTAGGAGGAAGAGGCATTCCATTCTTTCGAGAGAATTTTGTTCCATAGTTGAGAAAAGATATCCAAGTGGGATAGGAGGTAGAGAAACATGGAGGATTTATGCACTGTAGCATCCCATGGGCCACAGGCCTTACTTCTTTGTACCTGCAACCAAATTTCCAGGCAGAGAAAGAGAGTGAAGTAGCGTAACCTTCCAGCTAGGTTTTCTCCCAAAAGGGTTTCCAAGAGCATATCTTGTGTCTTATGTGTGTGTGTGAGATTGTTTTTTTCATTCTCTACTTTTCTTTATCATTTTCATTTGCATGCATGCACTAATTATAGTTAAATTTATAGACCTAGAAGTTTAATAAAATTGTAATAGTGTAAAAATTCAGAATTTTAATATATTATTATCATATTTTTTGTGACGAACTTCCGAGTCGAATATCCACGGTAGTTTACAGATCACCTACCATCCACATGAAATCCATTCCTATTATAAGATAGTAACCCCCAAGCAATATCTAAATACACGATTTTATGCAACTTGGACGAATCTAAATACTAAGGAGGTCATCAAGTCTTGGTGGTAAGAGCCTACAAAAATTCTGCCATAAGCCCAGTGCAATGTACAAGACTAAATCTTTGAGAACGGTTTATGAGTATCTTATGGCAATGTGTTACAAATAGCATGGAAGGAGGAATGTTGAATACCTTGAAGAGAATTGGATCTACGTGCTCAATCTGATTGTTTCAAGAGGCATAGTTTTCAACGAGGTTGATATACTCTCTCATGAAGTATAGCTTCATGTACAGTAGACCAAGACAACTTTTGTAACACACCTCTATTATTTTTTCCTTTTTCATTTTTTTTAAGGGTTTATCATCTTTGACTTAATAGGGTGCCAACCTATAGTCCAAATTGTAGCTAGCTACTTTTAATTTCAAATATATTACATATTAGATATAGAGGCTTACAATCTTACTACGTATTGCATCTAATTGTCATTACCAACCATTGCCCCAAGAAGAAGAAAAATGTCCATAACTGACAAGCCAAGGCGTCCACCCACATCAAAGGATGAAACTACATATTACTTGGCTACAACAACTGTTGAAGAACCAATTAAAGGTCCTCCTGGAAATCTGGATGGTTTTTATGAACTTAAAGTAACCTCAGTTGTATTTTGCCAAGATTAACCTTCAGTGTATTAACACGAACAAATTTATCTTTGGGTGGAATAAATATGTGACAGTTATTGAGCATATTACTTCCTTTGTTGTTGTAGCAAGGCACTCGGTTTAGTATTGAAACTAGGCCACACATTTGGCAACATTATCTCATTCCCTATAGCAACACCATGCCTAACCGTGAAATATGACATCACATCTGGTGTTGTTATCCTATTTGACCTACATCGGGTCTAGATATGATTATATATTGGTAGCCAATCATGAAAGCACAAGCATAACAAGTTTTCCTATCATTGGTTTATAACCATGCTCCTTTACTCCTTTGCTCCTTTGTACACATGGGTTGCAAATACAACTTCGTTATATTTACGGTTAGAAAGGGTGGTTTGGATAGAGATTGGCCAAGATTTATTTTACCACAATATTCTATATTTCTCTTTGTATTGGTCAAGGTGGCCGAGGGCAAGTAGATATAAATAATATCCCTGAGTTTCTTTGTGCATTGTAGTAGTGTTAGGTTCAAAAGGTTCTCATTGCTTAATAGGGTTGGTCATATTTTCTTGGTTCATGAATTTATCAGTGAATAGGAAAGCAAATGCACCTAAGCATTTGCATGGTGTCAATTTTTCCTCATCTCATTGGGTCTTGTTATCTGAGTCAACATGATGAGTGATGGAAATATTTTCTCCTATATGGAGGTGTACGCTCAACCAGGTTGGTGTAAGACATAATGATTACCAAATACACATGTTCAATTATCAAATAATCAAGCACAAGTTTTAGCATTGCAATTAGAAACCACCAAAATAATATATGGTCATGAGTTTATCTGGTAGGTGGTGAGGAAATTTCAAGCAAAGTTACTACAACTAGTTCAACACGAACTTCTATTTTGTGTTGTGTATTGAAGTATGAGAAAATCCACAGCGTCACAATCATTAGAGAGGGAAAACACAAATAAGTTCTAGGAAATGTTATAGCAACAGAGCTAGTACAAGGAGATGCCAAGGACTTAATTATCATATGAAAATGCTAACAGAGCCTGCACAAGCAATAGAAGCCTTCATTCCCAATTTATGCATACAATAAGAAACATTACTCCAAAAGTCCTCAAGGCACAACACTAACTTTTTTTTTCCTCACAAATTGTAATGAAAGCAATAAGAGATGCTCTATCCTACTTTCGTAAGGAAAATTTTAAGTGCCATATTGTGGTGTATAGTGACTCAATCTTAAGGAGGTATAAAACCTTGCCTCGAGTTTACTTCTCCCTAAGATCAATGGGTTAGACAATGTGCTTAATTTTTTAGCATTGTCTATGACTATAAGGTCAGCCAGAGTGTACAACAAAATCTATGACTACAAGTGGCTACAAAATACCATGAAATTTAAAAAGTACCTAATATGTGGTGGAATGTCTAGATGATTATGGGCATCATATTAATAGAATATCTCACAATGGGAATTGGGATAGTGTTTATAATTTTCCTCCCAACCATTGGCAGTTGTCAACAGTGCAACTACCACCCTAGCTTGTGCCACCTGTCCCAATGTCCAGACCAGGGATTACAGAGCTCTTGTCCTAATGTCATGTCTAGGGAATCTAGAGCTCTTGTCCCACCTCCACCCTACATCTAGGAACTTGTCCCAATGTCCTATAAAGGAAATCCAAATGTCCTATCCCACATCCACCCTGCACCTAGGAACTTGTCCCAATGTCTTGTCTAGGAAGTGCAAAGGTCTTGTCCCACCTCCACCTTGAAATTAGGAACATGTACTAATGTCATGTCCAGAGATTACAGAGGAAACACTTCACCTCTCAGTCAATGAGGGGTTCCAAATATGAAAATCCCCACCCTTGCTTATTTTAGAGATTCCAGGGATTTTGCCTCCACCCTGAGGTTGCTCAACAACTCCACCCAATTTTTGGGAGTCCAAAGTGTGCTAATTTTAAGAAAAAAACTAACATGGGGTAGCCATAGGCCTCCACCCCTTAACCAATGAGGGTCTCCAAAGATTGGGATATCCACCCTCAGTTAATTAGTTATCCCATAGAAGTTAAACCCTGATTGCATCCATGGTAATATGGAATTTACTATTACAACAATAGTGTGAGGCATAGGGATTGCCCAATTGTTTTTCACCAGGCCATATGGGAATAATTTAGTTGTTTTCTAAATAGTATGACATTCCAACAATGGTATTATTGCTATTCTCCATGCAAGGAATTCATTTCCTGAGTAGTAATGATAGCCAAGCAGTATTTACTGCTAGTCTACGTGCAGGAAAGGCATAATTGAAGAATTTAACCCTTTTGAAGGGTAAGGAAAAATAGTCATACATAGCATTATCCTAACTACTTTGCACATAGAATGTATTAATACTACCCCACCCCATATATCTCAAGCCAAATATCGGGGTTCAATTTGCAGTATTGACCTTGAGCCTTGAGGCCCCCAGTTTCAAACAAGGCATAGTATGCATTTGACTATGTGGTATGTCACCATATCATTGGTCATTTGAAGGTTTAAACATTAAGTAGGTGCAGGATAGTAAGCACAAAAACTGGTTAGGTAGATTCTTGAACTAACATCTAATGATGCAGGTTCCCCTGATACTTTTTTCATGTCGCCACCTGAATCCCTTTTTTGCAATGAATGGCTTAGGTGGTTCAATCACAATTCCAATCCACTCACACGAACCTACACTTGTGCCTCCTTCCCTTGTAGCAATTGCCTCAGGTGATTGAATTCCCAATATTGGTCCTTACGTTTTTGCCTTATACTGGTGCTTGCACTCCTACTATCTATTTTTTTCATTTTTGTATTCTTCCCCCTTCCCTTATACTTTCCTAAAACTACCTCTGGTTAGTTAAGGTCCAACCCTTCTGGACCAACCAGAGGTGTCCCCCTGTTCATTTTGGCCCTGTCACTGCTAGTCCATTTTCTTTGGCCAATCAGCTTCCCGCCATTTGGCCTCTCTTCCTCTCCTTACTTGTCATTTTCCCTCCTCCCCAGGTTGTTTCTAGAGTCTGCAAGTGTCAATAACTTCCTCCACCATGTGATATATGGTTCCAAATATATATGAGAGCTTTTGGATTCTTAGTTGTGTGCATATTTCCTACCATTCGAACCCATACTTGTGAGCACATCCGACTTATTTGGTCTTGTAGTTTGACTCTCTACACCACATCTAATCTGAATCATGCCCAAAACCATTTATTCCCTCGTGATTGTGCACCATATAAGGAATTCTACGGCTTGAATATACTTGGACTAAACTAGTTTACGCCCTTATAACCATGCATAAGGAATTATTCTTATTCGATTCTTGAATATTATTATTTATGTTATTAGGATTACCTTGATGTTATTGAGGTCCCTCCTAACTCCCTTAGTTAGTAATATAGATTGTTGTTTTATGCATTTAAAGTCGTATTCTCGTAATTAAGGCTTTTAGTTAGGAGAGTGTGCTAATCAATAAATATAAGTGGCCACCTTAAAGGAGGACCACTATGTTCACATGACCATAACATAACCATAAAACATGACCATGTTCACATAACCACATGAGTGTAAAGTGAACAAACAATTAGCATCCTAATTACATATAAGTAGAATGGTTGGGTCATTACAACCCTCCCCCCTAAAGGGGAACACCATCCTTGGTGTTCTATCAGTGTAACACAACTCTTCCTTGTACTAATAATGAGATGATTATAAATTAGGTCAGATTCCCATGATGCAGTAATGAGAAGGGTTCAGTAGTTTGTTAACTGTTGTGAAGTGAGAAGATCAAAATCTTATACATTGTACAACAATCACTCGTATATTATACCATTTGACGTCAATCTATTGATGCATCATAAAAAGGTTTAACAACACCAGTTTCAAAGTGATTTTCATAAATGTGATTTGTAACCACAATCAGTGTTATAGAAAGAGTAAAAAATGATCAACCTTTGAACAATATTACCACAGGTTAATTCTTATTATGGACCAAGGATAAGGTACCCAAATATGGATGAAATTGTGTTATGTAAAATTTCTCAACCTAAGTATAACCAATGCACAATGAGACAACAAGGTCACCTGCAAGTGATATTATCCCATGTGGACCGAGTTATGACATTCCACAGAGATTTATAATATGTTATATGGTCCATGAGACTGAGTGTTAAAGATATGAAACTCACAACTACAATGAAAATACATCACCAAGATACACTTTCCAGTGAGCATTCAAAGCATATTATCCCATTTTTCATATCAAACTTGAATGACACTCAGATAATGATAAACTTATCAATACTTGCAATTAATATTTAGGATTGTACGTGAAGATATGCCAGTAATGAGATGCTTAGTATATGTAATTTTAGAACATCCATGACCAATGTGAACGACAATTCTGTTGACCACATTCAAAACATGACACAATTGGATTCAAGGAAGACCTTGAATATTATTTAAGGTATGTTACCACTATGCTCAGAGCCAAGTAAATGTCATTCGAAGTCAATATTGTTATTATTTAAAGTTCAAAGATTAAAAGCATCAATAATGTTATTCCGAACAGTGAAAATGATACCCCAAGTGTTGGTAGAAAATAACCATGAGTTCAAACCTCATGTTATAGTGCAAGTAAATTTTAAGATCATGTTACACAACATTTTGTCACTATCCCTGTACTTCTTGTTCGTTGATCCTGGAGGACCTCTACAATGAACCTCGCATGCTTTGCCTTCATGAAGAAACTGCCATTATGTCCCTCTTCATGAGCAGATCATTTCCCTTTTGCACCATTTCCCCTGAAACTTCTGTTTTGCCCAGTTTACAAGGCCGACGCTAATGACCTTTGTCTACCCCGTGCCGATGTATAGAGATTAGCACTATTCCCCGTCGAGCGATGCGACTGGGCTATGTTCCAGTCGTGTCGGTCTTGTTATGGAATTTTTTTTTAATTAGAGTCGAAGCTTCCAGCTCTAGAAGCTTCGTAATGGAAGTCTGGTAAATGGTTTGGCTAGATGGGGTCGAGGATGACAGTTTGGGTTCCTTTTCCCTATAATGATGGAACTACCTCAAGGGATAAGTCCCTCTCCCATGAGAAGAGCATCCATCTCCCATCCATATTTCCTATATAAACCTCCCTTCTTCCCAAGCACAAGCTAGTTAGAGTGTTGGCTGAGTGTGAGTATACTATTTTGATTAGACAAGCAAGCTATTACTAGTTGTAGCCATCTAGTTGTGTGAGGGAGAAGTGTGTTTGGGTTTGGAGTGAATTATAAAAGGAAAAGCCTTTAAAATATTGTTGTTTGAAGCTATCATGGAGTGCTAGCAGAAGTGTGTGGGAACCCGGCCTTGTCAGAGGAAGACTGTGACGTCAAGATGAATGGTTGTAATCTCTCTTTGATATTAATATATGCAACTATCGATTGATTTCCTACATGTTTTGTAATATTACATATTCGTGTCTTAATGCTTCTTGACTCATTAAGTAGGTTGAATTGCAATTTGTCTATTATTATGTTTGTGTGTTGTTGTTGTTTACTTGTTTCAGGAGCTTGAAGAAGGAAGCGAGAGATTGTTGGAGTGAGCGAGTGAGGACATCATCAAGAAGGATAAGCGACCAAGAGGTAGGCCCTCTTGATTGATTCTAACCTAAGGAAATCTTACATAGAATGTATCTGTTGTGGCTAGACCCATTATCGGGCTAGAGGAATTCGTTCATGTCTGCACTTATAATTTTACTTCACCACAGATTGGCGACTCCACTGGGGAGATCCCATCTTTTGTTTGTTTTGGATTTCATGATTTCGTGAGAACTTTTCTAGTTTCACATTTTCCATTTGGTTATGTTTCTTTTCTCCTGCTTACTGGCCTAAGTCTAAAATTCATAGTAGCAGATCTGGTCCCTTTTTTGAATTTTTTATTTTTATCTTTCCTTAGTTACCTCGTCCAATGCATTTAATCCACTGACAGTCGCACCGAACAACGCAAATTGATGAGGAAAAGTCGCATCGACCAGCCTTTGATGCTTGTTGTCAGTTAGGTAGTCGCGTCGATGCCTATAAGTGAAGATTAGGGCTTGACCCCAATCTTGGCCAGTGTGTTTTGCTCTTGTGTTTTTTACCCCGTGAGCTTTTTTTACTATTTTCTCCCTAACTAGAAAGCTTCATTTAGCTTGCTTTGTGTGCTTGCTTGGTTTAGCCCACCCTCTAATGTGTTAAGTCTGGCCCTGTGTGAAGTTCTTTTTTATTTTTTCTTTGAATCCCTAGATCAACGTTAGTTTCCAGTTAGTCAGTCGCGTCGATCAACCATCAGCGCTAGTTGTAGTACTGGTCAGTCGTGCCGGTCGTGCCAATCGATGCTAGTTGTAGTACTGTTCAGTCGCGTCAGTCTCTGAGTTAAGAAAAAATCAGAATTTCTCCCATTCCAGTGCCAGTGTGTCTTGACCCTCAGACTCTCTTCTTCCGCTAGAGGTGACTAGGATGCTTTGTTTGCTTCATTTTCAATTAAATGAGTGAAAGGGTCTCATTTGTTCTCTTATTTCGAGTGTCTCTTTTCTCTTTCCAAGCATAGATTACATTGCTTGGTTTGTCGATTGAAGCATTTATGTGTTTGGTTTTTTCGATTCAGGGAAGAAGTTGCTTTTAGTTTCATTTATAATGCTTTGGATTTGATTGATGCTTGTTTGTTCAGAATTGTGAAAATTTCATTAAAGTGCTTTATGTGAAAGATTCATTTTGCATTTTATGAAAAGAAGAACATCATTCTAGTTTACTTAAGCGAAAATATTGCATTAGTAGCGTTATTGAGAAGCTAGAATTGCATCATCATAGGCATGGAAATTAAATGGAACTTATTTTGTTGTTAAGGGAAGATTAAGTGCATTTAGGACATATCTTGGTGAAAGATTTCATTCTTCGATTATTGCATTAATTTTGTGTTCTCTATCTCTCAATTAGTGATAAATTTCATCGAAGACAAAGATCTGTTTTCTCACATAGTTGCATGTAGGACTTTTGTCAGATGACAGCGGTAGGGCCTTGTAATTGAAACCTAATTCAAGATAAACCGTTAAAATTTATTGAATTAATCTAAGGAAGAATTGAAACTTAATGCTCACATTTAGTGGCCTAGGCTAGAGACGTGTTCCGACGTCTTTAAACCTAGCAGCTGTCGTTAGCTTCAGAATTAGACAACGCTAGCACGGATTTGTGCTCCCTGTACCGTCGAGTATATAATGGGAGACCCCACTAGGTTGCAATCCTTTTATCGTTAGGAAGCCAAGTCGACCACCTTACGAACGTGATACACCGAACACAACGTTCGGGGAGATTGCATGCTCGTACTTCTTGGTTCGCCAAGAGGTATTCTGTAGTTCACAGTTGCCTGGTAATCATTTTTACCTAGACCATCCAGAGCAATCATTTGATATTTGACTCATTAAACCTAAAATATCATTCGAGCACTTGTCCTTTCGAGCTCGTTTCCAATCGAAAGTGATAGAGTCACATTCTGTCCTTTTCTCGACTCTTAAAATATGAAAAGGCAAAGTTTTGTTTCAATGTCTTAAAATTAACTGCCCACGAAATATTCCTGGTAAAAGTTATCTTCCTTAGTAATTATTTAGGGTCAATTCCAATGGCAACATTTCCAGAGTCCACTAGTCAAGGATTCCCCTTGAATGGGAATCCTAGTCCTTTTCCTTCTTTTGGAAACACTGGTGCTCCTTATATGGCGACATTTTCCCTTCCTGGGTTAACCATTAGTTTACCTGTTTGGTTGTTTTCGACCTCGGTGGTCCTGAGTGTCCCAACTCCTGCACCACCATCTCCTTCATTCGAATCACATCACAATGATTCTAAGGTTGAAGCTTCGCCCTCTTCCCCCATTTATTCACCCTCCTCTTCTACTTCACTTGGTGAAAGTTTGAAATCCAGTAACCAAGAGGCTAAGAAGAAGACGAAGAAGAAGAAGTCAAATAATCGAGAGGCCAACCATGCAGCTATTACTCCAAATGCACCCCCTTTGATAAACCTTCTGATCCTCCATGGAAGGTAAAATTCCCTTGCAGGCTGTGTAAGAGTGACCATCTCCTTCGAGACTGTCCTGGCATTCCCATAGTTTTAGAGGTATGGTCTCAATACCTGAACCGAACATCCCCATCGACCTCTGGAGATCATGTCGATGTTGCATCCTCGGTTAATGATGGTAAGAAGAAAGGGAAGATTAGATTCACCTATAGGTTATGTGAAGGAGAGCATCTTCTTCACCTTTGTCCTCTTATGGATAAAGCTTCCAAAGTTTTGGAAAACCTTGCAGCTCCTCAACCCCAACTTCCTATTGGTTATCAATGGCTTTCTTCTGACCCTCTCCCAGTTGGTAAAGAGATTGACTCGAATTCATCTCTTGCCCATCCTGCTCTTCTTAAGCATGACTCTCTTATGTTTGCTCCTGACCAACCATTGGTCGAAAAGAGTGTCGACTTGGCTCCGCCTTCAGTTGTTCACTCTGTTCCCAAAGAGAGTAGTTATCATATTGCTCATGTTCTTCTTGTCTCCTAAGATTCTTATGAATCAAAGAGTGATCCTCCTGTCCCAGTTGTTCAGGAGTGTCCTTCTCCTATTCCTGTATAGCATGGGGGCAATAATATGATGCCCCCACCAAGTAGTTCTGTTGTTTCTTTCGATTGGAGTCACTTGACTGCTTTTCGCCTCCCATCTTATGTGCCTTTCCAGATCATAGTACAAGCCTATAACATGGTAGTACCTGTCACTATATTAGATGAAGGTGCGTCTGTTAGCATCATGTCTTCTACTACTTGGCAAGCTTTGGGCTCCCCACAACTTGTGCCTATCACCCAGAATCTGTTGGCTTTCAATGGAGGAACCAGTCAACACTTGGGTATCCTTCTAAAGTTCCCTATTACTTTGGGAGGAAAGACCATCTATATAGATGTGATGGTAGTCCAAGGACCCTTAGATTTCAATCTTCTCCTTGGACGCGACTATGTTTATGTCATGGGAGCTCTTGTTTCTTCACTTCTCCGTGTGGTTTTTTTTTTGCACGAAGGGAGAATTGTGACTATTGATCAACTGTCATTCATTGGTGTTAATTTTAGGTATGTTCTATGCTAGATCAATTTATTTTAATTTCTTTTCCACATTAGCAATCACATCAGCATAAAGTAAACTACAGATAGAACATAAATATAAATCGCAGAAGACAAGCCAAGACAAGAGGACACAAGATGTAACACTAGCCATGGACAAACCCCAATATGGGGAAACCCTTGATCAATTCTTCTTTTATGTTCTTCAAATTTCAACAGAGAAAATGAGAGAGATAGTACATTTACAATAGAAGTCAATCACTTTGACTTTTGATATTAGCATGAGATCAGTTGAAGACATATTGCTTCAACTGATTCTCTAAGGTGACTTGTTCACCTATCATAGTGGCGCATCTCGTCTATTTGTTGCACATTACAGTGTGACACCTTGTTGTACAGTCACATGTGTTGAACCTTGATGATTGAGCTTCTCTCATCTTCATGCTACTCATCATGCTGCATCTTCCATGGTCTTATTCATCATCAAGCTGCCCATGCTCATGATCTCATTCATCCTTATGCTGCCCATGCTCATATCATCATGCATCATTATGCTACCCATGCTCATATCATCACGCTACTTATTATGCTGCCCATGATCTCATACATCATGCTGCCTTCCTTCAGAGATAGATGCTCCGGCTGTTTCAGCAGTTCTCGATAGTTCTAGCTTTTCTGGCTTTTCCGGTATTTCCAACTTTTCTGACGTTTCCGGCTTTTCCGACTTTTCTGGCAGTTCCGACTTTCCGGCAGTTCCAACTTTTCTGGCTTTTGCAGCTTTTCCAGCAGTTCCGACTTTTCTGGCCTTTTTGGCAGTTCCAGCTTTTCCAGCTATTCCAGATTTTCCGACAGTTCCAACTTTTTTGGCTTTTCTGGCTTTTCCGATGTTTTCGGTTTTTCCGGTAGTTCCATCTTTTCCGACAGTTCCAGCTTTTCCGGGAATTCCAGCTTTTCCGGCTATTTTGGCTTGTCTGACAGTTCCGGATTTTCCAGCTTTTTCGACTTTTCCGGCAGTTCCAACTTTTCCAGCTTTTTCGGCTTTTCCTTAGGATCTCTCCTCCTACTAACACCCAAAGACAAGTAGAGAGAGGAAGAGATCCAAGTGTGTGTAGAAATGACTTGAAGTCCTCTTCTATTTATACTAAAACGTAGAGGTTGAATAGACATGACTGTTGGGCTTCTAAGCCTACATAAATTGTTGGCCGACTTAACAATTTGTCCATAACATAAATAAATTCATAACTTCATAAATACTTATCGGAATTGGATGATATTTAGATCAATCCTACACCTCCCAATGAGAGGGATCCAATAAAAATATCAACTGCCTTAAATAATATGACCCACACGGAGTCTGGCCCTAGTTTCCAATTTTAACACTCCCTCTCAACTAGGGAGAACTCCATCTGCTGATCCATATGTCCAACTGTACTATCTCTGCTATCAGTGCCCTACACTGCTCTGCTCAGCTCTACTAGCTCTACTCAGCTCTGTTGGCTTTGCTCTGCTCAACTTAGCTCTGTTGAATCATGAAGAAGAAGAATTGATCGAGAATGTGTCATACCATTCTCCACTGACCCGAAGTCAGTCTCAAAGTGTGTACCACTGGTCCCAGACCAGTCCTCAACCGACCCGAAGTTAGTGTCATAGTAGGTACAACTCCTACCACAGGTCCCAGACCAATACAATACTGACTTGAAGTCAGTCTTAGAGTATGTACCACTGGTCCCAGACCAGTCCTCAACCGACCCGAAGTCAGTGTCATAGTGGGTACAACTCCTACCACTGGTCTGAGACCAGTATCATTAATCCCAGATCAATGAAGGTCATCCTAGCATAGGGAGTACGGTAGATACAACGATGCGTCCATCGGTACTACTATGGTCCCTATCCTCATTTCTCTGCTCATTGATCAGATGAGAGGTACTTCCCAAGAGTCCCAGACTGCATGGGTAGGATGCCTCGATAGGAGAACTTAATCAATCATGTCCTCACAGGAGAACTAATCATCCTGCTACACAATCGCCATGGAGAACACATCATCCAGGCCTCATAGGAGAACTAATCATCCTGCTACACAATCATCATGGAGAACACATCATCCAGACCTCACAGGAGAACTAATCATCTTGGTACACAATTGTCATGGAGAACATATCATCTAGACCTCACAGGAGAATTAATCATCTTGCTACACAATCGTCATGGAGAACACATCATCCAGACCTCACAGGAGAATTAATCATCCTGCTACACAGGAGAGCGAATCATCTTGTCCCACAAGAGAGCGAATCATCTTGTCCCACAAGAGAGCAAATCATCTTGTTCACAGGAGAGTGAATCATCCTGTCCACAGGAGAGTGAATCATCTTGTCCCACAAGAGAGCGAATCATCTTGTCCCACAAGAGAGAGAATCATCTTGTCCACAGGAGAGCGAATCATCCTGTCCACAGGAGAGCGAATCATATTGTCCCAGTTCACACCACCAGGGGAGGGTGAGTCACCATGTGGTCATATGTTGCTCCAGTAAGAACCACAAGACCCCAAAGCTCCCAGAGCTCAATGTATACAACATGCAGGACCCTTGTACAAGGGTCTCTTGATGACTCCAAGTCGTTCAGGAAAATCACAGATTTGATCTTTCCCCTGGGGCTTAGAGAAAGTGTAGTGACCCGTACATCATCTCATAGCGATGGAGCTTCCTTACTCATAGACTTACCATATCCCAGATAAGGTAGTATCTGATGTCTATCTGCTAGAGCAATCGTTGAATACGGGATTCCTCAATAATCGAATCCCACCTCTGGTTGTCACAGAGAATCACAGTGGTACAAATAGCTCACTTGAAGAGCTTCCCTAACCAAGCAGCTTCATACGAGATCATACTCGTAGATATGTATCCGGTCTCAGCGGTGCTTATAAAACCGACTTCTGCTTCCTACTCATCCATGATATCAAAGCAGAATCCAAAGAGAAACAACACTAAGAAGTGCTCTAGTGATCCTCCACACTGCTTGCCCAATCAGCATTTGAATAATCATGCAGTTTCATATTTCTGGCAGTGTATCTCAATCCATCAGAGATTGTGCCCCGAAGACATCTCAAAAGATTCTTGGCACCAATCCAGTGAGATTCAACCAAATATGAGCTCACCATGCTAACTGCAAAACATATGTCCAGACGGAAGTTCACCAAGAACATCAATGTGAATGAGTTTATGGGATTCAGAGGCATTTCCCAAATATGGTCCGCCATCACCACCATATAACTTTTGAAAGTTAAGATCCTCGAGGTAGTCACAAGCTTGCAGTGCACCATTCCACATCTGGAATCCAACTCCCTCTTACTTCTACAAATGAGAGGGTCTGCACCTGTTAGAAGTAGGTTGTCCTCATAAGGTGCTGGTATGAGAGGTCTATCATCCACAACCTTCGGATGGTTTGGATCCATTTCACTCCTAGTGAATCTCAACTTTATCAGACAGCTATCGATCCTCTCATACTATACCTGGGGTGTTTTTCTTCAAGCCATAGAGGGCTTTCTTCCACCTGCATATGCAAGATTCCTGATTATCAATCTCAGACCCTTGGGTTGTTCCATACCTGTGGACCTGCTACATGAGGGGAATGGTCCCATTGTAAGATTTTCCTTCGATACATCTCAGACATGTACTTTCATGCTCCTTTTGAATTCAGGCATCCCTATAACCATCTGACTCACAGACCTTCGGTGCTACGTGACAATCGACATGGTCCGCAGTGGACTTCCTGCAATTTGATACAACCCTAAACTCAAAAACATCTTTGAAAATTCTATTTCCAAACATGTACCTTTCCATCGATGAGTGCCACCCTGAAACCTTTGACTTCCATTTCTGAGATGGACACCAAGTTCTTCTTGCAATCAGGTACATAAAAGTGATTCGGGGTTCCTTGCTTTCTTTGAATAGTTGACCATTTCCTTGATGACCTGCATTACCTTCAGACACTCCTTCGCATGATGGCCGAACTTATTGCAACCAAGGCACCCGCCTTTCCTTCCACCCTTAGATCTGAACTTCCCAATGAAGTGATCTTTAGATGGGCCATCAGAAACTTTCGCTATGCCATTTTGATAATATGTTCTGCTTCGACTTCACCCTTTGTGAACTTAGAAGAGAGATGTGGAACCCATTGATCCTTTTGTCTTGTCCCTATTGTCTTTGGTGATTGATTTTTCACTCTTGCTTGGGCATTGTCTTCACCTCAGCTCTGATTCCATGTTAATTTTAGGTATGTTCTATGCTAGAGAAATTTATTTCAATTTCTTTTCCACATTAGCAATCACATCAGCATAAAGTAAACTACAGATAGAACATAAATATAAATCGCAGAAGACAAGCCAAGACAAGAGGACACAAGATGTGGCACTAGCCAGGGACAAACCCCAATGTGGGGAAACCCTTGATCAATTCTTCTTTTATGTTCTTCAAAGTTCAGCAGAGAAAGTGAGAGAGATAGTACATTTACAATAGAAGTCAATCACTTTGACTTTTGATATCGGCATGAGATCAGTTGAAGACATATTGCTTCAACTAATTCTCTAAGGTGACTCATTCACCTATCATAGTGTTGCATCTCATCTATTTACTTCACATTACCATGTGACACCTTGCTATATTGTCACATGTGTTGAACCTTGATGACTGAGCTAATCTCATCTTCATGCTTCTCATCATGCTGCATCTTCCATGGTCTTATTCATCATCAAGCTGCCCATGCGCATGATCTCATTCATCATAATGCTGCCCATGCTCATATCATCATGCTGCTTATTATGCTGCCCATGATCTCATACATCATGCTGCCTTCCTTCGGAGACAGATGCTTCGGCTGTTTTGGCAGTTCCCGGTAGTTTCCTTTTTCCCGCAGTTCCAGCTTTTTCGACTTTTCTAGCTTTTTTGGTATTTCCGGCTTTTCTAGTGTTTCCGGCTTTTCTGGCAATTCCGGCTTTTCCGACAGGTCCGACTTTTCCGGCAGTTCCGACTTTTCTGGTAGGTCCAACTTTTCCGACAGTTCTATCTTTTCCGACAGTTTCGACAGTTCCAGCTTTTTGGCTTTTTCGGATTTTCTGGCTATTCTGGCTTTTCCAGCGTTTCCGGCTCTTTCGGCAGTTCCGGCTTTTCCGGTGGTTTCCGAAATTTCGGCTTTTTCAGCAGTTCCAACTTTTCAGCTTTTCCGTCTATTCCAGCTTTTTTGGCAATTCTGGATTTTTTGGCTTTTCCGGCAGTTCCGGTTGTTCCAGCTTTTCCGACAGTTTCAGATTTTCCAGATTTTCTGGCTTTTCCTTAGGATCTCTCCTCCTATTAAAACCCAAAGACAAGTAGACAGAGGAAGAGATCCAAGTGTGTGTAGAAATGACTTGAAGTCCTCTTCTATTCATACTAAAACTTAGAGGTTGAATAGACATGATTGTTGGGCTTCTAAGCCTACATAAGTTGCTGGCCGACTTAACAATTTGTCCATAACATAAATAAATTCATAACTTCATAAATACTTATCGGAATTGGATGATATTTAGATCAATACTACAACTCTCAATGAGAGGGATCCAATAAAAATATCAGCTGTGATAAATAATATGACCCACATGGAGTTTGGCCCTAGTTGCCAATTTTAACAATTGGTCACCAGGCACCTCCTTTGCAACCATCGTCCCCTATCGGCTCTTGTTTGTAAGCAGTACCTTCGCTGCCACAGGTCAATTATGTGGCTACCCATTCCGTCTCCACATCTGCTGATGATCACACAGATGGTATAGTACATTATGTACTGGGGGCATTGGAACCCGATCTGTCTTTGGTACCAAATGTCATGTATTCCTCCAAGAGCGTGGTTATTCCATCTAGTGAAGACCTCTTGGGAGCCATGTTCTCGTATGATCCATGATCAGTGTTATCACTCAGGTTGTTCCCTGCCTCCTGAAGGGAATACGGCCGAGGTAACCACTAACCAATCTTTTAGCTGCAGGTCCTAGCCTACCTGCAACCAAAGAGGGCTCTCTCTTTGTAATTTATCTTCGTTTTTGGAGTATTTTAGGCTAGTTATTATGCACAAGTTTTTGTTTTGAGTTTGTTGGAAGGTAATTTTAGGTGGAACAGGGATGCAAGTAGGAAACAGTTTCTTCCATTGGGTAGATGGAGTCAGAGTGAGTGAACTGGTGAAGTGTTCATTTGGTAAAAGGAGTTTGCTACAGAGCAGGGTAGTCAATTTAGGAGCAATTTTGATATCTGAAATGGTGGAATGAAGTCAGTGAATGAAAGGCAATCAAGAATCTTTCATTATGCTGGCAGAGGGAAAGTGCATGAAGATTACTAAGGAGCAATGAAGAATTCCTAAGCAACATTCAGAGTGAAAGAACTAATGCAAATAGGAGCAATTAAGAATTCCTATTTATGACTAATTCTGAAGAAAACATATACAGTAGCTGAGATTGAACACAGATTGCTTTTAGGCAAATTCTGTGCTATTCTTCCTCTCTGCTACCAAGTTTATGGAACATACATGAAATTGCATATATAGAAGACATAAAAAACACAGAGAAGAGAGACTTATTGATCCATAAACGACGCAAGAATTCTGTAGCATTTCCCAGAGCTTCAAGTCCACATTCAGATAGTTCAGCACAGTGAAATTCCAACAGCCTTTGTATTATGCAGCTTCGATAACTTACAGCGCGGTTCAGAAATGAAATTACCAACCCCAAATACATATTATGGGGAAGTATTTATACAAAAGGGAGATACAAAATATCACGAGGATAAGTCTTGAACTCATAACTTTCTTTACCAACTATTAAGAGGTAGTAAGTGAGGGAATAAATGTTGTAGTAAATATGAATGCGCTAGCTATCCAATTTGTCAGAGGAATTTTGACTTTCTGGGTTGAATGAGTCAGCTGCTTGCTGCACATTCATTATGCGTGTGATGTCCTGATGCTGGTACACTGTCTGTTGCTGTCTTTGTCTTTGTCTTCATCATCGGTGCTCGGTTTCTTTGCATTCAATGAGCTGTAGTGACCATTCTGTTTCTGCCTTGCACCGCTTTTTCTTCCCTTTTGACAGGTGGACCGTGCCATCTGTATATGCTGACCTGTAGCTTACAAAAAGAATTAATAAACAAAATCACCTGAGCAATGTCTCCATCATTCCTTTCCACCAATCCTCTGTAGGCAGCTGATGTCTTTGTATCTTTATCAGTGTTTCATCAGCTTCAGTGTATCTATAAAAATTTGGCTGGACTTCAAAGAGATGGTTTATCTCGTGTGCAATGTAGAACAGATTTTCTAGTTTGTCAAAGACACTCTGTCCAGATGGAGGCCCTGTTTCTTCTGATGTGCTTGAGGACACTGTGATTTGATTGGAGGCATAGTTGTTCACCCTGTTGGCATAATGCTCATGTGATAGCAGTCTTCCAGCACTAGTTATTAAACTTGGTAGCCCCCTGCTCTGTAATGCTGCAATCTTTATTCTAAATTCATTCACTTCTGCTTGCATTTCTTGGCATTTTCTTTCCAGGGTCTGCACAAAATTCCTTAGGGTCAACACCCTTTTTACTAGCAAGATAGTATCAGTCCTGTTCCTGATTCCTATTGCTGCCAACTTCTCTTTGGTGTGAGTGTTCAGGAATTGGATCATTCTATTAGCTTGCTCAGGCATATTTCCCAAAGATGCTCTAGCCTTTTGATTTTCAAACTGAGCCAAGCCTATCAAATCCATTTTCTCATGAATGGTTTCAATGGATTGCCATTGGTCTGTAATGGATTGGCCAATCTTGACCCACAAAATTTTCTTGACCTCAGCTAGAGTCTTATCAAATGTAAGCTCTTTTTCTAGCTCCTTTATTCTCTTTTCCAGGGTTTTCACTTCCCTTGTCTTCTCAGCTACATCTTGCTTTGACTTGTCATATTTTTCCTCAATTTTAGCCAGCTTTTCTTTGGCCTCTCTCAATTCTGCCATTTTCACTTCAAGGGCTTTTATTTCTTTCATCATATTGTCCATACTTAGGTTGGTCTCTTGCTCTGCAGGTGTTGTAGTAGTTGCCGAAACTGGTGCTGAACTTGAGGTACCTGTTTTTGATGCTGTAACAGTGGGAGGGACTGTTGTGGTGGCCGTAGGAGGAGCAGCTGTAAGAATCTGAGCTGTTTGAATTGGCTGAGAGGCCAACTCTCCTTGTCTTCCTTGTAATGATGCCTCCAAGGCACTCTCTGTTTCTATCAACCTTTTATGCAAGCTCATAAGCAAAGTTACCACATCCTGCTCTTCTTTTTGTTGTGCTATCTCTGTGGTTTGAGGATGTAGTGTAGCTGGCAGCTTGAGTTGTCTTTTGAGGGCTGCTATGTCCTCCTCTTTCTTCTTTATCAAAGCTTGCATGCCCTTGGGATCAGTGGGATCATGTCCCAGCTCTATAATGATCTCCTCCAAGGACTTGATTCTATTGTCCTTGGCCTGTGATGAAGCTTTCTCCAATTCTAGTTGGGCAGAAGTATTGTGCAAAGAGTTTTGCAATCTATGGGCCAACAATGTTTTATCTGCCAAGGTAGAATATACCATTTCCCCGGTCTGCTTGTGCAATTCAATCTGGTCCATAGGATGGATGTCCTTGGCGAGAACTTCCAGATTGGTTCTGATATAGTCGGCAGCTGATTGTGGTTGCTGAGTTGTAGGTCTGAAATGACTGAGAGTCATTTTCCCTTCTTGGATGTCATAGGCTGCCATTAGCCTTTGCTGATTAGTGGGAGCCATCCCTAACAACTGGTACCTTACTGGCTCATTTCTAGCTTTGATATCAGTGAATGCTTTTTTAATGTCAGAGCCCTGTCTGCTCTGCTGCCTGGTGGACGTAACCTCCACACCTTGTTGTCTCTCTTGCTCCTGCTGAAAGGAGCTAGCTGATGTCTCCATGCTTGGGGGAACTTGCTGTTCTGTTGGCCCCTCTGGTATTTCTTCCTCTGAAAAAGGATTTAATCTCTATCTTTTTTCTCCTTGCTGCTTTGTGGATGTCCCTGAAGGGGTCTCTTCCTGTCTATCTCTTTTCTTAGCCCTTTCCTCATTGGCAGGAGTTTGTAATACTAGAATTTCAGCTGCCTTTGCTTGAGTAGAAGGGTCTTGCCCTTGACTTTGTTCATCTGTAGAAGCAGGCCGGTCTGCCATTGTTTCTTGCTGTTCCAAATTGTGCACTTGCTCTTCTGAATGCTGCACCTCTTTACCTTTATCTGTTGCTGCTGGTGGGGCACTTACTTGGGCAGGTTGCTGGGAGGTCGTGGCAGATGAGGTGCCTTCTCCAAAGTGCCGAGGAGCTGTGAAAAATACCTGTCCAAAAGATTCCAGGTCAACCGCTTTTTCAAGGTCTTTGATTGCTTTTTCTGCTATCTCTTCTTCAGAAAGTTCTTCAACTAGTGTGCCCTCTACCCATTCTTGTTGATTAGCATATTGTTCAATTTGAGGGATATTGCAGTGTTCATATCCTGCAAGCCTGTGTTTGACTCTTCTAAGGCTTATAAAGTGATTGGGGTCATATGGTGCCCAATAAAAGCTTGTTTTTAGCAACAGAAAATTTTTCAAAATCTTGTCTGCCTCTTCCCAAGCTTCTTATCTCTTATTGAAAATAAATGGGCCCAATTGATGTCTTATCTTGAGTTGTGCCTTTTTGCTTTTGCCATAGAAATGAATCATATCTGAATTACCAAATTGCCGGAAGTATTCCAAGGCAAAGAGTCTCATAGGGACATATTTGGGCAGTCTGTAGGGGGCTAATTCACAACCATAAATCCTGATTACTGTGTGGTTTTGGTAAAAATACCAGTCACCAATGTTGTAGCTTTTGGAAAGCTATAAAATCTTTTGCATCTCATCAGTGAGCCTAGGAAGGGGAGTGCCCACCAGTAAGGAGGAAGCTGGTTGTATAAATAGGTCAATAAAATAGCAGTAGGTATATGGAGAGTAATAAACATGGTGGCAGATTTATGACCAAAATATTACAAACCTTAGCTCCCCCTTAGCATCCAATTTTTTGAGGAAAACTGGGAAACTATCAGGCTAATAGTATAGCAGCAAATGATATATGTAGGAGGTGTATTTGAATACCCTTTCTCTCTCCAGGTTCATGAATTTCTCATGAATTTTGTCAGCTATGAAGGTGGCATAATCATACTGGACAACAGGGGGTTGTCCTGGAGAAAACCTGGACAGCATCACCAAGACTGTCTCATCAACAAACTCACTGGTATTGAATCCTAAGATGCAGGATATCATGTCTACAAGCAGTCTCCCTGTTTCATTGAACCAAACATGTAGATAAGGAGGAGGTTGTCGGGGTTGAAAACCTGGTTGCATGAACAGTTGGGCGATTCTTGTGATCTCTGAGATAGTCAGTTTGGCACCTTGGTCAAGCAGAAGCTTCATTGAGAGAGGAGCCAGAGGCTTATTTGGCTTAAAGTTTAGCATCTTGTTTATGGTTTGACGGGTGATGTGAAACAAAACAGTCCCAGATGGAGCCAAAACTGATTTTTGACTGGGCTCATAATTTTCACAACATTGATGGATAAGGTCAGGGAATACATTTACTTGTGGGAAATAATAAATTGGCAGGTTGGACTCCCAGATACCAAGGACATCAGCATTGCTTCTGTATCTTTTCCTTATCTCACAAAAGGTTTCAATGTGATATTTGTTGCTCAGTTCAACTGTTTCCTTCATTTGGTAATCCCTGTCAGCAAGGGCAGCCACTCCAAGTTCTTATGTGGTGCATTCAAGGGGGCAATATTTAAGGCTACTGGAGCCTCCATGATCCATAGTGTTTACAACTGGATTTTAAGTTTGTGTGTCAACAGTAAACAAGGTGCTGGTAGTGGGACCTTCACAAGAATTTTGACAGGAATCTGGTAATTTGATTTTTATATGGAGATGGTCTCACAGGGTGAATCCCAGGTGTAAAGAGAAGGCCTGCGGAGTTCAATTGGGAAGCTGGGTAGAACAAAGGAAATGGTGCTTTTTTGCCATTGAGTTTGACAAATTTAACTCAGTCTTTGGGCATTTTCTGGAATGTTCGCAGAGGGAAGCTACAGATAGGTGGTTTGGGATGAAAACCTTGGTAAATTTCTCTCTTTATTGGTCCATTCTGTTCTCAGCTAGGGCAGCAGACTGAATTTATTGGCTTTGTAAGCGGAGTGCAAAGAAAATGAGCTTCAATTTAGCTCAGCAGGCGAATTTGCGGAGGGAAACACAGTTAACAATCTTTCTTTTGAAAAATGGTTGAAACAGTGATATTAATGAAGAAGTGTAAGAGCAACACTGTAATTTTGGGTTGAATTTTGGCTTTGCGGGTGATTTTTACAGAAAAAACTTGGAAAAAACGAGGTTTATGGATGAATTGCAGGTAAATACCTGTTCTGTGTATGCCAGGCGCTAAATGCAGGTTGAGGAGCTCGGTAAGGGGCCAAGTTTGCGGAATGAACTCTTGTGGGTGGCGTACTGAAGCTATGGCGATCAAATCGTCGTAAATCACATGCAAAGTCTCCGCAGACAAATGAATAAAAATATACGAAAAACCATCACTTTCGTGACTTTTGAACAAATTTGGGCTTTTTGGACTTTTTGGCGCTTTTTATGCTGATGTCATCATGACGTGGTTTTTGTCGCGTAGCGGGTACGGAGGGTGACGTGGCAGCCGACGTGGGCGCTGACATGGCCGGATGATTAGGCAGACACATCAGACGGAACAGTGACATGGGGGCTGGCATGGCGTATGACGTTGGCAGCGGGGACAGAAGGCGGTAAATGGTTTTATCGGACCGCCTTTGGTACAGGGGCGGTATATGTCAGAGGAAGCCCGACACAATAGAAATAGGACGCACGTCCTTTGTACGACGACAAAAATGTCGTTTTATTGGGCGCTAACTCTCGTACATCGGGGTTGCTCCGAAATTGGCGAGGGCCGTCGGATCTGGGAGGGCGGATCGGAGGGTTGACGGGATGCAAAGTTGCGGGTACAATACGGCGCGGGGACCCGCCCATATATTAATTATTATATAAAATACCGCGGGGGTAAAACTTTGGTTATGTGGGTTTTGGGCGCCGAGGGTTATGGTTTATCCGTTTAATCAAATATCAAAACGAAACCCAAAGTATATATGAGTGCGGAGGGTAAATGAATTATGGTTTAGGAAGGGGTTAACATGGTTATTAATTTAACCAAATGTTAAATTAATCCCAAAGTAAATGGACGCGGAGGGGTTAATACAAGCCCCAAATGAACTTAGCATTTCCCCGAACTTAGGTTATATGGCTATAGTGCCAAGGGGTGGGAATATTTACTATTTTTGGGTTTTTATATAGTTTTTTGTATAATAGGGATAGGGAAGTGATTTAGGGAGTTAAATAATAGGGTTAGAAGTTAATATGGCTTTATGGATTGAAATTGTATGGGTGAATGCTGAGTATGTGGAGTGAGAACTAAGACATAAGAAGATGAAAGGAGTATGGAGTAATGATTTTTACACAAGAAATGTGGCTTCTTTCCACTAAGCAAACTGAGAGTTTAACTTAGTACTTCTCATGAAATGAAGTGGAACAGGACCCTTGGGCAGATCCCAAGCTCCTTGAGGAGATGTTAGTCACAGATTTATGGGGAAATGGAGGGGAATTAGTCATGCTTCCATTGTTCCACAGTCCAACAACTTCCTTAGTGCTTATGTCACTGATGATATGAGTCTTTCTTGACAAGACAAAAATGAGCACCCACCTGCTTCTGCAACCTCAAACTACCTACCCAGCCTAATACACCTAGCATTTTTTCTTCCATTTGATTGGGTGCACTTGAACTAGCAAACCTTGATTGTCCTCTTTTTCTTTTGACTGTCCTCCTATCTAAATCTACCCTTATTTCTTCCAAGGGCCCAGATTAAGTAGTTGGGCTCCTTATTTTCTCTACCTAGCTACTCATCTGCCAAGCTTAAACTGTTTGGACAGATATTCACTCTCTATCCTACAACAAGCAATTTAAACATGGAATGGTCCAGTTTGAACTGTTGGGCCATCCATCAAGTGTGATGAATAACAATATTAGCACATTGTGAACTTGCAAAAATGAGATAGCAGTGGCATTTTGACTGGCCACTTTCATGGTCTTTCTTTGGGGTTCATTTCTATCATTTTTTCTGACCAATTTACTCTTTTTGCCCTTTGATTTTTCTTTTAGGGCATACCCTCTTTACATTTTTTAATTCTCTCTAATTCTTTTACGCAATATGGAACCTTTGCAGCATGAAAAGATGAACATATTTGGCACTTCCCAGGTCAATCATGAAAAATGAAACCTATTGGTATAGGAACCTAACAATCAGATAGTGAGGATAGTTCCTGGTCTTGTTTCAACCTCATTAAAAAATGAAACAAGGGGTCATGAGGATAGTTCCTGGTCTTGTGTCAACCTCGTTAAAAAATGAAACAAGGTGTCGTGAGGATAGTTCCTGGTCTTATGTCAACCTCGTTAGAAAATGAAACATAGCATCATGAGCAAAGTTTTTTTGTCCCTTTTCAAGATCGTTAAAAAATGAAGCAACTCCCTTTTCCAAATCGAGTCTTTGATTAAGATCTTGTAAAATCCCAGTCGAGTCTTTCCTGGATCTCAAAAGTGAACCTTCATTTCATCCGCCTCATTGACTGAAATGAAGCTTGGGGTGCATGGACCTCGATTGAATCATTATGTTGGGGGCATGCAAACTTATAGCAAGCATAGTTTGTTTCAAGCTTGTGTCAACATGAAACCGAATCCAAGCAGAGTTCTCCATGGTTCAAGCTTGTGTAAAAATGAACCCATACCCAATTTACATCTTGTGATTGTCGTTTTTATCAGCTAATTTCTGTTAGATTAGCCTTGGTTGTTTCATTCCATCGTCACCATCTCTTTGGTCAATCACATGCTTTCACTTGGTTGTTTTTTATTTCCTGAGGGACCGCAGTGATGAGTGGTTTTGTTAGCCGGCCTCTTGACCATTACATGTTTTGAGTAGTTCCACCATTGTTGGAACCAGTTTCTACCCTTTATACCACTCGTTCCTCTAGGACGAGACACCTTTAAAGCTCTTTTCTGACTCCTAAAACATGAAAAGATTGCTAAGTCTTTTTCCCTTTTGACTTGTAAAAGAAAATAAAATGGGGGGTATGCTTTTAGCTCTTTTCCGACCCTTTAAAAACGAAAAGATGGTCGAGCCCTTGTCGTTTCGAACTCGTTAACGGATGTGAAACGTCATGTGCCCAATATAAGTTTACCCCTTTTTTGAGCTGGGATGCACTATTTACGAAGAAGGTACTCCTTGACTGAAATGGTCAAGCGGTTCTCTCAAGTATTGTTTTCTACCTTTTTAAGCTCGAGAGACACAAACATACGAAAAGGGGCCATGTGGAGTTTTCTTTTACTTGTCTTTTTCAAACTCTCTAAACATGAAAAAGATACTGAGTCACGCCTTTGTCAGACTCGTTAAACTATTAAACGACATTGGATTCACCACCATGACAAACATAAGCTTCTCCTTCCTAGGGCTCGTTAAACTTATTAGGTCGGATTCGTCTGAAGGATGAAGTTACAGCGCTAGCATATGCTATCCCCTTCAAGCTTGCGATTAAAAAATAATTGGGGTACTCGACAGAAATGGTGGGGGGAAATTTGGAAATCTATCGAGTCGTGCTGGCAGCTTACTCTTGAACATGACACTCTTTGCTTCGTGTCGGGTTGGGACATCCTCCTCTATATCGTTGACCTTCCTGGGTTTGGGCTGTTCATTTTTGCCTTCCATTTGATCTCTGTCACGTCATTATGACCACCGATCCCATGGATCCAAAAGCTGCTAAACTTCCAGTTGTGTCATCGATATGTTCAAGAGTTGTCCTTCTGCAGTTACTCTTACCTTTGTTTCTCTGTATCATCTAAAAACATTTTGCATCCTCTTGTCTCGCGTCGATGATGTGGGATTCATTATGGCTCTCCTTCGACACGATCGCTTTCCATTGACTTCAACTCATTATTTGGGAAGTTGACCAAGAGACTCCCAATACCGAAGAGCTTGCATGCCCTAATAGCAAGTTCTCCGCACTCGACGACAGGTTCACATCATTTGCTTTCGATAGAGTGATTTCATGGGTGTTCGACTTCAGTTCCTGTATTCACATTCCGTGAATTGTGCTGATAGTACCTTGAGGGACATTGTCATTATTGGTGGTTTCTCTCGCGCTTGTTAACAGTTTACATCATTGACTAGTAATCAAGCGACTTTCTAGCATGTTCGACGTCAACACATCTATTCGCATGCTAGGATCTATACTTTGATTGGGTCGTGTTGGAGCGCAAGACCCTGGACTCAAATCACAAAATTCCAGGTTGCGAAGTGGTGTGACATGGTTATGATGATATGCATGTCTCTATCAGATGGTTGGCTGTGACCAGACCATGAGTTATCATATGTGATCCTTCTCATTATTGGATGGTTGCGACCATACCTTGGTTTCGTTATGATCCTCTTTGATGGATGGTTGCGCCCATACCTGGATCCATTTACATGATCATTCTCTGGATGGTTGCATCCATGCCACGATTCATGTATCATTTGACAGAGATCTCAATTTATGTATATGTATTTGTACTTGCTTGCAGGTTTTCCGACAGCAAACCAGTTCCCCGCACTGATTTATAAAGCATTTCATCCCTCACTATGGTTCGGCCATCACGCTTTAGGGGGAATCTGTTACACAGCATTTTGTCACTTTCCATGTACTCCCCATTCCTTGATCCTGGAGGACCTCTACAGTGAACCCCACATGCTTTGCATTCATGAAGAAACTCCCATTATGTCCCTCTTCATGATCAGATCAATTCCCTTTTGCACCATTTCCCCTGAAACTTCTGTTTTGCCCAGTTTACAAGGCCGACGCTAATGACCTTTGTCTCCCTCACGCTGATGTGCAGAGATTAGCACTATTCCCCACGTCGATCGGTATGACTAAGTTGTCTTCCAGTCACACCGGTCCTATTATGGAATTTTTTTTAAATTAGAGCCGAAGCTTCCAACTCTAGAAGCTTATAATGGAATTCTGGTAAATGGTTTGGTTGGATGGGGTCGAGGATGACAGTTTGGGTTCATTTCCCCTATAATGATGGAACTACCTCAAGGGATAAGTCCTTCTCCCATGAGAAGAGGATCCATCTCCCATTTATATTTCCTATATAAACCTCCCTTCTTCCCAAGCACAAGCTAGTTAGAGTGTTGGCTGAGTGTGAGTATACTATTTTGATTAGACAAGCAAGTTGTTACTAGTTGTAGCCATCTAGTTATGTGAGGGAGAAGTGTGTTTAGGTTTGGAGTGAATTCTAAAGGGAAGAGCCTTTAAAATATTATTGTTTGAAGCTATCATGGAGTGCTAGCAGAAGTGTGTGGAAACTCGGTCTTATCAGACGAAGACTGTGATGTCAAGATGAATGGTTGTAATCTCTCTTTGATATTAATATATGCAACTATCAATTGATTTCCTACATGTTTTGTAATATTACATATTCGTGTCTTAATGCTTCTTGACTCGTTGAATTTCAATTTGTCTATTATTATGTTTGTGTGTTGTTGTTGTTTACTTGTTTCAGGAGCTTGAAGAAGGAAGCGAGAGATTGTTGGAGCGAGCAAGCGAGGACATCATCAAGCAGGATAAGCAACCAAGAGGTAGGCCCTCTTGATTGCTTCTAACCTAAGGAAATCTTCCATAATGTTGGGATGTGTTATATTCTTTCCACGACTAGCCCATGTAGTTAACCGGGGGGTTGGAAGGGGGGCGAAGCCCCCCCTTCGTTGCGCCGATTACGTAGCGGGGGGAGTCACAGGGGGTTTGAGGGGTGCAAGTAACCCCACTCTATGAAAATTTTGGTTTTGGACCCTATGTTGGGTTGGGTGGACCTACCTATGGTTTTGTGCATGTTTTTTCGCACATGGTTTTGGACGCGATGGTTTTTCGGTCCATGGTATTGGATGCTTCGACATGTATAAATATGTATTGTAACATTGAAAGGAACATAATGAAAAATCAAGCTGGTAGTCCCGATTTTGGGATCCAGGTGAAAATCTTTGTGTATATGTGTTTTATGTGTTATGCTCTCGCAATGTTTATTTTCTGTGTTTTAGAATTCGTATGCGTGTAATTTATGTACGAGGTTAAAACCTACACATAGAATGTATCTGTTGTTTCTAGACCCATTATCAAGCTTGAGGAATTCGTTTGTGTCCACACTTATAATTTTACTTCACCACAGATCAATAAAATAAAATAAAATTAACCATTCCAGTGTGGAATCATGCAGCAAGAGTATTGACATTGGATTTTAGGAAGAGACCATTACCTATGTAGTAAATCCATGTTCAAACCTCAAAACAGTCATAAGGATAGGTGCAACAATAACACAATCAACTAGGTCTTTGCGCTACCTATTGCATCAATTTGTTTTGAGGGTGTTCAATATCTTCAATATGTCAATATGTTGCAAAGAGGATGATGTACTAAGTGTGAACACTAACTCTTATGCCTACCATAGATGTTTTCACCATTGCAAAGAGATTGAATTATCAAAAACATATTAAAGATATTAAGTGGTCTTGGTTGTCAAAACAACAAAATATCTCAAATTAGGTATTCAATAACTTCATTCTTTCCTTTTTTTTTCTTGTAAATGTTAGCTATGTGCCACTTGTCTGCGATTTAAAATAATCTTATGGAAAAATGTTATCTTCGAATTGGAATTTTACTTTGCGGTTAGGTACAACATCTTTGGATAATAATATCCCTCTCAGTAAAAGAAATTTATATACTCTATACTTTGAAAATATCGACAACGTAGTCGTTTATCCTCTCTACTCTTTATGGAATCATGCTTTAATAAAATGGGTATAATTGCAATCTTTAGATCCATCTAATACAATGTGCATGCCCTTAACTTGAAATCTTCTATGAGTCATGGAATAATGATCTTGAAAATATAAATAGGAAAACTCCATATGCCAAATGCAAAAGGAATGCAATTTGTTCACTATTTCAACAATGAAAGATGCATACAGCAAGACAATGGAAAACTAAACCAAGAAAAATTGGTGAAATAAGATCCATTCGATTAGAGTCTATACGATAGAGAGTAACCTTGACAAAGAAGTAGACACCTGAGCCAATAAGCATGTTGACTCATGTCAACAAGCCACCCAAAACATAACACAGGCAAGGAAAAAAAAAAGTGGTCAAATGCAAACATTATGAGAAGATGGCCTATTGTCACCATATGGTGAGAGTTCCCTCCCTTAATCTAGGTGTGTTACCATGTGATGTAGCCATCTTACCACACCCTAGAAATATCCCTTCAAGTAAGAAGGTTTGGAGGAAGGTATTTAATCCAGTAAATTCACCCAAGGCTTGCACAAGCAAGATGTCTTATGAGTGGCAAAATTTATTTTGGTGTCGATTTGAACCTCAATGGGGCATGAAAATCTAGCCAAGTTTCCATTGATAGAAAGTAAATATTGCTTCACACATGATGTTGGTTAGGATGTAGGGTCTCACAAGGAGGTTTGGGAGCTACTCATATGTCTATCCTTGAGGTTGCGTGGTTATTACACACATGATGCATTATTTGAAAATGACACTACCTTTGTTTCGAAAAAGGAAGGCACGGTCATCTTCTGGCTTCAAGGTAATTACTCTTAAAAATAAATATTTCAGCCCCGTATTATTGGGAAAATTATGGAGAGGGGGGCGGGGTGATTCAATATTTTAAACTCACTTCAACTTTTCTTTTCTTATTCTTATTTCCATACGCTACCTTTATTCAAGTAATCTGTATATGTATGCGACTGTGATGAATAAAAACCATGTATACCCAGTAAACTACTTTTCTTACATTTCATCATCTGCTAATCTTATAACCAGAGCGTCATTACTTCATTATTCATTAATTAAACAATAATCATGAGTAGTAAGAAGCAAATAGATCATCAACACATAAGAAACATATCAACACACATGAACACCAAGATTTTAGGTGGAAACCCAATGTGGGAGAAAACCAACATTGTGATCGTCTTTGTCTTATTTTTATTATAAATAAAAACTTCTTACAATATTGTACTTGCTACAACCTTCTCTCATTCTCCAGTGCCCATTGGAAGGGGGCTCCAACCCCCTGATCTCATTTACCGGCTCTTACTGGAAGGGAGCACCTACCCCCTCCACAAATTCTCAAGCTACTACTGGAAGGAAGCTTTGACTTCCTCACTGAAGGCTCCAACCCTCAACACCTCTGTGTGGACCACGTTTCATAATATTTCATACTGGATCCACCTGACTCAAAACATCAAACTTGTAGGCCACATTTCATCATATTTTCATATTGGACCCACTTCCAACATTAAGCTCAATATCAAATAACAATTCTGAAACCAAACAATGAACCAACTCATCCAATCATAGTACCAATTACAACATCAACAAACTAATCACTTATTCAAATCATTCAATGCAACTAGATCAATAGATCATGTCAATGCACAACTGCTCATAAGTATACCCAGCCATGTATTGTTCATCACAGAAACCAAACATTGCCACTGTAAACCCTGATCAAACATATGTCAGAATGTATACACTATTCTTCTGAATCATACCCGCATATGTACGCGCTTCCCTTGAAGAAGACCTGCGTACAGATCTCAAATAACTGACACCTGAATCTGAATCACTGTCACACTAAACCAATCACTAAAATGTTGAATCCATCACAGATTATTAAACCAAATACTGATCACCACACAATAGCATCATCACTAATCAACATTCCATTCCATAACCAAATCAACCCAACCAGTACTATTAAACACAGATTATTATGAGAGATACACCATTGACAAACATCAGTAAACACAACAAAACTAATCATATGTACGTGCTTACCATTCTTAACACCTGCGTACATATTTTGAACTTTTGTAGAATATATATGCGACTACTTAGAACATGATTTGTGTATGTATGCGATCTTTCAGAGGAAAACCCATGTACAGATATGAAATCATTGAGTCAAACCTTCGCTACAACCACAACACATATTGTGCATACTTCACCTTCACATATCCACATCAGAGCATTATTATCATCACAGATCTATCATTGTTAGCTATAATCACAAATAAATCAAGCAAGCATATTCATTACTATTCTTTCAGATCTATCAGATCTGATCCTCTTCCATGATCCATGGTGCACACCTATTTCAAATCAAATTACACACTAATAACCCATAACTTGCACACCTAACACTTTGATCTACATCTCCTTATATAGATTTAGCCTTATCCAATACCTTAGGTTAATCCCTTAGTAATGTCGTTGGTATTCTTTGACGGGATCAAATAACCATAGGCGTGCTCATTATAATGGTCCAACACCATGGTAAAGACCCCTGGTATTCATAATACCATGGCGCAGATTCTATACGCGACTTTTCTTCACCATACTTGCATATGTACGCGATATTGCCTCACAAGACCCGCATATACTTTCTCAAACTTTACCTTTACCATCCATATGTATTTAAACTAATATTCCTTTGTTCATATCACTTGTATCATTTGCATAACCATTATGTTGACACTCTATCAAGTAGGTTGTCATCAAGGACAACACATTATCCGTAATACATACAATCTTCCCCTTTGGACTTGATGGCAACCACTTTAGTGTTTGGTCACCATCTCTTGTAGATACATGTAAATCACTATTGGGTTGATCTGTTGAAGATGAATATTGTATACTGACCATGCTCCCCCTGTGCATATGTTGAATTTTCTGGAAGATATTCAATGAAGTACTTGACTCTATGACTTAACCAAATATGACCTTTCCTACCACCAACAACTCATGATTACATCAATCACCCAACGCAGTGGGGTTACATATTACATCAATGTCCCAACATAATGGGATTACATGACTTGACCCGAATGGCCCATATATAACTAAATTTTACAATGATTTACAACATGGGTCATTACATGGCCTTTATATCAAGAGACATATATGGCCTTTATAACCAAAGACAAGAACCTTTCTCATGAGGTAGCATGACCATGATAGTCATCAGCAACCATCATACACCATATAGGAACCTGCAACATGAATATCTGATTGCAACAACATGAACATCCTCATCATCAAGGAGCTTATGTAAGATAAGACAGTGTAGCATCAATCTTCATCATCAATATGTGACTAAATATTTAATATCTCCAAGCAGCATTAATAATTGAAGTAGAAGTGCAATAGAGTTCTGTTAGCAACTCATCCCCTTGACCTCATATCATCAAGGTCAACATGCTCTCTCCATTTGTAGGAAGAGCCATAATCCATGAAAATAAAATACATATAGATCTTTTGTAGCACAACAGCCTCTGTTTTCATGCATCAACAACATATGTGAGAACCAAGAATATCACATAGAACTACGCAACAACATCATAACAACTTTTCACATGTAGCTCAAGCAACATATAGGCATCATCCATAACTTCACCATATGCAACCTATGCATCATTGAAGACATAATGACAACAACATATAAGCAGTGAGTGAATCATAACATCATCATCATCAACCAAATTCAATGAGGACCATAGCATACACATCCTCTTCATGTAGAAGTAACTTCACAAAGTGCAAATTTAACCAATATATAGTCATCATCCAAGACTTCATCGTCACTAATGATAGAATAACAACAACATAGATGTCTTCAGCAACAACAACTATACATCATCAGTGATATATATACTTATCATGAACATCATCATGCAATAGGGAATGCTCAGGAAATCATAATGCCAACAATACACCATTAGAAGCATAGCAAATGCTCCCCCTAAACATGTGCCAACTATTCACTGTCAAATATGATCATATCTAACTCATCAGTCAGCAAATCCATTGAAAGAACCAAAGCACCTATGACACAATGCATCAATTCATGAACCAACATCATTTCTAAGTAACGTATGAGCATCATCAACAGACTATAACTAATTAATGCCAGAACCAGAAATCCAAATAATAACTCATCGAAACATATTAGAAACTCCCCCTAAGTTTGTCCCATTGTTTCTTCATCTCAGAGAAACATACGCAATTGTCTAGATCAATACTCGCATATAGAAGATAAAATGTTGATTTTTTTTATGACAACAGCTTCTCCTGAACATATCATACCCATTCCTATTCATTGTTATCTCATCAATCCAATGTTATCAGTATAAGCATCACCAAATGAATATCAAACCAAAATAGAGAACTATCACAAAGATACTCATGCATAACTCCCCTTGAGATCATACACTACTAATTCTGTGGACCTGATAATCATCACTTGCTCTTCATGAGGTCATGTACCTCACATTACTTCTACAGTCATTGTTATAAGTATGCTTTAAACAAAATAGACTGCAGTGGGAACTATCTTCTTTTATTCTAAATCTGAAGAAGAAGAGGAACTATACCTCTTATTTCTGCCTGAATTCTTCTCTGCTAGTACATATAATTTGTCTGGATTTATGTATCCTCTTGCTATAACCTTTCCAGTTTCTTCATCTATAATTTTTCATTTAGTTGATGTAAACACAATTATACGTCCTTTGTCATCCATTTGACCTACACTTAGAATATTCTTCTTTATCCCTTGAACTAATAATGCATCAACTGCTTTTGTATGCTTCTCAAGTTTGATTCTACATTTTCCCATAACTTTTGTTGGAGCACTATTTCCAAGAATCACCTTACCATGTTTTTTTTTCTTGAGAGACTCAAACTTTTCCTTATCTCCAGTCATGTGATGAGAGCATCAACTATCTATGTACCATTCTTCTTCGTCTTCAAATGAGCAAAGATGCAGGTCACACCTTGTTTGTTCTTCTTCTTTCTGCTTATTATGAAAAGTGTTGGTGGATCCATCAAGGCTTTTGGTAACAATATTCTTATCTGATTGATTTCCATGTTGTCTGTGGAGGATCATTGGCTTGTTCATGCATTCTTTTGCTACATGCCCAAACTTGTTAAAAGAATAACATATAATATGACCTAAAAATAGAGTTGGTGAATCATTGTATATGTGTTTTATATTCCTTATATTGCAATAAATAGCTTTGTGGCCAAATATGTTGCAAGCAAAACAATATCCCTTAAATAAACATGAGTACCTGGGAGTTGATGATATTCCTGTGAAGTGGCTATTAGCTTGAGATCAAAACAATGTTCTTCTACAATTGGCTACAACATGTCCATAATTATGACATATAAAGCATTCAACATTATTGATCAAAGGAGAGAATCGATTAATGTTTTTATTGTTGGGAGAAAATGATTTATTTTGAAAATTCATCTTCCTTGGATGTTGATATGGTTGACTTATTATCTCCTTGACATATTTAGTATTGTTATCCTTCAAGATCCTTGTACAATCTTGTGAACTAGATTCTCTTTTTACAGTTTCATGAAAACCAAGACCAAATTTAATGGTGGGAGACCTTTGACTACTAAGAATGTTATCCAAAATCTTAGTACTATCTTGAAATCTTAAGTGTTTATTCTTTTCTTCTAATTTACCTTTTAGAATGTTTATCTCAACCTCCATTCTTCGGTATTATTCTTCCTTCACCTGATATTGCTTCCTCATTCCTTCTTCAACCTTTCTTCCTTCTTCCAATTAGTCCTTTAATCGATAATTTCTTTCTTTGGACCATTTTCTTGTTCTTCAAATACTTGAAATAGCTCTTCATTTTGCTTGTTTGACTTTTCTATATATGCTCTTAGAGAGACAATCTCATCTTCAAGTCTTTCACAATATTGTTTAGACTCTACTGTAGCATTTATTGATAAAACATGATCATTGTTATCATGTGCTTGCAGCTTATTCTTAAGATTAATAATCATTTTCAAAGAAAGATTGAGTTTTATTCTAAGATTAAGAACTTCATCTAACCTATCTTCTTATGGATCAGTAACGTAACTCCATCTGATATAACATACTTATCTTTTAATACATCATTATTTTCTTTAGAAATAAGATTACTTATTGAACAATCTTCCTTTGTTTTTCCTTCATGGATTTCCTGTAGATTATCCCATATTTCCTTTGCAGTTTCATAGTGCATAATCTTTCCTAATTTTGAATTAGGTATGTTACCAAAAATTCCATTTAATGCTACATTATTCTTTTGTAATTCTTCACCTGATGGAGGGATTTTAGTGCAACCATTACATACTAAATTCCAAACATCAGATCCTAGGTTCATTAACTTAGACTTAATCTCTTCTTTCCATTCCTGATAGTTATCATTACTTAGCAAAGACATAACTTTATTGTCCTATGGTTATGACTTTCCATGTTCTTCTACTGCAGATTATTCTTGACCCATAAATGCAGTTACTGTCACAATATCAGATGTTTCACTGTCATATTCACTATCATCAATATGAAATGAACATGAAAATGGATCACAATTAGAACAAAACCTATTACTTGATAATTATTTGTTACTATCTTATTCATTCTTGATCAATAGAAAGTGGGGTGTTCCTGTAGTTGAATATTTACTGACATCAATAATCATCACTTCATCTAATGTATTTCTTTCACAATTTTCTTGAATTGGCTTCTTCCTTTCGGCTACCTTTTCCTTCTTTCCTATTGTCCCTGATCCACTTCGAGTGATTAAGCTTTTGATGGAGTGACTTGCTCTGATACCAATTGTTGGGGAAAAATAGTTGGGGGAGGGGGGGGGGAATCAATATTTTAAACTCACTTCAACTTTTCTCTTTTTATTTTGATTCCAGTACACTACTGTTATTCAGGAAATCCATGTATGTACGCGACTGTGATTAATACAAATAGTGTATACTCAGTTAACTAATTTTCTTATATTTCATCATTTGTTCATCTTCTAACGAGTGCGTCATCGCTTCATTATTCAGTAATTAAACAATAATCACTAGTAAGAAGAAGATAGATCATCAACACACAAGAAACATACCAAGACACATGAACACCAGGATTTTAGGAGGAAACCCAATGTGGGAGAAAACCACAATTTGCATCGTCTTTGTCTTCTTTTTATTATAAAGAAAAACTTACAATCTTGTACTAGCTTAGACTCATACCAGTATGCAGGAACCCACCTGCAGAAGGCTACAACCTTCTCTCATTCTCTAGCACCCACTGGAAGAGAGCTTCAACCCCCTGATCTCGTTTATCGTATCCTACCAAAAGGGAGCACCTACCCCCTGCACAAATTCTCCAACTACTACTAGAAGGAATCTTTGACTTCCTCACTAAAGCATCCAACCCTCAGCACCTCTATGTGAACCTGTTGTAGCGGCTACAATCACCCTCCAAAATTTGGCCTTCACTTCATTTTGGAGCCTCCCTCCTTGAAATCATCATAGCTACCCTACACTAGTCAGGTACTTGTGCATATTTGAGTCCATCTATCATTTCATCGCTTGTGTACAACTCACTTGTTTCGTCAGTCAACCACAAGCACACCTAACACTTGGTCCACATCCAGTCAAACCGGCTGTCGGGCAAAACTGCACAAATCTGGAGAGTAGCTTGTCTTCCCCTCCAAAAATGCGCAGAGCAGCCCAGCCGCTGGCCTACACTCAAAAATTGCATAGAGCAGGCTAGCCGACACTGCTCTGGAAATTTCCGCAGTTTTATTCAGATGTACTGCCTCCAAGGATTGCGCAGAAACTGATCACGTTGCACTGTCTTTTAGAAATGGGAAAATCAGCCAAGCCAACTGCACTATTCTCTGGAATTGCGCAGAACTGGCCAGTTGCACTGCCTCCCGAAAATGCGCAGTACAGCCCAACATCATTGCTCTAGAAAATTGCATAGATCTGGCCAGTCAGCCAAGGCCCCTTAGTCCAGAAACAATGCAGAAGCTCTCCCTCATTGACCGTATGTTGCATGTGCCGGCAGGTTGTCTAGTTCCCTCCTGAACTGCACAATCCTTCTTTGCATGTGGGGCAGCTTTTCCCGAAAAAAACAAAAAAAACAAAAAACAAAACAAAAAAAAACAAAACAAAAGGTGAAAAATCATCCTTAGCTTTTAGGGATCTATTTTTAGTATCAAGAGTTACATGCAAAATCGTTTTTAAAAAACTTTCTGCCAAGTGTCGTCTTTTCCTAAATTTGTGGCATGTGTGTCATAAACCCTAATTTCACCAAATATATTTAATCGACGCCTAAGAGCTCATTCTTCACATTCGATCTTGGAGCTCTAGTATTCCCGAGGCATCTAGGAACCTTCGGCACAGTCGGCGCAATTTTTCTAGGTAAGTTTTTCTTTTCATGCCTTTTGCCGCTTTTTCTGCCTCTTTTTAGTTTCGGTGACTTGCTTCTTGAGCTTCTTGGTTTTTTCTACTGATTGATTTCTACACTCGCTTGAATCGCATGCACGTTTATTTCACTCAGATCTACACTAGTTTTTCACATGCATTCATTCCTTAGTAATTTTCAGTCGCTCGTCAGCAGGTCTGAGTTGCCTTGGCCCAGACCTTTCCTTGCCCAACTTGCACTGCGCATTTCTGGGATTGAAGGTTCTGTCTTGCTCCCAGGAATTACATAGAGCTTACCTCCCACTAGCTTCCCAAGATATGCTTCGTGCAATTTTGGGAGATATTGCCCAGTTGGCCCCTGGGATTGTGCAGTGCATTTTTCCCGGGCAGCAGTCATGCTGACTGAAACTACACATTGCGCAGTTCCAGTCCTCAGTAGGCCAAGTTGAACTGTGCTTTGTGAAGTTTCAGCAGGCAATCAAGTCACTGGTATCTTGGACTATGCTCCATTCAGTTTTAGTTGTCAGTCTCCCAGCCTCTCCGAGACTAAACTACACAGATTTTCAAGCAGTGAACCAGGTCTGTTGCATGTCAATCCTCAAGTTGCTTTTGGTTTTAAACCGATTTTTTCTTGCCATGAGTGTTGCTCTATCTCCAAGTATCATAGGTGTTCATCAGTCTCTCATCAGTACAGGTACAATGGCTTCCAAGAAATCATGATCAAAAGACACAGTTGAGAGTAATACCGAGGATGTGGTTGAACAGGGGTCAATGAGCTTGCCCATGTACATAGATACACATGTTCATTGAGAAGGATATTAATATAACATGGAAAGACATCAACACCATCTTTTCAGGAAGCGTTGAGGAGAATCTGGAGGATAGAAAGGTCTATGTGAACATCCATAAGTCAGGACTATACAAGGTTTCATGCGAGTTTCCAGTGTTCCCTTGTGCAAATGTGATCCACTAGATTGTCTCACATAATGATCCTGAGACAATGATAGTGAGCAGTGTCAGTGGAACAAGGCTTGTTTCCTTCAATATGGAGGATTATCAAGAGATATATCATTTTCCATTCCCAGTGAGCAGGATGGATGCACCGTTTTACACTCCCAACGACAGCGCAAACACAAGTGATATCTTGAAGCGTTGGGTAAAGGAGCCAGCAAATTTCAAGACGACACCCAACCATACATACAAGAAAAAGACACTCAGGAAGGCATATCAGTTCTTGGTCATCTTCGCATGCTACTTGTATGACCAAGGGAGTACAGAGACCTTCCCACAAATTTGGGTTGCTATGTTGGATTAGCTGGAAAATGAAGGAAAACCATTCAACTCGTCTGACACGTTGGCTCTCCAGTTGAAAGTGAATTTGTCCAATGCAATTATTTTTCCCAAGGATCAACAAGCGAAGTTCTTCATGTCTGCATACATGCTTGATGAAATCCTGGCATGGGATGGGCATGGACACCTTCAAAAAGTTCTATGAACATATATTGCAAGTTGCTCTTAGATTGCAGCTACCGAGGAGTCATGGCTAGAATATGTGACCATTTCATCACCCCTCTATACTTGATGATCTTTAAACAAGATCCACCTTGCATGTCCCAGGAAACAATGGAGGCGATGCTAAACATTATAGATTATTACACCTCACCCGAGGGAACCTTCATCAAGATGTACATCACGGAGGAAGATCTTCATGTGTTTACGAGGTTCGCCACGGATAAGTTGGTCATGTAGGAGGTTGCATACCACATATTGATAGGGTTGTCAACTAGATTGCACAGGAAGAAGAAGGTACCATGGCCCAAACTTCCTGTGTGAATTGGGTTGTATGTGGTTGGGAGTTTGAAAGAAGTAGATGCCAAAGTGGAAGACTTTAAGAAGTTCAAGTTTGGCACCAGGAGTTTCAACCCATACGACCCACATGGTTTATGCAGAGACCACTATGCAAGAGTATACTATCCTTGGATCCACGAGGCATGTCATTGGCCAGAGAAAGACCCATGGAGATATTGTTACAACTCCTCTAGGATCAACGAATCAGTAAGCATTACAGTGGAGTGGCTAGCAGCACTCAAGGCAACAGCAACAACATCAGCAGTAAGTAGCAAACCTGTGCAAGGCAAAGGCAAGAGGAAAATTTCTGAAGGCACAGAGATGGAGCAAAGCTACAAGTTTAAGGAAGACTCGCTTGTGCAAAAGGTATCTTTAGAGATAGACACGAAGAGGTGACAGCATGACAGGAGGATTGCGCAAAGAAAGAGAGAAAAACAAGGGCTGGAAGATACTAAGAGGATGTGGAAAGAAGTCCAGCAGAAGCTCAAGGAAGAACGAGAGTTGTGCAGAAGAGAGAAGCAAGTGCAACATGAGCATGAACAGGAACAGGAACCGGAACAGGAGGAAGTGCAAGGCACACAGATAATGCAAGCTGCACCAATACAGTTTGAAGACTCTGAACCAGCAGCAGATGAGGAACAGGGTGAGCAGTCATAGGAAGAGGAACTTTCTCTACAGAATGAACGGATAATAGAGTAGATGGAAATGGAGGTGGAGCAGTGGTAACATGATCAAGATAATGACCTCATGCCAATAGCAGTCGAGGTCACTCCACAAGCTTCATCAACTCCAACAGCTGAGCAAGTCCCGAGTGAACATGGGGATACCATTCTCCTTGGGGACCATCCAGGGACAGAGATGTACAACATAAATTTTAATGATTCGCAACACAAAGTTGTACAAGCACGCACCCGGATGAACATGCATCACTTGTGCACTTGGAAGAATGGGTGATTATGTCATATGTACGGAGAAATCCAATTGCCTTGGCTGATGCTACAAAGAATTAGGGGAATTTTGAGGTCTAAAATGGGCCTCCTAAGGAAATTATAAATAATAGTGGAAATAATAAAATAAGATTAGATTACATCATCAAATTTTAGAGGGAAAAAAGAAAAAACTATTTTTTCAACTTATCACCCTATGGGTTTACTCAAATTTCAAGCGAAAACACTCATTGGATGAAAAAATTGATTCTGCATCCAAGGAATACCCATGTTGCATACTTTCAATGGACCCTACTACATGAAAAATGAGAAATACATTAAAAATGTGATTGCAATCATGTTTTTCATGTATTTCTCATTTTTTGTGTAGCAGGGTCCATCAAAAGTATGCAACATGGGCACTCCTTGGATGAGGAATTAATTTTTTCATCCAACGAGTACTCCCGCTGGAAATTTGATTAAAACCTTAGGGAGATATGTTGAAAATTCGAGTTGAAAAAGTAGTTTTTTTATTTTATTATTTTTTAATCTTTTTACTTTTTTACTCCAAAAATTGTGAATCATCCCCCATGGTTGACATCATCATCTTGAATTTTATTGGTTCTTATAAAGTTTATTTTGGTTGTACATTTTTCTTAGGAGGCCCATTTTAGACCTCAAAATTCCCCTAATGGGATTATGTCAAAGCCACCAACCGAGTGTTAGGTCCTTGATTTGAAAGCGACCAAGCAGAGAGAGGAACAATCAACAGGATCCACCAGAGCAGAGATGAAGATGGCCATACTTTCTGAAGTATTGGCTCTTGAGACAGTCACATGGAGACTGTATGACATGTTCGTCACCGTGCACAAGGCAGTTGTCCACCTACATGGTCATCAGCAGCAGTACACCAAGATAGTGCAAACACTCACAGACATACACAATGTAGTTGATCATGTACAAACATGGACAATGAGGTACAAGGGAGCCCGAATTCACTTACACAAGATGATGAAGCGACAAGTGGAGTTGGAAAAATCATGCATCCAGAGTCAGATATGGAAATATGAGGAACTCCCATCACTCATCTCTAGTATCAAGGCTTCGTATGCATGATTGTATAGGAGTTTGGATGTCATGGTGAGCAAGTATGGCACCCTGTCAATTAGTACACTCACTGAGGCCAGAGAGAAGAACCAAGTCATACTGGAGCTTGAAGTGTACTTCGATCAGTTGATGCTCATAGCCACCATCCCATATTTCCAAGTCAGCGTAGACAAAATGCGGATGTACATTGTTAGTCTGCCCATGCTCAAGACTAAGCTATGCATGTTACAGGATGAGTTGGACTGAGGTTCCAAAATAGTATACCCGGAAGCAATGGAGGCAAGAGTTTGTTTCCAAAAGGATTTCATCAAAGAGTACATGGACACCATTACACACTATCAAGCATGGTATCAGTTCGTCACCGAGGATCACAGAGAGAAGGTTGATGAGTTGATCTTTCCATAGTCATCTGAGTCTTAGTGTTGTCTTGGCTGGCTGACTCAAGCCAATTTTGTCCCACATGGGTATATGTGGAAAATGTATCATTTTGTGTAAACATGATGTAAAGTGAAATTCCAAGTGTCATTAGTGGAATCCAAATATTCATATGTAATGTAAAGAATCATGAGGGTGGTCCAAGAGTCACAAAGGGGAATGTCAAGGGTCACCCCACCCTTTGTTATAAATAGAACCTCATAACTCATAGAACGGGCTTTTGGGAGCCAAGATTTTGCTAGTCATTGCTTAGAGAGGGCTTGTAAAGTATTATGACGAGCCTTAGTTTCTCCACAATGCAGAGTGAGTATGTCCCTTTGGAGGAGCAGGCGTGTTGACTGTAACGTTCCACTATTTGGGCTAATGGCTTTCATGGTTGTATGTATGGATGGAACTTTCACTTTATATAATATAATAGAGCCAATATGTTTCATGCATATGTTGCTATGGTAGTTCGACTATTCTGGCTACTTTACCAATGTATGTAGTTTTACTTACACATTGAAGTATAGACTATTCCGTATGTGATTGCATGAATCTTATTGAAGCATGTTGTTGGTTTAACATATCACTTTGGATTGTCAACTATTCTTCTTTCCGACTTGTGATTTCTTTCATCTCGTGTGTTCCTTTCAGGTTGTGTACTATTATAGGCTTCTAAGGGGCACACTTCTTTCCTCCCTTTGTGTGTTAGAGCCTCCCCATGTATCTCTCTTGACTTACTTCAAGGTCACACTCTTGCTTCCGACAAGGATATTTCGCTTACCTCTGCATGCTATCACAGTCAAGGCATAACTTTACTACCCACTGTTGGGACTCCTACTCCAAACGGTCTAAGGTTTAGTTGGGGCTTCTTACCGCAGAGATCCCCTGACATGTCCAGCACCATCAACAAGACAATGTTTCATAATATTTCATACTAGATCCAACTAACTCAAAACATCAAACTTATAGGCCACACTTCATCATATTTTTAGACTAGACCCGCATCCAACATTAAACCCATTATCAAATAACAATTATGAAACCAAACAATGAACCAACTCATCCAATCATAGTACCAACTAAAACATCAGCAAACTATTTACTTAATCAAATCATCTAATGCAACTAGATCAATAGATCATATCAATGCACAATCACTCATAAGTATACCCGACCATGTATTGTTCATCACAGAAACCAACTTTTGTCACTATAAACCCTTATCAAATATATGTAAGAATGTATACGCTATTGTTCTGAATCATACCCGCATATGTACGCACTTCCCCTAAATAATAACTACGTACAGATCTCAGAATAACTAACACTTAATTTTGAATCATTGTCACACTGAACCAATCACTTAAACACATGTTGAATCAATCACAGATTATTGAACCAAATACTGATCACCACACATTAGCATCATCACTAATCAACATTCCATTCCATAGCTAAATCAACGCAACTAGTACTATCAAACACAAATTATTATGAGAGAGAAATCATTGACAGATAGCAACAAACACAATAGAACTTATCAAATATCATCAACATCCCATACTGCAAAACCCTATCATGTATATGTGACTTTTACATAGGATATTTGCATATGTATGCAAATTTCATGAACTTCATTATCGCCAATATAGCATTCTGATTAATCTCCCACTCAATCAAACCATTACGCTCATTAGTAACAGAAATTTTTTGTCAAGTAGTAGCCGGTGGGAAGCAAGGAGGTTAGAAGCAAGGAGTGGGAGCCCATCAGGTAGAAATCATTAAGCAATCTTCCCTATGTACAGTCGGCATGTTTAGCCACTAAATAATCACGACATATCTGCAAAAAATCAACTACGAAGATTATCAATTCATTATAAGAATGAGCCAACCATAAAGATAACATAGCGAAAATATATCAGTTGAAAGGATCGTCATAATTCATTGTTTAGTTATTAGAATATATAGAATTTCATCATATCTATCTATGTATATATATATATATATATATATATATATATATATATATATATATATATATATATATATATATATATATATATAGATATATCTACATATTTCAATTGTGATTACAGATCTCCACGACGACCTCTTATTAGACTCAATATTTGGAGCACTGAAATGATTGGAATGATAGTTTTCAATGATAGTAATCATTGTATTTCCAAAATTCATCAGAGATGGAAATGATATGTGATTTTATTATATGATGCATGCTTCAATATTTAATGAGAAATGGATAATGTTATTATGTATGGTAATGAGCAACTAATTATTATAGAGAATTGACTATTATACATAGTTCCCAAACAAATAGGACAGATGCGTAATCCCCTATTGATAAAATAAGAATTCCACCGATATTAATAGATGAGATGACTTGTTTACTTTATAGATGTGTCCTTCTATAGGTCTTGTTTTATAACAATAGCTTTTGTAATAGGTATTTTTAATGAATAATGGTTTCTCCTACCCTATGTGATATCTTCAATGAGTGAAAGATGTCCCCTAGTCTTAGTGTGTCCCCTGGATGTGATAGAGTTAATGATGGTACGATGCCTAGTGATTTAGCTAGCGATTGTGTTATCGGGAAATCTAGTGTCTATGCAGAGCTGCTAGTCCCACTAAGGCTGGTAGCTACCTTAGAAACAAACAAACTAAAACCACTTTCATTTTCCTTTATGAGAAGTAGATAAGAGGGGAAAGAAGGAGACCAACCTCTGTCTTGCGCTTGGTTCCTTGCTTGATTCCTCTCCCTTCTGATAGATCTTCACCACTCGCTTCCTCGTCTACCCAGCTTCAAAGAGCACTTGTAGAATCAAAGCAGCATAACACTATCCAAGAACATAGATCTACTATCATAAACAATATAGGACCAGATATATATTGACCACACAAATGCATATATCATCAATCATACAAGAATGTGGAGGAAAACTTGAATAGCTTTATTAATAATCAAGAATAGCAAAGAGGATTACAACCAATTGTTCTGACCCAACATCATCCTCTTAGCAAGAAAGCCCTTCTTCACCTCATGAAAAGCTTAGATCACCCAACACTATGATGTTACACCAAGAAACCAACAACACTTCCTTACAAGATACAAAATTCCAGCCTCTGGATCTCTGGGATGAGGGATCCATATATAGATGTTTGCAAGGGGGGTGAGTCAGCTTTTGAGATTTGATTAGTGTCCTCTCTCTGATAGTTCTTGATTCCACTTGGAGGTTGATGATATCTTACTCATCCCTGGGCGAATGCAGAGAGGCAAGTGTCATAGGAGAAGTTTCTGGAAGATTCCATGATCCTCCACCTTGCAGATTGACCCTGCCATTTGTCCACTCTCGCCCATTGCACCCCATAGAAGGGCTTTTTAGTATGCATCGCACCTCCCGTGTGTATTTAGGTGGGATGCAGCTCACTTTGACCATGGAGCAGGTGAGATGGTCCAGTTTTGACCAGTTCTGAGTGGTTTTTCATGGAGAACTTCTGGGAGAAGATGTAATCAGTTGACCTTGTTCTTTTAGAGGTTGGAACAACACTTTTAGGGACTTAAGAGCCCTTGGTTTATGGAAATTTATGATTGGGGTTGCAGTGCCCAAAAATGTCTATAACAGTTGCCCCCTAAAGCATGAGGTCGTTAATCTTTTTTGATGTCGGGTGAAATGCTTTATCATGAGGATCTGAAGTTTTTCCGAGCTGGAAGGCGACCTGTAATAAGATACAATACAATACATTATCTTCATAATATTTTCATGATCTAGCTGAGGTGGGAATTCCCATGCTCAGCTTTATAAATTCATTTTCATGTACATAAGACAGACAATCGTCTGTGTGCAGACTGATGATTCTGGTAGAGCCATCATCCCTTAGGTTGGATGATTATCTATGCAGCAATGATGTACATTTGATGTCTTTATTTTCCTGAATATATATCGCAACCCAGATGGATGAAACTAGATCCGGGGTCTTCAATCTCGTTTGATCTTCACTCAAAGTACAAGTCGATCCATGTGAGAGATGTTCTGGAGTCGAACATGGAAAGACATCGCCTGATTACCAGCCAATGATGTAAGTTGTTAACAGGCGCGAGAGGAATCACCGATAATGATGATGACCCTCAAGGTACTACAGTACAATTCACGTGGTGTGAATAAAGGGACTTGGCGTCGAACACCACGCAAAATCTCTCGGTCGAAGGCAATTGATGTAAACTTGTCGCCGGAAGTGAGAAACTTGCCATTGAGGCATGCAAGCTTTAAAGTACTGAAAGGGTTGTTCCTAGATCGACTTCTTGGATAATGAGCTGATGTCGACAAGAAGCGATCCGTCATAGGAGGGCCTTAGTGAATCCCACATCAGTGACACGGAACAGAGAAAATGATTTTAATGGAGGTGAAAACGATCTGATGACATAAGGTTCAGGGTGGCGATCATGAAAGAATGGAGCGTAAATGTATTGCAGTGGATGAGACACATGTGAATTCTCTGAGCGACTTCTCTTGAACATACCCACGACACTGACATGATGGATTGGTAGCGTTAACCCCAAATATGGATGGTGTGATGGACCCATGGTGATATGACCAGTGAACGGAACAACCCAACCCGACTCGGATGCGGAGTGAAAGTGTCATGTTCAAGAGCGACTTGCTACCAATAAAGTTTCTTCAAGTTTTCTTCCCAATTTTTCCCCAGTCATTGCTGACCAGTACCTCTTTATTTTTGTCAAGCTTGAGGAGGATAACATATGTTTGTTCTATAATTTTCCCTTCGGGCAAACCCATCGCTATGTTTTAACGAGCCTAGCGATAGTGAAACTCGTTCTTGTCTGTATGGACAAGTTTGTCGCTATTGAGTTTTAACGAGTTTAACGACAAATATAACTCGGTCCTTTTCAATTTTAGAGAGTCTGAAAAAGGGACGTAAAGAAAACTCCAATAATCCTTTTTCGTCATATAATCCCTTGAGTCCGAAAAAGTATAAAACAATACAAAAGGGATAAATTTTCGGTACTTTTCACAAGCCGAACAAAACAAGCGCTCGATCTTTTTGTGTAATAATCCCTCAAGTCCAAAAAGATTAAAATCTAAAGGAGGGATAGCACTTCTGGTCACTTTAATGAGCTGGAGAGGCCAATTGCTCGGCAATCTTTTCATATTTTACGAGTCAAATGAAAAGAGCTTAAAGAGCTTAAATGAGTGATAAATTTGGGTTTGGAATTTTCCAATCACGACAGTGTACAAGGATGGCTAACAGGATCACTCTTCGCAGTTGTTCCTCAAAAAGGGTAAACAATCAAATGGAGGTGAATGATCGGCCAAAACAGAGTGGATGTGATGATGAGAACACGACCAAGGCTTCAAAGGCTAATGATAATACATTCACGATGGTTATTTACCGGAAATTGGTTCATTTTTTAATGAGCTTAAACTTTGGGGGAACATTTGCTCATTGCTTATGTTTATTTTTTAACGAGATTGAATTCCGCGTTAAAACTGCTCGATATAATGGTCATTGATTACCTTGATTTTACCATTGACAACTTTGTTCCTTCAAAGGTTGTACTGCCTGCTCAATTGCTTCATCAAACTAGTTAGAAATGCACAATATATGTTTGAAAAATGAGTTAAAACACTAATATTTTACTTGAATTACGTGAAAAGTAATTTAAAAGTGCTTTTTACCTCTCATTTTACCATTTCATTTGAACTTTGGTTTGTTGGAGCTTTGGAGGTGCTTTCCCCCTTGATTTTCACCAGCTGATTCCGGGAGATTCTGTGGACGATTCTTGGCGCCGTCTGGACTAGGTAGGAGCTAAACCTGAGCTCTTCAATTTCATCCTTTCCTTTTTGAATTCTGAGCATGTTTTCTAGTTTTTCTGAGCCTCTGGGGTTTGAAAAACTCGCCCTGGCTCCATCGCACCTCTTCTATATCGAAAGGTGTGATGCATGCTGGCTTGGCCATTGGCCAGTCAGCATGCATCCCACCTAGAACACTGTTGGGGGTACGATGGGCGCAAATAAGGAAATTTATGCACAGTTTTCATGGAAATTTTTGCCTGTTTTTCACCAAATCAGGATCTTGACTCTTCTCTTGTTTGTTTCAGAGATTCATTGGAGCAAAATTCCTGTTACATGGTGAGAACGTGAGCATGAAGAAGAGGACATGCTTGCTTTACATGATCCGGTTACGGTAAATGCACTGCGGAACTGTGGCATGTTCAAGTTTTTCCGCATCTCTAGCATGAGGCAGCAAATCAACTTGTTGCAATATTTTCTCGATGCATGGGATCCTACCACCCAGGTGTTCCAGATTAGGGGCAAGTCCATCCCCTTGACTTTCGTGGACATCTATTTCTTGACCGGCTTATCGAGGCGGGGTGCCCCTATCTCATTATCAGGTTCGGCCCGTGGAGGTGAATCTGTGAGAGATTACATTCGTAAGTATTGCAGAGAGGGATCTCAACCGAGTAAGGATGGCAAGATCAATATCCGAGATGTCAATGACAGGTCCCTGAGGACCATTCTGTTCAATTTTGCTAGACTAGCTGGTAGTGCGGCACTTCACGTGGCCAACAGGTCTTATATGCAGTACACCTTGGAATGCCTTGAACCAAAGGTGTTCAACTGGTGTGATGAAGTACTCTTTGTGATGAAAGAACAACTGACCAAGGTGAAAAACAAAAGATTGAAGAACTTTGGATATGTTTCTATCTTGACAGCTTTTGCCTTGGAAAAGATCCCGCTGATGCAGCCGCAGTATGTTTCACTTGGTTTACCTCCACCGACTGAGCCACGGATGCAGAGATGGGTTGAGCTTATGGCCAGACATGCTGGTCAGTCCCAGGTTTCCTTTTTTGATCCCTTTTTTGAGTGGTTCAACCGTCAGGAGATGGTTTTTTCCGAGTATCCATATGCCGGTATGGATTTCCGGGGTGATCCGGATTTGGTACTGCCGGCTGGCGAGCAGTGGGGTGTCATCGGTAAATTCTCTCACCATATCTCTGTTTATCATTTCTCTTTATAATTTTCTTGTGCTTTCTTCTATCAGGACTAATCAAAACTCATGTGATCATGTAGATGTTGGACCAATCCGGCCAGTAGTACGCTTGAGAGTGTCAGCTGCTGCTCCAACAGGAGAGGCTGTGGGAAGGGCTATCCTTCGTGACCTTGATGTGGCCGAGACTCTTTCAGCATTGTAGGATCAGGTCGAAGGCCTCACTCTTGGTATTCTGGACGTGAGGACTGACGAGCTGCCCTTGAGGTTGCAGTGACATACTACCGGCGTGCCGAGTCGATGGACTAGGCTTTTACGCATGATTGCACAGGCGGTGACTTGTTATCACCAGCATCATTAGACTAGGGTGCCCCCTAGCGTTTTGAGTTTTGGGTCATTTGACCAATTTTGTCTTGGTTACAGAACATTATGTGTAAACCATAAACAATTATATATATATTTTTGATTTTCGGAGTTTTATTTTGGTTAAGTTACATGATCCTGATGCAAATACTGATGAAATGCTTCTTTTTATAAATGTTGCAAATGTCTATCTAGCACATAATTTTCCAATGAATCTGTTAATGTGTTTAAGTTTCTGGAAATATGCTGATATTGAATAAAATCAAATTGCCTTTCCAAAATCTTGACCCTTAGGAACATGCGATAGATAGCTGGATTTCGGACGGAGTAGATACCAGTGAGTTGTAGTATGACGAGCTGTGAGTCTAGCCTGACGACAAGTCGGCTTATGCCATGTGTGATGGCATCAGAGAGAAGTTCTATCAACGCGCTATATTCAGCGATGTTATTTGTTGATCGACCAATACATACCCCTCTGAAACTTACTAACTCGCCGCTTGGATCAAAAATGGCCCAGGCCGCAGAAGATAGGTTCCGCGAACTATGACTCGCTTCGTCGGCATATCCAACAAAAGATTCCAATAGGTTCGACATCTGCGACAAATGTAAAAAGTGGATTACTTGACCAAAACAATTACTCTTAGCGAAAACAAAAATGTAACAAAAGCATATGGGTTACCACACTGAATCATGCGTAGTAACGCTTAAGGTACAACCCGTTACGGGGTTGTGCCAGTGGAATCCCGTCATAATCCATTAACTCATAGGCTCCTTTTGCTAATACACGCTTAACAATATAGGGGCCCATCCACAAAGACTTGAACTTACCTGCTCCCAATTTATCGGATTCCTGGTCGTAAAGTAAGACCAAGTCACCTTCTAAGAAGACACGGGGTTTGACATTCTTGTCGAACTGCGCCTTGACTCATTTCTTATGGGCTTCGTTAGCCAAAGCGGCATCACGACAGGTTTCATCCAATTGGATTAGTTCCAAGAAACGAGCCTCCTCTTCTGAAGTTCCGGGGAGACTGCGAGTTTGAGGGACGAGATTTCACACTGAACTGGTAAGATTGCTTCTAGGCCATACACCAGTTGAAAAGGTGTAAACCCGGTTGCATTCCTTACCGATGTTCGGTATGCCCACAAGGCTGAGTACAGGATCAGGTGCCAACTCCTTTTGTGGACTCCAATCATCCTTTGCAGCATCTGCTTCAGGACTTTATTTATTGCTTCAACTTGTCCATTGGCCTGCGGGTAATATGGAGTAGAGTTGTCGTGGGACAAACCCAATTTGGCAGCCAATTCGACCATCATGTGATTTTGAAAATGTGATCCATGATCTGTGACTATAGCCTGTGGAACGCCGAATCTGGCGACTATATGATTGAAAAAGAAAAGGGCAGTTGTTTCACCAGTGTTATCTAATGTAGGCATCGCCTCGACCCATTTGGTAAAATAGTCTATTGCGACTATGATATACCCATGCCCCCCAGTCGAGGTGGGGTTACATGTCATGAAATCAATGCCCCATTTGGCGAATGGCCCAACAGCAACTATCGGTTGCAGGGGTGCGGGTGGTTTTCTGGTTTTGCTATCGAAAATTTGACATGCATGGCAACTTCTGACTGCAGTTATGCAATCTTTGAACATTGTTGGCCAGAAGTATCCTGCTCGTAAAAAAATTTGCGCCGTAGCGTAACCAGATTGATGCCCCCCACACGCGCCTGAATGGCAATCATTCAGGACTTTTTCGGCCTCCTCATGGGTGAGGCACCTCCTCAGAACTGTATCGACACCACGACGGTAAAGTGTATCACCGACGATCATGTAGTCTTTTGATTGGTATCGAATACGTTTTTGTTCCGAGCGAGAGGTATTAGACCTATATTTTTGGGTTTGGAGATAGATGATTATATCTCCATACCACAGATTGCTTGAAGATATCAGAAACAAAGATTCATCCACGATGGTTTCTTCGGATGTTTCATCGTTGGACGACGATGGGAGATCGCATAGTAATTCCGCAAAAACTAGGGATTTCTTTGATTTGGATTTTACAAATTCCAGATCAAACTCTTGAAGAATTGCTATCCATTTTGAATATTTGCCCCCCAGCAATTGTCGTGACAATATATAAGTCATGGGGTTGCAATCTGAAAAAATGGTAGTTTTTCGAAAGAGGACATAGTGTCGAAATCTTTGTATCACTTGAACAGCTGCGAGAGCCAGCTTTTCAACATAGGAATATTTAATTTCTGTATCATTTAAGTTTCTACTCAAATAATATATAGGATTTTCAATTCCGTTGTCTTCTTGAACTAAAACCATTGCGATGGTTGTATCCGCTGCAGCCAGATACAGGTTAAAGTCTTTTTGATAATCAGGAGCGTACATTAATGATGCTTTCATTAGGGATTCTTTTAAAGCATCAAAGGAAGCTTGCGCGACCTGATCCCAGATGAAGGGTACTTCTTTTTTCAATAGACGTGTATAACCTTTAGCAAGTTTGGCATAATTTGGAATGAACCTCCTCAGAAAGTTTGCTTTCCCTTAGAGTTTCTGAATCTGAAGCAAATTTGAAGGTGGAGGAAAATTTATGATTGCCTGAACCTTACAGGGGTCGAGACGAATCCCGTCCTTTGAGACTACAAAGCCAAGAAAATGACCAGAACTGACACAGAACACACATTTGTGTGGATTGAGTCGTATCTTGTAGTGTCGGCAACGTAGAAATATCGCTCTCAAATGCTGCGGATGATCGGTCTGCTTTCGCGAATGAGCCGGAAGGTCGTCGAGATATGGTTGAATGATGTTTTTGATGTCATGGAAGGCATAATTCATCGCCCTCTGAAATGTTTCCCCTGCGTTCTTTAAACCAAAGGGTAATTTACGATATGCAAATGTGCCCCACGGACAAATAAATGCAGTCTTTGACTGGTCCTGTGGGCGGATATTTATTTGATTATACCCGGAGAATCCATCCATAAATGAAAAGATTTCACATCCGGCGCATTCATCAATTATCTGGTCAATAAAGGGTGTAGGGTAGTTGTCTTTTGGACAAGCTTGATTTACATCCCTATAATCGACGCACACTCTAATCGTTCCTTGTTTTTTCATCACAGGAACAATGTTCGATACCCAATCGGTTAGAGGAACCGGGTAAATAAAACTAGCATGGAGAAGTTTCTCAACTTCTGCCTTGATGGCAGCGGCTTTCTTGGGGTGCACTTGCCGTAGCCATTGTCGTACCGGTTTGACATCTGGATACATCTTGATTTCGTGTTCAACGATATTCGAGTCAATGCCTGGCATTTCATCATATGACCAAGCAAAGACATCTCTGAATTCGTGAAAAAGAGCGTTATATATTTCCAGTTCTGAAGGAGAACAACATTTGCCAACATAAATATTCTCTACAACATTTGTTTTGGTCGAGATATTTATGGCGATAGTCTCTTCAATATTGGACAAGTTTCGCTCGGAATCCACCGTGTTTACAGTATTTGATAGGAAATAAAAAACTGAAGGATGATGAAGGTCATCAGGAGTATCTTCTTGACAATCCGGAAGATGGGAACGATGGTGGTAATTTTCCCATGGCGCCCCGTCAATTGTCATTGACTGAACAATTCCTTCGTCGGTGTAATGCACTTGCGACCAAGGATCTGAAGGGGTGCCATATTCCTTAGACCTATCTATCCAAACATTTGATGAGCATTGATTCGAGTCTGCCTCCCATGCCAAAAACATTGATGCTACAATATTTCTATTGGGCTTGGAGGCAATACCTGTAGATGATCCATGTTAATATCGTTTTCTGAGACCTTTTGAATAGAAGATATCATATTGCAGGTTCCTACCGTCGCCACTTCCGCCAGATTAATTGGAGGCGGGAGGGTAAAAGTCCCCATTAATATAGGGTCTTTTAGTAGGCCTACTCCGACATTTTGAAGCGAATGTGGGCTTCCATGGATCATCGGAATGCTTCCCGTAACTTGGGAACTATTGGGGAGAAATGTTTGTTGGTCGATGATTGTAATTCCTCCTTGAAAAGGAAATGCAATCTTCCTAAAGTAGGTCGACACAACGGCAGCCATAGCATATATCCAGGGCCTTCCCAGTAGGATGTTGTAATCAAGGTTTCCGTCGATTACTTCAACATCTATTTCTACTGTTTTCCCCCCCAGTTCAACTTGCAAGTTACTTAGAATCCCATATGGGGTATATGTTTGTCCATCAAATGCTTTTAATGTCGTCGAAGATCGTGACAAGGTTGGAGATCCTAAAGTTTTCCAGCAACTCATCGACATAATACATGTAGATGCCCCCTCATCAATAATTGTTCGATGAACAGTTTTGTTGAGGGCTTTCACTTGAATGAGGAAAGCTAGTTGAGCTGGTAACTGAGGATCATATCCTTTGTGATTAAAGGACACAAGATTAGAATCCTTTGGGTCAATCCCACCTATTGCCGATAATAAAGCCTGCTTTTGGGAGGGGAAATTCTGTAGTACCTCAAGTGTCGACATAGCGGATGGCGATTGGGCTAGATCTTCCACTATATTATAATGTTGTGTTGCTCTGGCACGAGGATTAAATGTCGACTTGTGTACTACTCCCTTTGGCAGTTTTATTGTTAGCTCTGGAATGATGGGCGGCGCAACTTCTATCGAAGTTGTTGTCGAAGTACTAGGTTGATCTTTATCCTTGTTGTTCGACAGTTGTGGATTCCCGTAATCTTTACTCCTTTTCGTTATCAAAGCATCATTTTGTTGTTTCGAAACCGACAACATCAGCACTTGGGACGGGGAAGCATTATCACTAGAAACCAAATTTGTTTCTGGATTTGGAAACGGATCGGTTAATACCGTCGAGGTTTTGGAATTCTTGAAGAATTTTCTAAGCTCAGCTTTATATGGACAATCTCTTGTCCAATGATCCTCATCGCATATAAGACATGGACGATTTGGTTTCTTATCTCCATAAGGGTTTGCCGAAGATTTTTCAGGTGATGATTCCTCCTGTTTCTTCTTCTTCCCTTTGTTTTTCTTCTTGCCTCCTGGTTTCTTGGTTTCTTTGCCTTTGTCAGTTGAGACGGCATTTACTTCCGAGGTGAGAAGTTCTTCTTTTGCATTTTGACTAGAAATCTTACGGGCCTTTTTAGATGTAGCCTTTGTTGATTTCGTGTCTGTCGTACCAATCATGCCATCGTCGGCATGAGAGTCATTGTTCGATTTAGGAGGAGGAGGAACGGAAAATTCCGGCCTAGGAGCGTCAGGGATTTTATCGTAGAGCGTGCCAGACTGGGTATAAATCAAGTCTAAATATTGCACACGAGCAATAACTTGCTCTTTAGTGACGACTCCTCCCTTTGCCACATCTTCTGTAATGGAAGGTAATAATGACTTAATAAACCATTCAGCTAAAAGCTGATCAGGAACATACGTTTTTACCATTCTACAATGACGTCGCCACTCATGAATATGATCGGATATGTGAGTGGCCGTCGTTTGTTTGAAATTGGTAAGGAGTTCTGTTCCCGTTTCGTACCTTATGGGTAGCTGAAAATGGGTTAAAAAGGTTGTGGCTAGGGCACTGAAGTTATCAAACGAAGCTCTAGGTAATTCGATATACCATTTTGTTGCCAGACCAGTTAACGTTCTCTGAAAAAGGCGAAGCCTAATCGAATCATCGTTTAGGGTGTTTGATGAACACCACAGATGAAAGGTCATCACATGATTCGACGGGTCTTCACCCGAATTTCCATAAAATTTAGGAATATCTTACGGAAGTTTATGCGGAATCGCTGGCCACCAAGGGGCGTAAGCAATTAGATCATTCGTTAGCCGATTTAGATCCGGTAACTCTAAAGTTGCCACGAAGGGTAACTGTTGATTCAGGTTTGGCGAAGCATACCCAGGATAAGATGGAATTGCCTGAGCAGTTGGTCTTTGCATACCAGCATAATGCATTTGATGCTGGTAACTTTGGTAAGGTTGATGGGCATAACCATTATAGAATGGTTGATTTTGACCGTTTTGAATATACGGCTGCCCATTATTTACAAAGATTTGTTGCTCAGATCCTTGGTATACTTGTTGGAATTACGGTTGTTGGTATTGCACCAGCCATGGTTGTGAAGCCATGTGTTGTTGTCGAATACTGGTCGTTTGACCAAGATGAGGGGTAATTATACCCGTTTGGGCCTGTGTCATTCCACTAGTTGGCGATTGTGGTTGAGTTGCAAGGAAAAGAGGTTGTTTCATTACAACCTGAGAAACCTGAGGTTGGCATACAACAGGCAACACTTGTACTTGCGACACTGTCACAATAGCCGACGTAGTTGGTATATTTGACATAGGTAAACATTGTTGCATCGAATATACAACTCTTGGTTGTTGAGGCAGTATTGGTACCCAACCGCTAGATGTAATTCCAGCAAAACTTGAATTTTGTTGTGAACTCTCGTATGGTTGTCCTCCCGGAGGAGACAATGAAAGGGTATATTGCCCCCCATACGGCGGTAATCTGGTGCTCAAAGGAATTGTTTGTCCTTGAGGACCAGATTTCCCAAATTGACACCTTGAAGGATCAATTTGCTGAGACTAAACATAAGAGTTCCTGGATATTATTCCGGATGAACAAACGGGAACGAACCATACTGTCGAAATAGCCCCTGAGTGGGCCCCTTCTAGCGATTGAGAGCTAGTTGGGAGAGATGGTATGCCGGCGAACATTGTTGGAGTGACGGCAGGGAGTTCTGCCGTTGTTGTGTCGGATGACACAGTCCTAGATGTTGACGGTTGTTCAGACATTTCTAGTCTATCCAAAAGATTTCCTAGCGATTCTATACGAGCTTCCGATAACAGTAAACTAATTTCTGATGGAGAAGGATATAGGGTGATCTCGACTCCAAATTGCGATGGAGTACTGGATGGAGGATCCTCCACAATCTCTTCTATAGCAATCAGACCAGGTGGAAGAGGAAGACCGTCAGGTCCGTAAAATATTTCTGGTGCCGTAGAAGGTATAGAATCTGCAGCGACAGATGTTTAGGGAATAACACCTTCCGAATCAGTTGTAGACGGAGTTGGTTCAGTAATACAAGTGTTTACCTTCACACTAGGATCAACTCTACTATCCTTTGGTGGCTGCGGAACTTCTTCTGTAAAGGTAGGGATACCAGAAATGGTTGGAGTAACCGGAGTCTCCGATGGTGTTGGAACACTTGTTCTAACTTTACCAGGGGATTTGGAACCGGTTAAATGAGTTCTCTTTGTCCGTAACAGTTTTGATTCTGGAGACAAAGACGGTTGACTCGTAAGCCTTCGCGAACGACGGGGTTTCAATTGACTTTATTCCATGATTGCGGATTACTCGATCAACTAAAAATCAAGGGGAAATATGTTTCCGAATTAAATGAATTTTAGACGCTTTGACACAACTTGTTTTTTCAATTTTTAAGAGTTAAGAAAAAACAAAAGGTGACTCTAGTCGCCTTCGATTTTTAATGAGCCTGAAGTGACAAGTGCTCAGATGGACCTTTTCCTTTAAGGAGTCTGAAAAGGAACGAAAGGGACTGCTCTGGAAATCTAGACAGACGGATTACCAAAACAATTGCAAAACTACAGAATACTTTTTACGGTACGACAGTCAATCTTCCCTAATGCTGTGTTCAGTGCATTGCGATCGATAGGGCGGCAAACACGGCTTCCTATGCGTTAGAGTCGGTCTAGTAGCCCTCCATCAGCGATCAAAGCTCTTTGCATTTGCATAAGTAGGTGTCTCATCAGTGTCATCTCATTGCATTCCATTAGGCATGCCATAACCTTGATGGAGGAGCTGGTGTCTTTATTCCCCTCTTGGCACTGCTAGATCAAGTTGTTTCAGTCAATAAACTCTTTCAAGGTTACTTGTCTTGTCTTGAGGTCAAAAGTCCTAGGTCTAGGGTTTAGGTCCAATTTGTCTTTGAGGTCATGTCTTTAAAAGTCAATAAATGCCCAGCAGGCCAGAGGGATGACTATCAAAGTATTTCTTCAAAAGATTTCATCTTGTACAACTAATTTTTACCTTGGATTTAAAAACCCTGTTTTTAAAGACAAGGTCATTTTCTCATTTTTGTAAGAAATTGTAAAAATTCAAAATTCTTCGAAAGTCAGCATGCAGCCCTGGTCCCCTTTGCCAAGATTCCTCAGAAGCTATCCCTGCAAAAATTTTCAAGAAAAAGCATCAGTTCAACCAATTTCAGGACAAAAGGAAACCATAAAGTCAACAACATTTAAATTTTGAAAAAGTGTCATGTTATAAACATTAGAAAGATGGTTTGAGGGGAAATTAATTTAAATCAAGCTTATAAAGCCCCTCTCTCCCTCCATTTGGTCATCATTTGCCTCAAAGCAAGAGTGAAAGGCGATTTGAAGAGAAACTGGGCGAAATTGCAGACAGAGCCCGCGCGCGACCCGTTCAGACCTGCACGCGACGTGTTGGGTAGGCGCGACGCGTCAAGGGAGTCATCACAGTTGGAAAAAAGCACTGGCGCGACGCGTTGAGCGCGCGCGACCCGTCCAGACCCGCGCGCTACATGTTGGGGATTCATCCACAGAAAATTGCCTGTAAACTGCAAAATGACCCCAAATTTCTTCAAGGTTGCAGGTAGGCCTCCAATCATCAAAATGTATTGTTTGCTAAAGCTTGAAAGAGCATGAGAATGTATTTAAAAGCCATTATTTTCAAATGAGGAGTCCATGTGTATTTGCTTAAGAATGTCAAAGTGCTAGTAAAGCTAGGGTTTGTTTTGCTGTTTTCAAGGTCATCCTTTTCACCCCCACTTTTTCCCCACATCCCTTTACCACCTCCCATATCATTTCTACCTAATCTCCCTACCAAAAATACCAAAAGCCCTAAAACCCTACCCCTATTCCTAAAAATCAATAATATAACCCTAAACCCTACCTCCCATAAAACCCTTGCAAATTATAATTGTGTGATGGTGTATATGTCATGATTCATTCCCTTAATTCCCTATTTCATATATTTTCCCTAATTTCCCTTAAAAGTCTCCCCTCCCTAACATCTCCCTTGTGTTATTTGTCCCCTTGAAACAACATTTCAACAATTAAAACAACAGATTTTTGAGCAGAAGCAGCAGTACATTTCAGCCACTTTGCTCTTGAAACCATGTCAGAAACCGAAACCGACTATGAGCAAAGTGATGACCGTGAGTCAACACTAGAGGTTGAGGTACAAAGGAGGCCTCACAGGGGTGGTAAGAGTGGTCACCATGTGAGAGAGGAGCCCAGCCCACTTCTTTGACCTATTTGCAGGCTTGTCCACTTGCAGTCACATGTTTTCGCCACCTGTCATGTTATGAGTTTTGCGAGAGGATCTCTCAAATTCAGCATCACAGGGAATTGGTCCGCTTGTTTGTTTTGCATTTGCATGACGGGCATGTGAACCTTGCAGGGGTGGATTTTACATTGACACCTGAGATGGTTGCTCAAGCAACAGGGATACCTAATGTTGGAGAAGAATGGAACAAGCGCAAACTATTGGACAGATTTCAGTATGAGCCCTACATTAAACCTGCATATATGAGGCACATGACTGGTGTATTTCCTTTCAGATTTTTGAGGGATGAGTATGCTCCCTTGATGAGGCTCATCATGTGCTATTTCACCTGTGAGGGCAGATTTTCATGTTTGTATTCGTACCATATTTGCTTGTTGATGCATTTCACACGGGTACGGATGATGAACATACCATTTTTCATGTGCCAGAATATTGAGAAGATGGTGCCCTTGGTGCAGAGAAAGAGCCCAGCACAGCAACACAGGAGCATCTATCATTATGGTTTGATCTAGCTTGTGGTCATACATCAGTTGGCTCAGCAGGGTATCCCATGGGAGGATTTTATCTCTCGTGATTTTTTCAAAGCGCCACCAACACCTCCTGAGGTTGTTCATGAGGAGGGAGGACCATCACAGCAACATGATATCCCTGAGACCGGACATGTCAGCTCTCCTCTATTGGTCACATATCAGAGAGGCCACAGGGCCTTATTTGCATCAGCTCGGAGTATTTTCTCCACATCAGGTGGAAGGGGTCTCGCCTTCTTCATCAGCTCAGCGAGTGTTATCTCCACATCAGGTGGAAGGGGCCTCGCTTTCGATAGCAGCACATGTATCAGAGAGGGGCAAGCAGCCCATGATTGAGGAGGGACCGTCAGGTGATCTAGATATCGACATCATTGATCTTGACATCCATTCTCCTAGCACGGAGCTTCACGAGATCATTCAGCAAAAGGAAACTGAGAACCACTTGTTGCAGCAAAAGTTAGAGATGGCACAATGGACAACTACATATTTGGAGCAGAGCAACAAGCAATTGAAAGATGAGCACACTCTTGATGAGTTGCGGAGGATTCATGAGGACCGCAACTTGGCTCGCAAGAGACCCGGTGATTTGGTACCCGTTGAGCGAGAGGCTATGCTTCTATGGGTCAATGCTCATTTGGAGAGGTTGCTGGCCAAGGCCAACCAAGATAAGGACCTGCTTCGGAACATGAAGAACCACTATTGGGCCCGAATGCACGTATGCAAGGCAAGAATGAAGGTGCTCCAAAGACGGTTGGCCAAAGCACTAAAACGAAGGAAAAGGCCCGATCCCCTCCACATCTTGGTTGAGGCTTCCTTGAAGGAGCATGATGCTAAATGACTTAACTCCAACACAAATTTCAAAAAAAATTGAGCATTTTTGGTCACTTGTGAATTTTTGGGCAAAAAACAGGTTTTCTCCACCAACACGTCGCGCGCCGCGCGCGACCCTTTCGATGGGCAACTCCTTTTCAAGAAAACTCGGCATTTTTGGATTTTTCATGCAAAGATACACTTTCTCAGAAATTGCCAAGAAATTTCACCAAGTTTTGGGCCTCCAAAAAGTCAAAAAACAAGCAAAAAATGACTTTCTGCCACCTTTTTGACACATAGGAAGCAGTCTTGGGAGATTGCAATTTTGGAGGGGCAAATGGCCACCAAATTCAGAAATGCCACTTGGGTTGGAAAGTAGACATCCATACCTTTCCAAAAAGCCCACTTTTGCCTCATTTGGACACCTGAAAGTGCCTCAAAAGCAGCTCCAAAGGCGCACGATGCGTTCAGGATCAGGGCGCGACGTGTTGGGCAGTTTTCACAGAAATTCACCTACAGCTCAGCAAAACGCAGTTTTGACTGGATTTGACTTTTTGGAGTAGATTTTGATCTTCCTTGTTGTAAATGATGTAATTTTATGATATTTTGACACTTATTTATCTCTTCTAGAAGATTCATTCATGAGATAGGCAAAAATTTAATGAATGAATTGGTTTCCTAGCTTATAGAGGCAAGTTGTTTTGACTGCCTAGTTTTCAGTGCTCAGTTTAGAATTGGTTGAAACAGCTCCTAGGATAGTGAGATCGACCCCTAAAGGCAAGGAAAGATGTTAGATTGCCTATATTATGTACTTTCTTGGTCATTTTCATGGTTGGACTCTTGAGGGAGAAAGCTCTATTGTATTACTCATTGTATCTCTGCAATTTTGGCAAAGGAAGAAAGACCAGGGTTTTGCAGTCCTTTTTGGGATTCCTGTGGTTACATGTATTGATGGTGTGTTTCTCTTTGTACTTGTAAGTTTGTTATGTGAATCATCTTCTTACTTTTCCTTCTGCAAATTAGGCAAATGAAGTGTTAAAGTAGAATTCATGATTGTCATGCTCTGCTTTTAAGTTTGCTTAATATTTATGTTTTCATCTGTCTAAAGAGAACTCTTGAAGGTTTCTTGCTCTCTTTAGCTCCTCACCGATCATTCCTATCCATTCACTTAATTCAAAGGCATAAATACAGTCTCCTACCTTGCCCCAAAGAACCCCCTGCAAAAACTGTGTCCAATCCCCGCACCCAAAATTGCCTTTTCCCGATTTTCCACCAAAATCCTAAAAATCTCAAATCAAACCTTTTATCAGTTTACTAGCCTAAAATCAGTGTTCTTTATTGGTTATCTCGCCCGTTGAAGATCTCTACCGAGATAGACCGAAGAGAGCCCTCTCCTGCCTCGTAGGGCTAGCTACGAGGCTAAGTGGTTTGATGTTGCCTTGGAGTTTACCTTTCTCAGCCTGAGGTGAAATTTCAAGCGCTAACATATTGGCGACCATACTGGGGAGAACAAATTGTTTGCTGATTGATGTGTTTATTTCATAAGTCTTAGACAGAGTCTGAAGATACGCCAGGTAGCCTTCGAAAACGCTCTTGCTTTGCATCAGCGCAAGTAGATAAACGCTGCTTCAGTCGACCTCCGTGAGCTAGTGAATATAACACTTCATTTGCATCTCACCCCAGTATATTTGCAAACTCTGAACTTTTGGATGATTAGTTAAGAGTTTTCACAGGCTGATTGGCTATTTGTTCCTTGATATCCAAACTGGCTTCAGATTCTGGTCATATATTCAAATCTCATTCATGTCCAGCTGTTTTTGAGTATCTTGAAGACATTGATTTTGACGAGAGTTTTGAGTTGTCCTTGTTCAAAACTAAATCTGAAAGTGCACTTGATTTTCTAGTTCTCAACCCTGATTTTGCAGCTGCCCTTGAAATTGAGAGACACAATAAATTGGTTGACAATTTCATCCTAAGATCTCTTCAGTCAGATATTCACGCTACAAATCTTGCTGAGTTCATTGAAACTATATCTGTTCATATCGGATCCACTATCACGGCGCATGAGCAGTCCAATCCTCCTTTTATTTCTGTTTCTCCTATAATCACTTATCCGGAATCTACAGTTGGTTCGCCCTCTACATCCCATACCACTTCTCCTCCTCATACTCCTCATACTACAGCTACACTTACTCCACCTGCTACTCCTAGACCCAATCTACCTAAAGCAATGGCTGCCCGATTTTCTCCTCTTGCTCTTCCCCAAAATCTGCATGATATGCCAGCCGATTATCAGAGTAAAATTCCCATGTTTGATGGCACTCCACAGAGTATCTCTGCTCAGCAACATATAGACAAAATGACGACTTTCTTTGATCTATATGAGATAGATGAAGAGGATGTAACTATGCGTTTGTTTGTACAAACATTTGATGGCGAAGTAAGAAAGTGGTTCAGAGGTTTGACAGCCCGGAGCATTGCTACCTTAGAGGCACTTCAAAGGCAGTTTTTAGATCGATGGGAAATCAGAAAGGATCTGCTTCAGATTAATGCCGAATACAACAACCTCAAGCGTAATCATGGTGAGTCCGTTCAAGATTACATTATCAGATTTAATACAGTTTACAATGCTATTCCCGATGATTTGAGACCGTCAAGAAAATCAGCGCTCCTCAAATTCCCGGATGGCTTTGATCCGGAGATGGCTTATTCATTGCGAGATAGAGATCCGCCTACGTTGGAGGATATGCAGAAAATTGTTGTTAGTGTTGAAGCGAATTTGAATGATAAAAGAGCGAGGATGAAGGCGGAAAAGCGAGTCACAATCAAAGAAGAAGCTTCTACATCAGATCAGCTCCTCCGCAAGGTTGAAAAGATTGAAAGAGCACTTGAACATACTCATCTCAGCAAGCCGGAACCTCAGATCCGTAATCCTAATTTCCGAGGTCCACAGTAGCCGCAATATAGAATCAAACAACGTGAAACAAGAGCAAAAGAGGCAGCAGTTCAGCAGCAAATTAAACCTCCTTTTCAGCAAAATTTTGTTAGCCAAGAATCCGAGGATGAAGGTGATACGGTGGGAGAGGAAAATCACTTTTTCACTCCTGATGATCTGCCTACCTATATTACAGAAGAAGAAGAATTTGTGAGAAATTCAGTCATACATCAGGATGAGCATTATATCTTATCAAATGAGGCAGTACTTGAGGAAGAATCGGAGGAATACCAAAGAGGATATCTCAATGCTTTGTCCGCTCAGCAGTGGCAATTAAGAAACCGAGCTGTTCCCATAAATCCCATTCAGAAAAGGAAAGATACTTCAACAAAGAATGATTCAGCTTCCCCACAGACAAAAGGAAAAGACATAATTGATCCTTCAGCAAGTCAATCATCATCAGCAAGCAAGATAGATCAGCCATCAAGCACACTGAGAGATAAAGTTGAAAGAAGAGAATTTCCGGCCAAAGAAGGTGAGAAGGTTTCAGCTTTTAGTTTGGAGAATGAAATTTCAAAGTTGAAAGTGTCCATTACTTTGACGGAAATCATGAAGAACAGCACTTACCGAGGCCAAATCTCCAAGATGCTGAATTTTGATCCAATGCTAGACACGGTGAATGTAGAAGATGATCAGCTGGAATTGATTTTTGGGCCTGCTTTAAATGGTGAGTCTCCCGAAAGTGATTTTCCTCCATTCTATATCAGTTTGCGATTGCATGAGTATGTTTTACATAATGCCATGTTTGACTCGGGAGCTTCGCATAATTTGATGCCGAAAGCAATTATGGAAAAGCTGGGACTAGACATCACAAGGAAGTATCATGATTTGTATTCGTTTGATTCCAGCCGGGTGAAATGTATTGGTTTGATCAAGGACTTGGTGGTGAGCCTAGATCAAATCCCAGCAAAGAATGTTTTGATGGATGTGGTGGTGGCGGATATTCCTCCGCGGTTCGGCATGTTGCTTTCGAGATCTTGGGGAGCCAAGCTCAAAGGTACACTTCAGCTTGATTTTTCTTATGCTACAATCCCGGTCTTTGGTCAGATGAGGAAGTTATATAGGGAGCAAAAGATGAAATACATGATCACTAGTAAGGAAAAGCCAGTGAATCATCCTGTAAATTATGTACATACAGATTTGGAATCGTTTGTTTTGTTTGCTGATAATTTTAATGAGATAGATAGTCAGTTGGTTCAAGCAGAAGATATACCAGACATTACAGAAAATTTTAGAGAAATTTTGAGAAAATAAAGTGAAGAAAGGTCCGTTGTCATGGAGCCAACAGCTGAAATGAAAGGGCAGCAAACAGAAAATGCAGAGACATCACAATTTCAGCATTTAGAAGACGATGAGGATGGTCTTTGGACCATGGATTTTGATGGCGCTGTGGGCAGTGATGGTGCTGGTATAGGTGTGTGGATTCGAAGTCCATTTTCTGTCCGAAACAAAGTCCCAAGTAAGGTACGAGTATGTTCTTACAAATTGGCATTCGATTGTTCAAACAATGAGGCGGAATATGAGGCTCTCATTGCTGGCCTGAAAATCCTTCGGAAGTTGAAGGCAAAGAAGATAGCAGTATATGGCGACTCCGAGTTGGTTATAAAGCAAGTGAAAGGTGAGTTTCAGGCCAAGCATCCTCGTATGCGAGCATATCGAAATGCTGTCCTAGATATCTTGAAGCTGTTTTCTGAACATACTTTGACATGTGTGCCCCGTATCCAAAATGGTGTTGCGGATGCATTGGCTAAGGCAGCAAGTAATCTAAAAATCCCCATGAATTCCAGCAATAAGTTTGAGATTTATGTGAAGCACCGTCCTATAGTCCCAGACAATCAAAGATGTTGGCAAGTTTTCCAAGATGATGAAGAAATCAAGGATTTTCTGCAAGTTGAAGGTGAGTTCAAAGACATCTCCATAGACACAGAACCTGAGGAAGTAAATCAAATGGATGTATTGCAGCTTAAAGACAATTTCATTCCTAAAGGATTAATTCCTTTGGAAGAGCTGTTCGATCAAGATGATGTGGCCCGCAAACCAACCTTGAGGCCAACGGAAGAAGGTGTCGAAGAAGTGAATCTTGGAACAGCTGAAAATCCGAAGATGGTGAAACTATCGAAAGCATTGTCGCCAAAGCATACCATTCCCATAAAGCCAAATCAAAAGCCTTTCCGAAAAAAGTTGAGAAGAATTAATCCTAAGTTGCTGCCATTGATCGAGAAGGAAGTTAACCGGTTGTACAAATCTGGAATTGTAGTGCCAATCCGATTTTCCGATTGGATTTCCAACTTGGTGCCCGTGAGAAAGAAGACCGGTGAGATCCGCTTGTGTATAGACTTTAGAAATCTGAATAAGGTGTCGCTAAAGGACAATTATCCGCTGCCCAAGATGGATCATATATTGCAGCGGGTAGTTGGGGCATCAAGGATGTCGCTACTTGATGGTTATTCCGGGTATAATCAGATTTTGGTGCATGAGGATGACCGCGACAAGACTGCATTCACTACTCCATGGGGAACATTTCATTATGCCAAGATGCCATTTGGATTGAAAAATGCAGGTGCCACCTTTCAGCGGGCGATGGACATGGCCTTTGCTAATGAGAAGGATGTCTTTTTGGTCGTTTATCTTGATGATTTAACTGTGTTTTCTAAATCTGATGAAGAACATTTGTATCATTTAACAATGGTGTTTCAAAAGTGCAGAAAATGTGGTATCTCATTGAATCCAAAGAAGAGTCTTTTCGCCATGAGTGAAGACAAGTTGTTGGGCCACATCATTTCCAAAGATGGCATTCGTATAGATCCTGCACGTGTGGAAGCTATTCAGCAATTAGAGCAACCCCGAAACAAGAAAGAGATTCAGTCCTTTAATGGCAAGTTGAATTTTCTGCGTCGCTTTATTCCGAATCTTACCGAACACCTTAGAGAAATCACTAACATGCTTAAAAAGGACAGCCAGCTCAAATGGACCGAAGAGGCGGTAAAGTCTTTCAATTTGGTAAAGTTAATTTTATCTTCAGCCCCAACTCTAATCAGCCCGGATTATACACAAGATTTTATTTTATTTTCATTTGCTTCTGAGCATACATTGGCAGCTGTGCTGATGCAAAAGAGAGATGGAGTTGAGAAGCCCATTGCTTTTTTCAGTCGTATTATAAGGGACGGAGCGCTGAAGTATAATATCATTGAAAAACAAGCATTGGCGCTAGTAAAAGCTTTGAAAGATTTCCGTGTGTACATACTGAATTCCCACATTTTGGCATATGTTCCTAACGCAGCTGTTAAAGATGTTTTGGTACAAGCGGAACCGGAAGGAAAACGGGGTAAATGGATTGCTGCACTATTGGAGTATGATGTGGAAATTAAGCCTACCAAGCTGATCAAGGGCCAAGGTCTTGCTAAATTGATGGCTGAAACAAATCTCCATGTCCTAGACATTAATTTGATTGCTGCCTTGTCCGACGAAGATGAAGAAAATTCAGCGCTACAGGTATCTGATATCTTTATTTCCTCTCCTTGGTATGCTGATATTGTATATGTGCTTCAAAATTTGTCTTCACCTCCCGGGATGCCTCGAAACAAAGCTAGGACATTGAAGTTAAAGGCTGCTAAATTTTGCATCATCAAATCTGCACTATATTGGAAAGACCCTAGTGGCATGCTGAATTATTTGGTCGAGGAGGAAGCTAAGAGAGCTGTAGAGGATTTTCACAAAGGTGACTGCGGGGGTCACTTGTTTTGGAAGACCACGGCAAACAAGATCCTAAGGGCAGGTTTCTATTGGCCTTCGTTGTTTTCAGATGTATATAAAGCAGTCAAGAGTTGTCATGAATGTCAAATTTTTCAAGGAAAGCAGAAATTACAGCCCTTGCCTCTCAAGCCCATTGAAGTCAGCGCACCATTTCAGCAGTGGGGCTTAGATTTCATCGGCGAAATTCATCCAACATCTTCCGGACAGCATCGATGGATATTGACAGCCACCGATTACTTCACGAAATGGATTGAAGCCATTCCCACCCGGCAGGCCACGGACTTGGTAATTATTTCTTTCCTTGAAAATAACATATTGTCACGTTTCGGCTGTCCACATAAGTTGATTACAGATAATGCAGCAGTGTTTAAATCAAAGAAGATGGTTGATTTTTGCTACAAATATAACATCAACTTGGGGCATTCAACCGCCTATCATCCGCAAGGAAATGGGCTGGCTGAATCTTCGAATAAATCTTTGGTAAACATCATAAAGGAATTGCTGGAAAACAGTAAGAAGAGCTGGCACAAACAGTTAGCAAATGCATTATGGGCTGATCGTGTAAGTCAGAAAAAGTCAATTGGTATGTCACTTTTCGAACTAGTTTACAAGACAGATGCGGTGTTTCCTACTTCACTTAGTATTCCGGTAGCAAAATTGCTTCAAGAAGTTGGTGGTGAGGAGGATCCAATGCAAAGGCGGATTAGTCAAATGATTCATTTACAGTAGACACGGGAGGAGGTTCTTCAAAATACTCTTAAGTTGCAAGAGCGCATCAAGAAAATCTATGACAGAAAAGCAAAGCCGGATGATTTCCAGATAGATGATGTTGTTTTGAGGTGGGATGCCCGAAATGAAGACAAAGGGAAACATGGAAAGTTTGACAACTTATGGAAAGGTCCTTACAAAATTGCAGCATACCGTGGTCCAAATGCCTTTCTTCTCAAAGAAATGAATGGTGATGATTGTCTTGGAGGGTCGGTCAATGGCCGGCTGCTTAAAAGGTACCATGTCTGAGCATTTTTTGCTCTAGCCATTATCATTGTAATTACCATTTTACTTTTATTTCACTGCAAGTGTGCACTGATCTTTCATCTTTAGTCTGGGGCCCGCGGTGAAAGCTATAATTCTGAAGATGGAGATTAGTTGGTGTGAGTTTTTCATGTTGTTTTTATCAGTCCATTTTCTGTCCAAAAGTTGAGTTAGTTTGGGTCAAAGTTAGTCCAATTTTCAGTCAGTTGTTAAAGTCAATAAAGCTATCCCGGTTTGGGTCACATATGTAAATAATGACTCCATTGCCCAATGATTGAAAAGCACTGGTCTTCTCTCCCAGAGGTCTAAGGTTCTTGGTACCTCCAAGGAGCTACCATCCCCATTGGAGCCAATGTTAGAGTCGGTCTAGTAGCCCTCCATCAGCGATCAAAGCTCTTTGCATTTGCATAAGTAGGTGTCTCATCAGTGTCATCTCATTGCATTCCATTAGGCATTCCATAACCCTGATGGAGGAGCTGGTGTCTTTATTCCCCTCTTGGCACTGCTAGATCAAGTTGTTTCAGTCAATAAACTCTTTCAAGGTTACTTGTCTTGTCTTGAGGTCAAAAGTCCTAGGTCTAGGGTTTAGGTCCAATTTGTCTTTGAGGTCATGTCTTTAAAAGTCAATAAATGCCCAACAGGCCAGAGGGATGACTATCAAAGTATTTCTTCAAAAGATTTCATCTTGTACAGCTAATTTTTACCTTGGATTTAAAAACCCTGTTTTTAAAGACAAGGTCATTTTCTCATTTTTGTAAAAAATTGTAAAGATTCAAAATTCTTCAAAAGTCAGCATGCAGCCCTGGTCCCCTTTGCCAAGATTCCTCAGAAGCTATCCCTGCAAAAATTTTCAAGAAAAAGCATCAGTTCAACCAATTTCAGGACAAAAGGAAACCATAAAGTCAGCAGCATTTAAATTTTGAAAAAGTGTCATGTTATAAACATTAGAAAGAGGGTTTGAGGGGAAATTAATTTAAATCAAGCTTATAAAGCCCCTCTCTCCCTCCATTTGGTCATCATTTGCCTCAAATCAAGAGTGAAAGGCGATTTGAAGAGAAACTAGGCGAAATTGCAGACAGAGCCCGCGCGCGACCCGTTCAGACCTGCACGTGACGTGTTGGGCAGGCGCGACGCGTCAAGGGAGTCATCGCAGTTGGAAAAAAGCACTGGCGCGACGTGTTGGGCACGCGCGACCCGTCCAGACCCGCGCGCTACATGTTGGGGATTCATCCACAGAAAATTGCCTGTAAACTGCAAAATGACCCCAAATTTCTTCAAGGTTGCAGGTAGGCCTCCAATCATCAAAATGTATTGTTTGCTAAAGCTTGAAAGAGCATGAGAATGTATTTAAAAGCCATTATTTTCAAATGAGGAGTCCATGTGTATTTGCTTAAGAATGTCAAAGTGCTAGTAAAGCTAGGGTTTGTTTTGTTGTTTTCAAGGTCATCATTTTCACCCCCACTTTTTCCCCACATCCCTTTACCACCTCCCATATCATTTCTACCTAATCTCCCTACCAAAAATACCAAAAGCCCTAAAACCCTACCCCTATTCCTAAAAACCAATAATATAACCCTAAACCCTACCTCCCATAAAACCCTTGCAAATTATAATTGTGTGATGGTGTATATGTCATGATTCATTCCCTTAATTCCCTATTTCATATATTTTCCCTAATTTCCCTTAAAAGTCTCCCCTCCCTAACATCTCCCTTGTGTTATTTGTCCCCTTGAAACAGCATTTCAACAATTAAAACAACAGATTTTTTAGCAGAAGCAGCGGTACATTACAGCCACTTTGCTCTTGAAACCATGTCAGAAACCGAAACCGACTATGAGCAAAGTGATGACCGTGAGTCAACACAAGAGATTGAGGTACAAAAGAGGCCTCACAGGGGTGGTAAGAGTGGTCACCATGTGAGAGAGGAGCCCACCTCTTTGACCTATTTGCAGGCTTGTCCACTTGCAGTCACATGTTTTCGCCACCTGTCATGTTATGAGTTTTGCGAGAGGATCTCTCAAATTCAGCATCACAGGGAATTGGTCCGCTTGTTTGTTTTGCATTTGCATGACGGGCATGTGAACCTTGCAGGGGTGGATTTTACATTGACACCTGAGATGGTTGCTCAAGCAACAGGGATACCTAATGTTGGAGAAGAGTGGAACAAGCGCAAACTATTGGACAAATTTCAGTATGAGCCCTACATTAAACCTGCATATATGAGGCACATGACTGGTGTATTTCATTTCAGATTTTTGAGGGATGAGTATGCTCCCTTGATGAGGCTCATCATGCGCTATTTCACCTGTGAGGGCAGATTTTCATGTTTGTATTCGTACCATATTCGCTTGTTGATGCATTTCACACGGGTACGGATGATGAACATACCATTTTTCATGTGTCGGAATATTGAGAAGATGGTGCCCTTGATGCAGAGAAAGAGCCCAGCACAGCAACACAGGAGCATCTATCATTATGGTTTGATCCAGCTTGTGGTCATACATCAGTTGGCTCAGCAGGGTATCCCATGGGAGGATTTTATCTCTCGTGATTTTTTCACAGTGCCACCAACACCTCCTGAGGTTGTTCATGAGGAGGGAGGACCATCACAGCAGCATGATATCCCTGAGACCGGACATGTCAGCTCTCCTCTATTGGTCACATATCAGAGAGGCCACAGGGCCTTATTTGCATCAGCTCGGCGAGTATTTTCTCCACATCAGGTGGAAGGGGTCTCGCCTTCTTCATCAGCTCAGCGAGTGTTATCTCCACATCAGGTGGAAGGGGCCTCGCTTCCGACAGCAGCACAGGTATCAGAGAGGGGCAAGCAACCCATGATTGAGGAGGGACCGTCAGGTGATCCAGATATCGACATCATTGATCTTGACATCCATTCTCCTAGCACGGAGCTTCACGAGATCATTCAGCAAAAGGAAACTGAGAACCGCTTGTTGCAGCAAAAGTTAGAGATGGCACAATGGACAACTACATATTTGGAGCAGCACAACAAGCAATTGGAAGATGAGCACACTCTTGATGAGTTGCGGAGGATTCATGAGGACCGCAACTTGGCTTGCAAGAGACCCAGTGATTTGGTACCCGTTGAGCGAGAGGCTATGCTTCTCCGGGTCAATGCTCATTTGGAGAGGTTGCTGGCCAAGGCCAACCAAGATAAGGACCTGCTCCAGAACATGAAGAACCACTATTGGGCCCGAATGCACGTATGCAAGGCAAGAATGAAGGTGCTCCAAAGACGGTTGGCCAAAGCACTAAAACGAAGGAAAAGGCCCGATCCCTCCACATATTGGCTGAGGCTTCCTTGAAGGAGCATGATGCTAAATGACTTAACTCCAGCACAAATTTCAAAAAAAATTGAGCATTTTTGGTCACTTGTGAATTTTTGGGCAAAAAACAGGTTTTCTCCACCAACACGTCGCGCGCGCGCGCGACCCTTTTGATGGGCAACTCCTTTTCAAGAAAACTCAGCATTTTTGGATTTGTCATGCAAAGATACACTTGCTCAGCAATTGCCAAGAAATTTCACCAAGTTTTGGGCCTCCAGAAAGTCAAAAAACAAGCAAAAAATGACTTTCTGTCACCTTTTTGACACACAGGAAGCAGTCTTGGGAGATTGCAATTTTGGAGGGAAAATGGCCACCAAATTCAGAAATTCCACTTGGGTTGGAAAGTAGACATCCAGACCTTTCCAACAAGCCCACTTTTGCATCATTTGGACACCTGGAAGTGCCTCAAAAGCAGCTCCAAAGGCGCGCGACGCGTTCAGGATCAGGGCGCGACGTGTTGGGCAGTTTTCACAGAAATTCACCTACAGCTCAGTAAAACGCAGTTTTGACTGGATTTGACTTTTTGGAGTAGATTTTGATCTTCCTTGTTGTAAATGATGTAATTTCATGACATTTTGACACTTATTTATCTCTTCTAGAAGATTCATTCATGAGATAGGCAAAAATTTAATGAATGAATTGGTTTCCTAGCTTATAGAGGCAAGTTGTTTTGACTGCCTAGTTTTCAGTGCTCAGTTTAGAATTGGTTGAAACAGCTCCTAGGATAGTGATCTAGACCCCTAAAGGCAAGGAAAGATGTTAGATTGCCTATATTATGTACTTTCTTGGTCATTTTCATGGTTGGACTCTTGAGGGAGAAAGCTCTATTGTATTACTCATTGTATCTCTGCAATTTTGGCAAAGGAAGAAAGACCAGAGTTTTGCAGTCCTTTTTGGGATTCCTGTGGTTACAAGTATTGATGGTGTGTTTCTCTTTGTACTTGTAAGTTTTTTATGTGAATCGTCTTCTTACTTTTCCTTCTGTAAATTAGGCAAATGAAGTGTTAAAGTAGAATTCATGATTGTCATGCTCTGCTTTTAAGTTTGCTTAATATTTATGTTTTCATCTGTCTAAAGAGAACTCTTGAAGGTTTCTTGCTCTCTTTAGCTCCTCACCGGTCATTCCTATCCATTCAATTAATTCAAAGGCATCAATACAGTCTCCTACCTTTCCCCAAAGAACCCCCTGCAAAAACTGTGTCCAATCCCTGCACCCAAAATTGCCCTTTCCCGATTTTCCACCAAAATCCTAAAAATCTCAAATCAAACCTTTTATCAGTTTACTAGCCTAAAATCATTGTTCTTTATTGGTTATCTCACCCGTTGAAGATCTCTACCGAGATAGACCAGAGAGAGCCCTCTCCTGCCCCGTAGGGCTAGCTACGAGGCTAAGTGGTTTGATGTTGCCTTGGAGTTTACCTTTCTCAGCCTGAGGTGAAATTTCAAGCGCTAACACTATGGATAAAGGATAAAGCATATTGTGGTCTCCCAATATATACTCGATGGTACGTGGGAGCACAAGTCCGTACTGGCACTTATCGTCTCAAAGTGGAGGAATCACCCAACCAGCAATGAAAACAACAGTTACCAGGCTTTACGACGTCGGAATACGTCTTTAGCCTAGACTTCTAAATGTTGTGCCTTAGGTTCCAAAGCGTTTTTAGATTCATTAAATTTATTTTACAGTTGATCTTGCTTAAGAAATTTGCCTTTCAGGTTCACCACATGATGTAGATATATAAATCCTAAAATGCAATCTAAGATGATAAACAATCGTTTAATCTTCTTTTTGCAATGAAAATCCTAGCTACTAAGGAAAGAGAGATAATATTCTTTCAACATAGAGCAGAGAGCACACACTATATGCACTGTCCTAAATCAAACCAACAAATAGTCTTAATGCAAATGCACATGCATGTATTTGTTTTCAGCCTTCTTAATGTGTGAATGACAAAAAGAAAGCTAAGCGCAAATCTGAATTATTTTTCAAAGCGACATTACTAACAAGTTTCTTTTCAAGACAAAATGAAGACAATAATGACACTTTGCGATTTGGAATTGAAAACTTGCTTTCGACACTTGAAAAACTACTAATTCAAATCAAATACAAGAGTAACAGTGTAATCAACTATCAAGAACAATCAGATTCTCTTCTATGACTGAAAATGACACTTGCGACACTTTCAAATCAAGAAACGATAGTTCAATTACGCTACTTCTTTGTAAAAGAGAACTGAAAATGGATAACAATACATAAAAACATTTACAATTAATTGCACAATGGAGGTGGAATAATGGCAAGGAAGGGGGTTTCAACAGAGGTATACTGACTACAGACAGCAAAACTCTTGAATAGAGCTGAAAAGAGTGAACACAGAAACCAAAATCTAATAGCAGAAGAGGTCTTGTCTGATCAGCGCACCTGTAACACAGGGAAATTGAGATGCAGCGCACCTACTACACACGGGAAGTGTGATGCATCCAGCTTCCAAAGAAGAGACAGTGCGATGGTCCAGGGACGAGACTTTAACTGGGTTCCGGGTCATAGTTTGCAGCTCAGTTCAGGGATTTAGGCCGAGCAAGTGATAATCAGTAAATAAATCACAGGGGTAGATCTAAGGAGGTTACTAGAGCCACCACAAGGGCAATTAGAGAGCTTGTAAATCGATTGTTCAATTCATAAACAAAACTCGGAGATAGATTGAAGCAGCATTGATCTACTTTGCACTTGCATAGCAAATGCAGTTCGAAGGCTAGCTGGCTTGACTTCAGGCTCCGTCTGTAAGTTTATAAAGCAAACAAATATAGACAAACAAACAATCTATTCGCTCCCCAGCGAAGTCGCCATTTTGTTATTGGGAAATCTAGTGTCTATGCAGAGCTGCTAGTCCCACTAAGGCTGGTAGCTACCTTAGAAACAAACAAACTAAAACCACTTTCGTTTTCCTTTATGAGAAGTAGATAAGAGGGGAAAGAAGGAGACCAACCTCTGTCTTGCGCTTGGTTCCTTGCTTGATTCCTCTCCCTTCTGATAGATCTTCGCCACTCGCTTCCTCGTCTACCCAGCTTCGAATCAAAGAAGCATAACACTATCCAAGAACATAGATCTACTATCATAAACAATATAAGACCATATATATTGACCACACAAATGCATATATCATCAATCATACAAGAATGTGGAGGAAAACTTGAATAGCTTTATTAATAATCAAGAATAGCAAAGAGGATTATAACCAATTGTTCTGACCCAGCATCATCCTCTCAGCAAGAAATCCCTTCTTCACCTCATGAAAAGCTTAGATCACCCAACACTATGATGTTACACCAAGAAACCAGCAGCACTTCCTTACAAGATACAAGATTCCAGCCTCTGGATCTCTGGGATGAGGGATCCATATATAGATGTTTGCAAGGGGGGTGAGTCAGCTATTGAGATTTGATTAGTTTCCTCTCTCTGATAGTTCTTGATTCCACTTGGAGGTTGATGATCTCTTACTCATCCCTGGGCGAATGCAGAGAGGCAAGTGTCACAGGAGAAGTTTCTGGAAGATTCCATGATCCTCCACCTTGCAGATTGACCCTGCCATTTGTCCACTCTCGCCCATCGCACCCCATAGAAGGGCTTTTCAGTATGCATCACACCTCCCGTGTGCATTTAGGTGGGATGCAGTGCACTTTGACCATGGAGCAGGTGAGATGGTCCAGTTTTGACCAATTCTGAGTGGTTTTTCATGGAGAACTTCTGGGAGAAGATGTAATCAGTTGACCTTGTTCTTTTAGACGTTGGAACAACACTTTTAGGGACTTAAGAGCCCTTGGTTTATGGACATTTATGATTGGGGTTGCAGTGCCCAAAAATGTCTATAACAGATTGGAGGAGTGATTGATGAGTAAATAGCGTAATGTAATGATTTGTGATTGAAGGAGTCAATATCGTATGTTAATATCAGCTAATGAATGAGATAGAAGTTCCCATATAATGAGTGAGAGGATCAGAACCGAGTACATAATTCGCTTAGATCCAATGGAGATCAAGTGATCTGTGAATGGGGAGGGATGAGATAGAGCACGTAGGTACAGGTAGCATCTTGGTCGAGATGTATTGGATGAAGGAAAGAAAGAATGGATCTTATCTCATGGTATACTAAAATGCATGCATGCACAGAGATTGCACCCTTGCCAGCGCCCTGAACCGAATGAAGAAAAAAGACCGGAATGCAGATCGAACGTAGCTTCATCCCCATTGAGGTCTTGTTCAACCAAGCCCAATGAACCAACTCACTAATGATGATTTAGAATGACGTGGATTTCAACCGATCATGAATGCCTTACACACCTTGAAAGATACAAAACGGTTTACTTATATCCCTATTGAATTAATTATGAAGGATTGTTTTACTTACCTAATAAATCGACTAGTTTCTCAAAGCAAGTCTGAATCAAAGCAAAAAACTTATCTCCACCAACTATGCTTATAAAAAAAATCTCCACCAATTGATCTCCACCAATATTATTAAGTATTGCTACCCCACCAGCTAGAATTATTCTCTCATCATTTTACGTGCTTTTTACGAGCTTCTACTCCACTCGCTCAATAATATACACCGGGAAGTCTCAGGCATCCATCTACACAAAAATATACACTTCGTAAAGAGACACTACTTAACTCTTGTAGGCCTCTACACTCCTTATCTTATTTCTATGTAATTTTACTACATGAATCAGGTCTTTACATTAGGTCCAATTACTCATTGTACATCATTCCCTATCTTGTCATTTACTAGGTTTTCAATGCAGGAATCTATTATTATTATAACGACCTGCTCATTATATACGAGTCACTCATAAGATATATACCATGCTTAGTATATTAGCTCGCATAGACTTTATATCAAACACGAGTGACACAGGCAAGAAGAATGCATCATATAATTGACAGATATTCTATGTCTTCTCTCCCCATCAATTTCTTGCTTTATCTCTATTAAGGACTGCCCTTAATAATTTTCCTTACTACTTTTGTTCTACCTTTTCCATAGGATTTTACTAGAGGTCATAGGCTACTATTACCACTTACCATGGGCTCTTCCTATAGGCCATAGGCCCGTTACCAAAAGCTTACAATACTTAGAGTTACCTTGATACAATACTTAGAGTTCCCTTGAAGAGTTGTTATTTTAGGACTGCAAACAAGCCATTAAGAAACAATTCGATCATTCATTCATTAAACTAATAGGAGGAAGAACATTAGATAAGAAAAGACAGGAACAAGAGAGGATGTGAAAGCACGCTTGACCATCGGAAGAGGTCAATACAGAAGTTTTTGCAAGTAACCCCACATTTGAACTAGTCCTAGCTCCCCTTTGCCCCATTCCAAAGTGAGTAATTGATCCAGTCGAATAACCTCCAGCAGCAACTTCCCTTCACTCTATTCTGAATCAATAGTCCGAGGAGTGGTTTGGGATGAGCCCATTTTAGTTTGGGATCCAATTTTAGATGCAGTAAAAGCAGAAATTTAAAACCAAGGTCAGAAGCTAATAATAGTCGGGGTTGAAGAAGAACCCATTGATTTGGTTTATTTTATTGAACCCATTGTTGATCCATGATAAGAAAGCAGAAGGAGCAATCAGAATTTGTGTACATTTTTGGGGACTGAAGACAGCTTGTGTCATGACTCATTCCCCACTCTATTAAGTGATGAGGTGTCAGATCAGGTAGCAGGAAATGAGGCTTATTCATTCACTTATGACTTCTCTGGATATCATCAAGTTTGAATAGCAGAGAAGGACAAGAAAATGACAACCCTTGCTATAGATTGGGGGTCATATGATTACAATTTTATTCCCTTTGGCTTGAAGAATGCCCCAGTTGTATTCTCAAGGATCGTGAAAGCAACCTCTCGGGAATACATTCACAAATTCATGGGGGTGTAATTGGATGAATGGAGAGTCTACGGTACCCTCAAATATAATGTGGAAAATTTTCAATTAATGTGAAAGAGATGTTGGTAGCTACATATCTCTCTAAATCTAAAGAAACACATCTTTTGCACTCCCATTGGCATACTATTGGGCCACGTAATATGTAAAGATGGTGTTTTGGTTGACTCGGCCAAGATAGCGACAATTGCAAATCTGGAAGTCCCAACCAACATCCACACACTGAGGTTGACATTTGAATACAATGGATATTACAACATATTCAAAAAAGGGTATGTTACCATCACTACACTGATGGAGAGACTATGAAATAAGACAAAAGGATTCACATGGAATGTTGCATGTAAAGCTACGTTGGACACCCCGAAAGAAAAGTTGGTAAGTGTCCCACGATCCTAATATTTCAAAATTGGAATTTGGATTTACATGTCCATGTTGATGCTTCAGGTATAGTGTTGGGAGCAATCCTAGCCCAACCAAGGGAAGGAAAGAAAATCATCTGATCTATTTCGCCATTAGGAAGCTATCAAATGTTGAACGCAACAACTATACCACTACTGAGAGAGAAGCACTTGCCATGGTATATTCCCTACAGAAGTTCAGGCACTACCTATTAGGTGGACACTTCATATTCTTCACAGATCATTTGGCCTTGAATTACCTCGTAAACAAGTTGGTCCTAGAGGAATGCATCGCATATGGCTATTGTTATTCCAAGAATTTGATTTTGAAGTAGTGGTCAAGCCAGGCAAAGAGAATTTGGGACGAAACCACCTATCGTGGATATCAAATGGAGAGTCTGAAGGATCCCTAGATGACCAGCTGCTAGATTCTGAATTGTTTAGAGCAGAGGTCGTGCCTGATTACTTGGAGGATATTTTTGTCTTCTTGATGATGGGAGTTTTAGCCCGTATAACACTGAGGTACAGTGATAACAGTTGGTCATTTGGTTTATAGACTACCAACTAATTGCAGGGAAACTATACAGGCTAGGGATTGATGGCATCATTAGGCGCTGTATGCTAGAAAATGAACACTCAGGGATACTATTGGAGTGCCACGGTGCTTAATTATCTTCCGCGTGTCGTGGTTGGGGTTGGAAACTAAACCGCTAGTTTCATGGCATTAGGGATCTGTTCATTTCATGAATTATATATGTCATTATGCATTTCAGATCATTTCGATTCGTTGCAAGAGCGAGATGTTGTCATTTACTTTATAACGATGCACCATGTTAATGAGTTATTTTCCTCTCTTCTTAGTCGAGCCTGCTTGCACATCCTTCCTAGTATTTACAGTCAATCATTTTAACAGCCCCTTCATCAAATCAGTATTTTTTTGAAATTATTTTAATTCCACTGAGACTTCTTCTTTGCAGAATGCATTTATCTTATGTGTGCTATATTGTACTTATAGATTCCATTTGTGTAGTTTCTGATGCACAAAAATGCAAAACAGGTAATTATTTGCTTGCAGCACACTTTAGTGCCAATTGCACTACTGGGTAGATTAGTATTGGCCATTTAATCTCTTGTTTAAAATTGTATATTTTGAACTTACAGCTGTACAATCCAACAGAGAGTTCGCATGTTGTCATTGATGTGGGAGGGTGGTTCTAATATGGATTAAGGGGCAGAGAAATCAAATTGATGTGCATAGCTATAACCCTAATTTGGCTACTTGATCTACAATTTTAATGGTGGAGAGGGTTTGTAAATAGATTCTCAGCAGTGTACCCTACAATTTGTTTTTCACCGAATGTGCCCATTGTGATGAGCCAAAAAGTGTGATTATTGTTGTACCTATATACAGGATTTGGCCATGCTAAGATGATTGATGTAAAAGTGTTTGTCTTTTGGTGGTTGATCATGGTCTGTCCTTCTAGTCCCCATTTCAAGATGCTTGGTTTTACTTCTCTGGCTAACTGCTTCTTGATGGAAATAAAACCCCATTATCTCAAGCATTTATGTCCTAGGTAGGTATTTAGGCATTATAAGGTGGAAATACTGGAACATATGATCTACAAGAATCTTTAGCCATTTACTTATTCCATATTCTATGTAAAGGCACTTCTCTTGATGAAAAGGTTGTCATACATATGGTAAAGCATTCCTATTTTATACCCTCCATGGACCCCTTTTCTTATGTGTATGGTACTTTGGCTATGAACTCTTGAACATGATTATGCACATGATCATCCAATTGTAAATTCCTTATAAAATTCCATGTATCACAAGGCATGGACTCACACCCTTTGAGGTCCTTTTGAGTTGTTTATGCACACATGGACCTCATTTACACATGCCACATTGAATAATGACTAGCATTATCCAAAATTGTCATATTTTGAGCCTAGTGCCACCTATGAGGTTCAACTTACAGGTGGGATATTTATGGCAGTTGGGGTTCAAAGGACCTTCAATTCTTCATGCAAGGTCCAACAGCTAAATCTGGTTTGGATTTTAAGTGTTATCGATTATGGTAGAATATTGATCTTCAAAATACATCTCATCACAGTCTATCATGGATTGGGTCAGACTCAACAAAAAACCCATTATAAGTGTGCCATCTTTTACTCTCTTACCATTGGCATACATGGTGGACAAAGATATTACCCATTTGCAAGCATTGATGTTTACCAATCAATTAAACGCACATTACTTCCAAGTATAAAAGGAGAGACGAGAATATGAGCTTGACATGCAATCAAGCCCCTATTTGTTATCACAAGAGGGTATTACTTGGAATAGAACTCTCAGCATCGAGATAGAGATTTAGCCCAAATATATAGGTAATTTGATGCCCCATTTTTGGATCCCAATTATGAGCATCATGCCCCTATAGTGTCAACATAATATGTCAACAACTATGGTATAGTTCATTTGATTGTGTCATCCTTTGGCCTATAATTTTCCTCCAGGAAGGTTTGTAAACATGCACTGATAAGGCTAACTTGAAAAACTACAAACTCCAAGTTCATTGAAATAATATTCTATAAGTCGTATCTTGACACAATAGAAACATTGGCTATAATTAAATTCAAAAATTGTAATTGTCAAAGACAGGTTTGATGGATTTTAAGGGCAGAATTGTGGCCTTCAATATATATACTTTGGTGGCCACAATATTATTTTATCAAAATCCAAAGGGCACAAGGACTTGGATAGAGGCTTTTATTACCTTGCTTTCAATATAGCATTGTGGAATGAATAAGGCCCATAAAGCATCCAAATTCATTTCTAATATGCTCTTTGTATGATACCCCAGTTAGGAAAGGAGGCCTGAAAAGTAATCCTTTTTTCTTTTTAGGTGAAAAAGGAACGTGTTTTGATTGCATATCCATATATGTAATGCGTATATGTACAACTAACCAATAGCAAGGCCAGCATGGATACTTGCAAGCTATCCAACCTGCACAAAGTTTCGTTATCGTATATCCATCAACCAAAAGATGCAAACTTGTAAATATTTCTCATTGCCAACACTCTCGGTACATTTCTGTTATAGACATTTTTGTGCCTTATAGCATTAAGCATGAAATGTCCATAATCTAAGGGATCCAAAGTCCCTAAACATGTTGTTCCTACCCCTAGAGGAACAAGGCTAACAAACCACAGCAATTCACAGAAGTTCTCCACCAGAAACTGCTCAAAAATAAGTCAATTCAGGATCATTTCAGTGGCTACACTAGCTGCTTGCGCTGAATGTCAAAGACAACACTGGCTACCTGCGTTGAATGTCAAATGGAACACTGGCTACCTGCGCTGAACGAGAGTGGACATGTGGCAGGCTCATTTCTCAAGGTGTCAAAACCCAGGAAGCTTCCAAAATGACACTTGCCTCAGGGAATTCGACTGGTGATGAGTAAGAGGTTCCAAATCTCCAAGTGGAAGCAAGAACCTCCAAGTGGACTCAAGAACTGACAGAGGGAGAGGACACTAGTCAGATCTCAAGCTGACTCATCCTCTCTCCAAACATCTATATATGGATCTCTCCTCCATGAGATCTAAAGGCTGGAATTTTGTTATTGCAAAGAATTGTTGTTGGTTTGAGATTGGAATCATTGGGTGCTTAATGCTTTGAAGGGGGTGAAGATAGGAATTCCATTTGCTGGGAAGGAGATGCTGGATTGGAGCCCTCTGGGTTGTATCTCTTCCTGAACTTTGTTATTCATCAATAAAGCTATCTTGGTTTCTCCTATATACTGATGTATCTTTGATGTATGATTGCATTAGTATGTTTAGTTTATTTCTAATCCTGAACTAGTTATGAATATGAATCTATGTCTTTGTGTAGTGTTCTCTTCTTGTGATCTTGCAGAAACCTCTTGAAGCTGGGCGAGCGAGAAGGCAAGTAGCTGGGAACTCTCGAAGAGAAGAGAAACCGGATCGAGGGACAAACGGAAGACACCGGTTAGTCCATCCATCTCTCTTCATTCTTAATTCATAAAGGAAGAATACTAGAATAGTTGTCTCTGTTTGTTGCTAAGGCACTGTCACACCTTAGGTGGATAGGATCGTCCTGCATAGGCATTTTTCCCCACAACAAATTGGCGACTCCACTGGGGAGATCTGTTTAGTCATTTCATTTGTGTTTCTATCATTGTTTGTTTCATAGACTCGACAGCAACAATCGAATTGCATCTGCTATTCCCAGATGCAAAGTAGGCAGTTGCTGCTTTGATCCAATCACTGGACTTGTCTATGATCTGAACAATGGACTCACAAATGATTTGATGATCCTTTGTGATAGATCTTAGTACTCCCTCAAAGCATCCCTTTGATTGTACCTTGCTTGTTGCTTTGATTTGGCCTGAAACTGTAGATTAATCAGCAATCTGTGACCCAAAACCCAGTGAGAAACTCTCGTTTCTCCTTCAGCGCGACCCCTGTGAAGAGGTTCTGCATTTCAACGCAGGTCCCGTGAAGGCTACCTGCGCTGAATGTCAAAACCCCTGTGTTGAGGTTGCGCTGATCCAGTTAGGCCTTCTGCAGCTGGGGCTCTGCTTGTTTTGCCTTGTTTTGATCTCTGATTTTTGCAGCCTGTAACCAGTATAGGTACCAGTCTGATAACTCCTTTTCTCTGCTTAAATTCCGCCTCCTTTTGTACAAAAAGACTGTGAGTGTTTTTATGTGTTTGTGGCGTCATTTACAGTTTTCCTTTGCAAGAGTGAAATAGTCATCCTGTAGCCTTTGATTCAGATCTGTTGATTGTGATCTTAGGAGAGAGTTCATTGGCTGTTTGCAGTTGATTATACATTTACTTTTGCTTATTGGTTTGAGTTTGTCTCTTTTAAGTGTCGAAACAAGTATTCATTTCGAAAATCGTTAAGTGTTGTAATCTCTTCTACCCTCTCTGATTTCGAAAAAGTAAACTTGTTTGTATTTGTCATTTAAAAGCAAATTCAAAGTTGTACAAAAAGCTTTCTTTGTAGGCATCAATACTAAGAAAGCAAAAAACAAACACCTGCATTGTGCATTTGCATCTTGATAGTTTGCATGTTTGATTTAGGAAAAGTGCATTAGAGTGTGCTGATTGCTCTTTGAGAAAAGATGGTGTCTTTCTTTTCCCTTAGTAGCTAGGATTTTCATAAGTTGAAAAGATATAAAGCTTGCTTATCATCTTTAGACTGCATTTAGGAATTGTATCATACATCTCGTGGTGATCCAGAAAGGCAAACTTCTAAAAAGATCAACCTAAAATAAATTGAATGAACTTAACAACGCTTTGCAACGTAACACACAACATAGAGGTCTAGGCTAGAGACGTGTTCCGACGTCGTAAAGCCTGGTGACTGTCGATCTCGTTGATGGTGGGTGATTCCTCCTGAGGGACGATAACGCCAGTACGGATTGTGCTCCCACATACCGTCGCGTATATATTGGGAAACCCCTATAGGCATAAAACCTTTATCCTTAGGAAGCCGTGTCGGCCGCCCTACTGATCGCAATGCACTGAACACAGCATTCAGGAAGATCGACCGCCCGTACCCTAAAAAGTATTATGCGGTTTTGCGAAAAGTTTGGCACACCCTCTGCCTAGAACTCCAGAGTAGTTTCTTTTGGCCTTTTTCAGACTCTATAACAGAAAAAGTCCATCCGAGCATTTGTCACTTCGGGCTCGTTAACACATCGAAGGAGACTAGAGTCATCTTTAGCTTTTTCTCGACTCTTTAAAACTGAAAAAGCGAGTTGTGTCTAAAGCGTCTAAAATTCATTTAATTCGGAAACATTTTTCCCCTTTTTGTATTTTGGTTGATCGAGTAATCCGCAATCGTGGAAGAAAGTCAATTGAAACCCCGTCATTCGCAGAGGCTTACGAGTCAACCGTCTTTGTCTCCGGAATCGAAAATAGTACGGACAAAGCAGACTCGTTTAACCGGTTCGAAATCTCCTATCAAAGTTAGAACAAGTGTTCCAACAACATCTGAGATTCCGGTTACTCCAAACATTTCTGGAAACCCTGCCTCTACAGAAGAAGTTCAACAGCCACAGAGGGACAGTGATACTGATCCTAGTCTGAGAGCAAACACTTGTGTTACTGAACCAGTTCCATCAGCAACCGGTTCGGAGAGTCTTGCTCCTCAAACATCTGTCGTTGTCGATTCAACCCCTTCTTCGGCACCAGAAATATTTTACGGACCTGACGGTCTTCCCCTTCCACCTGGTTTGATTGCGATAGAGGAAATTGTAGAGGATCCGCAAGCAAGTACTCCAACACATTTTGGAGTCGGGGTCACTCTATTTCCTTCGACATCAGAAGTTAGTCTACCACCAGTGGAAGTTCCTGTAGAATCGCTAGGTAATCTTTTGGATAGACTCAAAATGTTTGAACAACCGTCGACATCCAGGACTGTGTCGTCCGACACAGCAGTAGCACAGCCTCCTACTGCTACTCCAACGATGTTCAATGGTATACCATCTGTCCCGGCAAGTTATCAACAACAAGCCGGAGTCCCATCAGGGACTGCTTCGATGACATGGTTAGTTCCTATTTCTTCATCCGGATTATCATCTGGTATTTCTTATGTTGAAACTCAACCTCCAATGTGTCTTCAAAGGCCAATCTGCCCTTTAAGTACTGGATTTCCACCATATGGAGGGCAGTATGCCTTTTCATTGTTCCCTCCCGGAGAACAACCATATGGGAGTTTACAACAAAGTTCAGGTCAAACTGGAATTACATCCAGCGGTTGGGTACCAATACTGCCTCAGCAACCAAGGGTTGTATATTCAATGCAACCAGTCCACACTGTGTCGAATATTCCCACTATACCTGCTATGGTTACTGCGTCGCAAGTACAAGCGCTACCTGTTGTATGTCAACCCCAACAGCCTCAGGTTGCAATACAACAGCCTCTTATCTCAACGACTCAATCACAACCTCAGGTTAGTGCCTCCTTATCTGGAGCGACTCAGGATCAAACAAGTACTGTGACTCCTCATCTTGGTCAATCATCCAGTATTGGTCAACAGCAAATGGTTCAACAACCAGAGCAGGTTCAAACTCAACAACCCCCATTCCAGCAATCATATCAAGGACCTGAGCAACAAGTCTTTGTAAGTAATGTACAATCGCATTTCCAAAGCGGTAATCAACAACCATATTATAATGGTTATGCCCATCAACCTTGTCAAAGTTGCCAGCATCAAATACATTATGCTGGTATGCAAAGACCCACTGCTTAGGCGATTCCATCTTATCCTGGGTATGCTCCGCCTAACCTGAATCAATAGTTTCCCTTTGTAGCAACTCTAGAATTACCAGATCTAAACTGGCTGACGAATGATCCAATTGCTTATGCCCCTTGGTGGCCAGCGATTCTGCATAAACTTCCGTCAAATATTCCTAAATTTAATGGAAATCCGGGTGAAGATCCGTCGAATCATGTGATGACATTTCATCTGTGGTGTTCATCAAACACCCTAAACGATGATTCGATTAGGCTTCGCCTTTTTCAGAGGACGTTAACTGGTCCAACGGCAAAATGGTATATTGAATTGCCTAGAGCTTCGTTCAACAACTTCAGTACCTTAGCCACGACTTTCTTAACCCATTTTCAATTACCGATAAGGTATGAAACGGGAACGGAACTCCTAACCAACTTCAAACAGACAACGGCCACTCACATATCTGATCATATACATGAGTGGCGACGTCGTCGTAGGATGGTAAAAACGTACGTTCCCGATCAGCTATTAGCTGAATGGTTTATCAAATCCTTACTTCCTACAATCACGGAAGATGTGGCAAAGGGGGGAGTCGTAACGGAAGAGCAAGTCATCGCTCGTGCGCAATATCTGGACTTGGTCTATACTCAGTCTGGCACGCTCTACGACAAAATACCTGACGCCCCTAGACCGGAATTCTCAATTCCTCCTCCTCCTAAATCAAACAATGACTCTCATGCCATCGATGGCGTGATTGGCATGACAGACATGAAATCGACAAAGGCTACATCTAAAAGGGCCCGTAAGATTTCCAGTCAAAATGCAAATGAGGAACTTCTTGCCTCGGAAGTAAATGCCGCGTCGACCGACAAGGGCAAACAACTGAAGCAACCAGGGGGCAAGAAGAAAAAGAAAGGGAGAAAAAGGAAACCCCCTGCGGGGTGTCATATATGCGATGAGGATCATTGGACGAGAGATTGTCCACATATAGTTGAAGTTAAGAAACTCTTTAAGAGTTCAAAAACCTTAGCAGTATTGACTGATCCGTTTCCAAGCCCAGGTACCAAACTGGTTGCTAATCAAAATGCTTCCCGATCCCAAGTGCTTACGTTGTCTATCTCAAAGTAGCAAAATGATGCTTTGACAAGGAATAAAGATTACGGGAATCCACAGCTGTCGAATAACAAGGCTAATGAACAACCTAGTAGTTTGACAACAACTTTGACCGAAGTTGTGCCACCCATCATTCCTGAACCAATGATAAAGTCGCCAAAGGGAGTAGTACACAAATCGAAATTTAATCCTAGTGCAAAAGTAGCACAGAATTATAATATAATAGACGACCTGGCCCAATCGCCGTCCGCTATGTCGACACTTGGGGTACCGCAAAATTGCCCCTCCCAAGAGCAAGCTTTATTATCAGCAATAGGTGGGATTGGCCCAAGGGATTCCAATCTTGTGGCCTTTGATCATAAAGGATATGACCCTCAGTTACCAGCTCAACTAGCTTTCCTTATTCAAGTGAAAGCCCTCAACAAAACTGTTCATCGAACAATTATTGATGAGGGGGCATCTACGTGTATTATGTCGATGAGTTGCTGGAAGAATTTAGGCTCACCACCCTTGTCGAGATCGTCAACGACGTTAAAAGCATTTGATGGACGATCATACACTCCATACGGGATTTTAAGTAACTTGCAAGTTGAACTAGGGGGCAAAACAGTAGGAATTGATGTTGAAGTAATTGATGGAAACCTCGATTACAACATCCTACTGGGAAGGCCCTGGATATATGCCATGGCCGCAGTTGTGTTGACCTACTTCAGGAAGATTGCATTCCCTTTCAAGGAGGAATTACAGTCGTCGACCAACAAACTTTCCTCCCCGACAGTTCACAAGTTACAGGAAGCATTCCAATGATCCATGAAAGCAATCATTCGCTTCAAAATATTGGAGTAGGTCTCCTAAAAGACCCTGCCTTAATGGGTACTTTTTCCCTACCGCCTGCAAGTAACCTGGCGAAAATGGCCACAGTGGAAACCTACAATATGAAATCTTCTATATCTAATGGATTCGGAAGATTCCTAAACATTTTGTCAGCGTGGATCATCGCCCTAATAGAAATACTGTAAATACAGTGGGCTCCGAGGACGGTTCTAATCTCGTGTCAACCTCGTTAAAAAATGAAACAAGGAGTCATGAGGATAGTTCTTTTACTGTGTCAACCTCATTAAAAAATGAAACAATCTCCTTTCCAAATCTCAAAAGTAAACCTTCATTCCAACCACCAAGTTGAATGCAATGAAGCTTGGGGGGCATGCACCTCGATTTGCGTTGTTATGCTGGGGGCATGCAAACTTATCACCGAGCAGTTTTAGCGCATAGTTCATGCTCGTTAAAAAATAAACATAAGATCGAGCAAATGTTTCCACCCGCGTTTAAGCTCGTTAAAAAATGAACTATCCGGTAAATAACCACTGTGAATGTAATATCATCAGCCATTAAAGCCTTGGTCGTGTTTGCACCGTCACCTCCACTTTTCCATTGGCCGATCGTTCACCTCCATATGATTGTTTACCCATTTTGAGGAACAGCTGCGAAGAGTGATTTCACCTAGCCATCCTTGTGACACTGCCGTGATTGGAAAATTCCAACTTGTACCTGGAATCAGCTGCTAACCCTGTTTATCACTCGTTCCTCAAAAGACGAGTCTTCTTTAAGCTCTTTTCAACTGACTCGTAAAATATGAAAAGATTGCCGAGTCCTTGGCCTTCCAGCTCGTTAAAGGGACCGGAAGATCTATCCCTCCTCTAGATTTTAATCTTTTTGGACCTGAGGGATTATTGCACAAAAAGATCGAGCGCTTGTTTTATTCAGCTCGTTAAAACTATCGAAAACTCATCCCTTCTGTATTGTTTTATACTTTTTCGGACTTAAGGGATTAGATGACGAAAAAGGAATTTTGGAGTTAACTTTATGTACCTTTTCAGACTCTCTAAAAATGAAAAGGACCGAGTTATCCTTGTCGTTAGACTCGTTAAAATCATTAAATAGCGACAAACTTGTCTTTAGACGAGAACGAGTTTCACTATCGCTAGGCTCGTTAAAACATAGCGATGGGCTTGCCCGAAGGGCAGGTTATAGAAAAAGCATATGTTATCCTCCTCAAGCTTGACAAAAATAAAGAGGTACTGGTCAGCAATGACTGGGGAAAAATTGGGAGAAACTAAAGAAAACTTTGATGGTAGTAAGTCGCTCTTGAACATGACACTTTTCCTCCGTACCACAATCGGGTTGGGTTGTTTCATTCACCAGTCACATCCATGGTCTCGCCATACCATCCATATTTGGGGTAATGCTACCAATCCATCGTATCAGTGTCGCCATATGTTCAAGAGAAGTCATTCAGAAAAAGTCAATCGTGTCCCATCCACTGCCATACATTATCCTTCATCCTTTCATGACCGCCACCCTGAATCATATGTCACAGATCGTTTTCACCTCCATTAAAATCATTAGCTCCGTTCCGTGTCACTGATGTGGGATTCATTAAGGCCCTCCTTTGACGGATCGCTTCTTGTCGACATCAGCTCATTATCCAAGAAGTTTATCTAGGAACAACCCCTTCAGTACTTTGAAGCTTGCATGCCTCAATGGCAAGTTTCTCACTTCCGGCGACAGGTATACATCAATGACCTTCGACGGAAAGATTTTGCGTGGTGTTCGACGCCAAGTCCTTTATTCACACCACGTGAATTGTACTGCAGTACCTTGAGGGTCATTATCATTATCGGTGATTCCTCTCGCGCTTGTTAACGGTTTACATCATTGACCGGTAATCAAGCGATGTCTTTCCATGTTCGACTTCAGAACATTTCTCACATGGATCGACTTGTACTTAGAGTGAAGATCGAACGAGTTTGAAGACCCCGGATCTAGTTTCATCCATCCGGGCTGTGATATATATTCAGGAAAAATAAAGACATTGACATGTACATCATTGCAGCAGATAATCATCCTACTCAAAGGATGATAATTTCATCAAAATTATCAGTCTACCATCAGACGATTGTCTGTTCTATGTACATAAAAATGAATTTATAAAGCTGAGCATGGGAATGCCCGCCTCAGCTAGATCATGAAAGCAGTATGAAAAATAATGTATTGTATTGTATTGTATTACAGGTCTCCTCTCAGCATTGGATGAACTTCGGATCCCCCTGATAAAGCATTTCACCCGATAAACAGCCTCATACTTTAGGGGGCAACTGTTATAGACATTTTTGTGCCTTACAGCATTAAGCATGAAATGTCCATAATCTAAGGGATCCAAAGTCCCTAAACATGTTGATCCTACCCCTAGAGGAACAAGGCTAACAAACCACAGCAATTCACAGAAGTTCTCCACCAGAAACTGCTTAAGTCAATTCAGGATCATTTCAGTGGCTACACTAGTTGTTTGCGCTGAATGTCAAAGCCAACACTGGCTACCTGCGTTGAATGTCAAATGGAACACTGGCTACCTGCGCTGAACGAGAGTGGACATGTGGCAGGCTCATTTCTCAAGGTGTCAAAACCCAGGAAGCTTCCAAAATGACACTTGCCTCAGGGAATCCGACTGGTGATGAGTAAGAGGTTCCAAATCTCCAAGTGGAAGCAAGAACCTCCAAGTGGACTCAAGAACTGACAGAGGGAGAGGACACTAGTCAGATCTCAAGCTGACTCATCCTCTCTCCAAACATCTATATATGGATCTCTCCTCCATGAGATCTAAAGGCTGGAATTTTGTTATTGCAAAGAATTGTTGTTGGTTTGAGATTGGAATCATTGGGTGCTTAATGCTTTGAAGGGGGTGAAGATAGGAATTCCATTTGCTGGGAAGGAGATGTTGGATTGGAGCCCTCTGGGTTGTATCTCTTCCTGAACCTTGTTATTCATCAATAAAGCTATCTTGGTTTCTCCTATATACTGATGTATCTTTGATGTATGATTGCATTAGTATGTTTAGTTTATTTCTAATCCTGAACTAGTTATGAATATGAATCTATGTCTTTGTGTAGTGTTCTCTTCTTGTGATCTTGCAGAAACCTCTTGAAGCTGGGCGAGCGAGAAGGCAAGTAGCTGGGAACTCTCGAAGAGAAGAGAAACCGGATCGAGGGACAAACGGAAGACACCGGTTAGTCCATCCATCTCTCTTCATTCTTAATTCATAAAGGAAGAATACTAGAATAGTTGTCTCTGTTTGTTGCTAAGGCACTGTCACACCTTAGGTGGATAGGATCGTCCTGCATAGGCATTTTTCCCCACAACAATTTCATAGACCTTTTGGAGCACAGTGTAAAAGAATTGTAAAATTTCAAAGGAAAAATCCTTATTAGTCATGAAAAAAAGTCACCTATAGGAAAATTCCATTCACTAATCCAACATATCAAATGGAATTTGATATCCTGATTGATTTAGCAAATTTGGTAGGATTTTTTTCCTTTGAACATTTCTAAGAAGCACCATCTTCACAAGGTAGAAAGCTAAGATGTAGCTTGTTCAAAAGGTGTAGAGAACCAATAAGCACCTTCATTACAGGGTAGAGCACTTAAAACACTTCAATCAGAGTAACTCCTTAATTGGAAAACTCAATGACTATAAGGAATTTCCATGATCTAAAGAATAAAATAAATCCATATAAACTTGACATAAAAGTTGAAGTGAAGACCTGTAGAACATGTGGTAGGAGGATATGAATTGTGGAATTTATGAGTTTTGAGTGTCTCTTAGGGATCTTATGGAATGAGGTTCTATTGTTGTATTGTTATTTACTTTTTAGAAAAAGTAATAGACTAAAAGAGCTTTTATAAATAAAATTTGAAACAAGGTTAGTATCATTTCCTCCATATTCCCTCTAGTGGCAGGGCCATGAGATTTTCGTGTTGACCTATGTAACATTGCTTTTGGTAAGGTGTATAGAGCATGGTGGCATGATGTTACCCTCAAGCTCCTTCGTTTTATCACCAACAAACCATCCATGGTTCCAAACTTAATGATATCATTGAAACATAAGGGTTATGATTATCAGAGAACTTGACCAAACAACTTACAACTAGCACTCCTTTGTCTGGCTTCAATTATGAAATTTAGGTGAAAGGTACCACTTGTGAAAACATGCCAAGATAGAATTTTTTTTCAATGAAAATTGAAACATAACTTCTTCATGGAGGCTTCCTCATCATGGAGTTTTCAATCTGGAAATCTAGATGTATTAAGGGCATTATTTAATGCCTAGAAAATGGGTGTTGTGTTAGCCAATATCATTATATGGAACTCACCACATACTATTGTTGTAATTTCACTTTGTTTCATAAATTTTAATAGAATCAAGTGCTTAGATATAAGATATAGTTTTTAAACTCCAAAGCCTCTTCTTGATTGTAAGGCATTAAAAAACATACTAAATTTCTTTTAGTATGCTTTCTTGCATAGTTCCACACCTCAACAAGCAATTAGTATGCTCTTTTTCCTAGAGAAACAAGCTAAAAACAATGCCTCCTAGGCCCTTCCCCTCATAAGGTGTCAACATTGTTGTCAGGCTATTACAGACTCACAAATTTCTCTTACATGCATTGAGTAGATTTATTAGATATGCAGATGCCTAGCCAAATCCTTGAAATTGAAAATATTAGGGAGTCGTCAAATGTGTATCTAATGCTAACAAAAAGTGTCATAAATTCATTTTTCGCCTTGAGGACCAGTGTTGGAACCTAGGCTCTAATACCACTTGTAACACACCTCTATTCTAGTTTTTTTTTTAAGGATTGATCATCTCTTACTTAACAATGTGGCAAACTATAGTTCAGGTTGTAGTTGGCTACTTTTAATTTCAAATAAATTACATATCAAATACATAGGCTTACAATCTTACTACTTCTTGCATCTACTTGTCATTACTAGCCATTGCTCCAATAAGAACAACAGTGTCCATAATTGATGAGCCAAGGGATCCACCCACATCCAAGGATGAAAGTGCACATTACTTGGCTATAAAAACCACTGAAGAACCGATTAAAGTTCCTCCTAGAACTCAATATGGTTTCAATGAACTTGAATTAACCTCGATTTTATTTTTACAAGATTAAACTTCAGTGCATTAACATGAACACCTTGAGGTTTGTGTGGAATAATTGCGTAACAGTTATTAAGCATACTACTTCCTTTGTTGTTGTAGCAAGTCACTCGGTTTAGTAATGAAACCAGGCCACACATTTGGAAACATTATCTCATTCCGTATAGAAACACCATGCCCAACCATGATTTACATCACATCTAGCATTGTTATCCTATTTCACTTGTATTATGTCCAAATAGGATTATATATTGGCATTCAATCATGAAAGAACAAGCATAACAAGTTTACATATCATCAATTTATAGCCATGCTCCTTTTCTCCTTTTCTCTTTTGTACACATTGGTTGCAAATACAACTTGGTTATATTTACAGCTAGAAAGGGTGGTTTGGATAGAGATTGGACAAAAGTTATTTTACCACAATAGTCTATATTTTTCTTTGTATTGGTCGAGGTGGCCAAGGACAAGTAGATATAAATCATCTCGTAGGGTTTCTTTGTGCATTTTAGTAGTCTTGGGTTCAAAAGGTTCTTATTGTTTAATATGGTTGGTCATAATTTCTTGGTCCATGAATGTATCAATGAATAGAAAAAAAAATGCGCCTAAGCATCCGCATGGTGTCAATTTTTCCTCGCATCATTGGGTCTTGTTATCTGAGTCAACACGGTGAGTGATGGAAATATTTTTTCCTATATGGAAGTGTACACTCAACCAAGTTGGTGTAACACACGACAATTACCAAATATACATATTCAATTCTCAGACAGTCATGCACAGGTTTTAGCATTGCAATTAGAAACCACTTGAATAATATACGACCATGAGTTTTTTTGGTAGGTGGTGAGGAAATTTCCAGCAAAGTTACTGCAACTAGTTCAACATGAACTTATGTGTTGTGTACTCATGTATGGGAAAATCCACAGCTTCGCAGTCATTAGAGAGGGAAAACACAAATAAGTTTTAGGAGATGAAATAGCAACAGAGCTAATACAAGGAGATGCTAAGGACTGAATTATCATATGCATATGTTGATAGAGCCTGCAAAAGCCATAGAATCCTGCATACCAAATTTATGCATACAAAATTATCACTACTCAAAAATTTCGTAGGACACAACATTGGTTGTTTCTTTCCTCACAAGTTGTAATGGACGCAATAGGAGATGCTCTATCTGCTTTCGTAAGCCCAATTTTAAGTGCCATATTGTGGTGTCTAGTGACCCATTCTTAAGGAGGTTTAAAACCTTGTCCCAGGTTTACTGCTCCCCAAGATCAATGGAGTAGCCACAATGCTTAATTGTTCACAATTCCCAATGATTATAAGGTCAACCACAGTGCCCAATTGTAAAGTGAAGTCAATGACTACAAGTGGCTACAAAATACCATGCAATTTAGGAAGTACCTAACATGTGGTGGATTGTCTAGATGATTTTAGGCATCATATTAATAGAATACCTCACAATGGGTATTGGGATAGTGTTTACAATTTTCCTCCCAACCATTGGCAGTTGTCAATAGTGCAGTTGTCGCCCCCTAGCTCGTGCCACCTATCCCAATGCACATAACAATGATTCTAGAGATCTTGCCCCACCTCCACCCTACATTTAGGAACCTGTCCTAATGTCCTGTTTGGGGAATCCATATGTCTTATCCCACCTCCACTCTGCATCTAGGAACCTGTACCAATGTCTTGTAAAGGGAATCGAGAGGTCCTATCCCACATCCACCCTGTACCTGGGAACATGTCCCAATGTCCTATCCAGGAAGTCCAAAGGTCTTGTCCCACCTCCACCTTGAACTTAGGAACCTGTCCTAATGTCCTGTAGAGGGATTCTAGAGGAAATACTTCTCCACCTCTCATTTAATGAGGGGTTCTAGCGATGAAAATCCCCACACTTGATTATTTTAGGGATTCCAGGGATTTTTCCTCCACCCTGAGGTTTCTTGGCTACTCCACCCAATTTTTAGGAGTCCAAAATGTGTTAAGTTTTAGCAAAGAACTAGCCTGGGGCAACCAGAGGCCACCACCCCTTAACTGGGATCTCCACCCTCAGTTAATTAGTTATCCCAGAGAATTTAAACCCTGATTACATCCATGGTAATATGGAATTTACTATTACAACAATAGTGTGAGGCATAGGGATTTCCCAATTATTTTTCACTAGACCAGATGGGAATAATTTGGTTAAACTGACAAGGCTGCAAGTTTTTTTGTTTTCTAAATAGTAATGAAAATCCAGCAGTGGTATTATTGCTAGTCTCCATGCTGGGAATTCATTTCCCGAGTAGTAATGATAGCCAAGCAGTTTTTACTGCTAGTATATGCAAGAAAGGCATAATTGCAAGGTTTTTCCCTTTTGAAGGGTAAGGATAAATAGTCATATGTAGTATTCTCCAAACTGCTCTGTATAACATGTATTACTACAATAACACCCCAGATATATCAAGCCAAGTATCTGGGTTGAATTTGCAGTAATGGCCTTGAGCCATGCGGCCCCCAGTTTCAAACAGGGCACTACCGATTTGACTATGTTGTATGTCACCATATTGCTGGTCATTTGAAGGTTCAAACATTTGGTAGGTTCAAGATAGTAAGCATAGAAAGTGGTTAGGTAGATTTTTTAACTAACCTCTAATGATGTAGGTTCCCTTGTTGCCTTTGTGATGCTACCACCTGAATCCCTCCTTTGCAACAAATGCTTCAGATGGTTCAATCTCAATACCATTACACTCACACAAACCTACACTTGTGTCTCCTTCCTTGCAGCAATTTCCTCAGGTGATTTAATTCCCAATATCAGTCCTCATGTTTTTGCCTTATATTGGTGCATGTGCTCATACTATCTATTTTCTTTGTTTTTGCATTCTTCTCCCTTCCTTTATACTATCCTAACAAAGCCCCTAGTTAGTTAAGGTCCATCTCTTCTGGACCAGACGGAGGTGTCCCCCTGTTGATCATGGCCCTGTCACTGGTACTTCATTTTCTTTGGCCAATTAGATTCTTTCCATTTGGCCTCTCTTCCTCTCCTTACCTGCCATTTTCCCTCCTCCCCGAGTTTGTTCTAGAGTTTGTGAGGTGTCAAGAACTTCCTGCCATTTGAGAGCATATATATGTGAGAGCATGTTGATTCTCAGTTGTGTGCATATTCCCTGCCATTTGAACCCCCTTCTTGTGAGCACATATGACTTATTTGGTCTTGTAGTTGGACTCTCTGCACCACATCTAATATGAATCATTCCCAAAATCGTTTATGCCCTCGTGATCATGCAGGAATTCTAAGGCTTGAATATGCTTGGACTAAATTAGTTTATGCCCTTGTAATTGTGCACAAGGAATTATGTTTACTTAAGTCTTGGATATTATTATTTATGTTATTAGGATTACCTAGATGTTATTGAGGTCCCTCCTAACTCCCTTAGTTAGTAGGATAGATTGTTGCTTTGTGCATTTAAAGTCATCTTCTCATAATTAAGGCTCTGCGAGTTAGGTGAGTGTGCTAATCAAAAAATATAAGTGGCCACCTTAAAGAAGAACCACTATGTTCACATGACCATAACATGACCATGTTCACACAACCACATGAGTGTAAAGTGACCGAAACAATTAGCATCCTAATTACATATAAGTAGAATAACCAGGGTCATTACAGTTGTATAAGCCAAACAATCACCAGATTTTTACATGCCAGCTTATCTGTTGTATGGAATTTGTGCCCGTTATGAGTTTACAAAGATGAAGTGGAAGTAGACCCCTCAAGAAAAGTTGCTTGTCTATTTTCATTACAGATTGTTGTCAGGAGTCAGCTTCTGAGGAATGTATACACAAATGGTTGAGCATTTCTTTGCAGTTCCCTATAAGATGATCTTTGAAATGGAACATCCCTCCATGATAGATAATTTGATTGGTTTGATTCACCACAAGGCACATACATCAAATTTTTTGGGCGTTAGATCAACCCTCATATTATGCCGATGTATGTGACTAATACGGTGGTCTTGTAGGAGGTAGCCTATCAGTTGAACAATAGTTTGTTTTCACAACTCCAGAGGAAGAATAAGTCTCCTTGGCTTGTTGATCCTTTGTGGATTGGACTTTATGAGCTTAAGAACATTAAGGCAGCGTAAATGGAGATAGAATAACTTAGGCATATTCATTTTGGAGTAATGGATTTGAATATATATGACTCCAAAAATGTCTATAGGCAACATTGTGACAAGCTACATTACACCTGGACGTATGTTTCAATGAAATTATAGAATATGAGAAGATTGAAAATTGGTACAGTGCATTGAGGAAGAATATGCCAAGAGATGATTCATGGCCCTCCCATGTCCCGTAGGTACCAGATGTACAGATGTAAAGAGATTCAACAAGAAGCAATTTCCTAGGCTTACACTATATCATATAGAAAGAGGCTAAAGCATGACCCAATGGCTGAGAGTAGCATAAAATTAAAGGTTGGTCCACTATGTAAAGGTGTAATTGATGCACAGTTGAAAAAGAGGCAAAGGGAAGAGGAGAAGAATAGATTATAAGAAGAAGAGGAGCAAGATGAAGAATGTAAGAGAGAGGAAGAGCATAAATAGAAAGAAGAATAAGAAAAGAAGAAGCAAGACGACTTGCTAAAGAAAAGGAAGGAAAAAGAGATGAAAAGGAAACCACAAGAATAACTCTTTCAGAAGCAGAAAACATAAGAAGAAGAAATGAAAAGAGTAGAAGAAGAGGAATAACAGAAGCAGTTGCAAGAAGAAGAGTTGAAGAAAAAACAAGAAGATGATCTTGCATGACCAATGGAACAAATGGCTCATGATATAGAAGCAGAAATGGAAGAGGATGAATACATTGAACTAATTGTGTATGATCCAAGCAGTCAATCAGATCCTCCTCTCATTAGTGTCCATCTCCCATTCAGCGAAATGGGCATTGTTCCTCCACCTGATGACAAGGTTATGGACACATCTAGTTCTACCTTCAACCAGCTGAAGAAGAGAATTGTACAAGAAAGGTGAAGGTAATTTCCCAATGAACCTGCTCATCAAGTCTCCATATCCATAGAACAGGTGATAGCATCCAATACCAGAAGGAATCCTTGAGCAGTCATGGCAGCAAATGTGGCTTTTGCGACAATAACGCAAGAAGATACAGAGCATATTTTGAGTAAGAATTCACGGTTGCTAAAGGAGTTTCCTACCGCAAAACAACAAGTTGATAACCTTGTCGTGGAAATTCGGAGGTTGTCTTCCACCAACATTAAACAAAGATATGGATGGCCATTCTTGAAGAATTGAAGTCGATGGAAGACACCATGAAGTAGGTATACAACAAGATGGTTCTCTTGAATGAAGTGGCGTTGCCCTTGGTCGGAATTGAGAAGAAATCTTAAGATATATTGAAGGTTGTAAATATTACAAGCATAGTTGTCGATTTTATGCAAGATTGGGGCATCACATATCTTAACATCCTTGAACGGTTGGTCAAGAAAGACAGGATAACAGTCAAGGTGGATAGAGCACAATTAAGGTTGCATACTCATAGTTACACCCATCTCGATGAACACGCAACCAACACCATAGTTGCTTATGTTTGACTACATAATAGTTTGGAGTCCCAAGCACGAAAGCATAAAATACCTTCTATGGGTTCACTTGGAGAAATAAGGAGTAAGGATGTCGCCATGAAGGAGTGAAAAGAGTTCATTGAACACATCCGGCGAGCAATAAATCAAGAAGGCTTGGAAGTGGACAAGAATGTTCTTCTACAGTACGCAATTGAGCCATCTAAGATTCACATGAAGTTATCCATGTTGTGGAGTAGTATACATTCAAACTCAAAATCTATATTATCATATGCATTGGAGGTAAAGATGTGGTACATTGCAGAGCTACCAGTCAGAGTTAAATTTATCACAGGAGATTTCAAAGCATGGCACTCCTACATCACAAATTAACTCCATTCTTAAGCCATTGATTTGTCTTTTTCTCCTACATGAGGAGTTTTGTCGTATTATAGTTTTCTTCTATATAGGCATTGTTTTGATGTAATTTGTCTTTTATGAATAAGAAGCTTTAAGTAAAAGAAATCCAAGAGAGACATGTGAAATATGAATATTCACATAGAAGTCCATAGGTTGTAGAAGTCTAAGAGTCATGAGGAAGCTCAAGGATCATTATTATTTGTTATAAATAAGCCTTCATAACTCAAACCAAGAGCTTGGACTTTTAGAAATTTTGCCTTGGCTTCTCTAGTTTTGCATAAGGGAGAAGATCATTCTTTTCAAGAAGCAAGTTGTAGGTTCATGTTCCACTATTGGGGCTAGTGTTTCATTAATGTAACAGTGTACTTGGATCTTTCATTAATTATCATAAGCTTTTAGAGCCAACACTCTTTCATGCATGTATCATAAATGTCGTAAAACTATTCTTTATATGTTTTTGGTATATGTTGTGTTATGCATACTAAAGAGAATGAACTATTTTGTGGATTTAGATATGAATCTTGTTGAATGGGTGTTGTTATGTGTTTATATGATCGTTCTTATTTTGTCAACTAATTCACAAGTTAATCAATAATTCTTTCTCAATTTCTCTCACATGTCTCTCTTAGGATAGTACTAATACTTTTCTATTGGAGATTCGCATCTTATATCTCTTTCATGGAAGCTCCTCTTACACAGTACACTCGATGTCTCACAAAGATTACATACTTGCTACCCCAAAGGTATGTGCATGATCTCTTCTGTATGTTTTGTTGCCAAGGTATTCCTTTAAAATCACTTGTAATGGTAGTTGTACCTTATATCTAGATGCGGCTCCTACAACAAACGATGTGAGGTCTAATTAGGACTTCACATTGAGCACCATCAACATTATGGCTCTAGAAGGAGGGAAATTGACAAGTTGAGCACATTAAGTCTGTGTGAATCACTAATCTTAAATGGTTTCATCCCAAATCATAATCTCTAGGTGCTTTTGAAAGGCTTTAGATCTTTCAATCCCCACAAAATGTTTACATAACTTGTCACATTTAAAGTTCGATGGAAAGGGTCCAACAACCATCCTTTATTATGTGATTGAATTTGTTCAATTATGTTTTTCAAGTGGAGTTTATTCTGAAGATATTCTTGCTAGGTTTTTTACCCTTACATTGGAAGTTTGTGCCAAGCAGTGGTGTTATTATTTACTTATTGCCTCTATCCATTCTTTTAAGCAACTGGTTAATGTGCTTCGTTAAGTCTTTGACAAATGTGAATATCAAGATGTTTATAATAGAATTGATCAACTTACAATAAGTCAAATGAATCTTTAAAATATTTCACCAATAGATTTCTTCACATGTGTTATGAATTTCCTGATGAAGATGTGGATTGGGAAAATTTGGATGAGAAATTTTGGTTTTTGGCTAGAGTTTCAAGGGAATCTCTTCAATCAGATATTCCAGATAGACTGTCTCAAGGAGAATCTCAATCTTCCAAGGAGGAATCCTCCACCCCATTTACTCCTCACCCTCCTCCTTTTCCGGTACCTTGTTGGGTTCCTACCGTTGACCCTATTCTAATCAGAAAATTTGAAAATGAAATCCATGAATCTGATTCGGCAACTAATCCTAATGTTGAGGAGCTAGTTTTCCTCTCTTCTCTTTCTCAAGATGATGATTGTCCTTGTTCTATGATTCATTCATCTCATATTCTTGTTAATCAACCTATCGATCTTGAATCCTTTAATCACGTTGAATCATTGGATGAACATTATCCTAATCATCTTGGTTTTGTGGAATTGTATGATGATGATTGTCTAGGTTTTATGGATGACTCTTTGTTTTCACAAGAAGACTTATATTTGCATATTTTTCAATTGGAGTCAAACCTGATCATTGAAGAGTTTCTTTTAGGTGTATCTATCCCCACTCATACCTTGTGTCAAGATGTGAGAAGTGATTCAACTAATCTAGCACAAGGATATAAGCATTTTCAAGAAGATGATATGCCAGTCATCAAAGATTTATGTCAAAGCCTTTAATTCGGTAAAATGAAAAATTAAAGATTCCATGAATAATTTGATTCGGGAAAATCTGACTTGGTCCCTTTTTTTACTACAAAAGATGGAAGATGTTCGGATATAGAATTGGTCATTAGTTCATAGTTTGAGCTTTTATCTTTTGAAAGTTCTAAGTCTTGTTAGGGAGTCGAGGCACTTGAGTCTACATTGATGGTTATTCCAGGCCCTCAATACCTCAATGAAGCTTTTGAACGTGGTCAGATCAAAGTTTTCTCACAAAATTCCATTGTTGGCATTTTTTAATGGGATGTGGATTCATTCTTAAGGGATTTTTTATATCTTCACATTTAATTATTTATCCCTCAAGATAGAAATTATGATCAGATGGATAAAATCCAACTGGTATATCCTTCTTCACGTGAATCAATGATATGGAACTTAGAATCAAAGAGTGTGTTGGATGGTTTCCAAATGTTTCAATCTAGCACCCCTTCGCCTTCATCCATCATCAGGTCTGATCCACACACTAGCACAGATCATTGCCAATCTATATATGATTCACATTCTAATCTTGATCTTTCACATCATGTGGACATATCTATAGTAAGTTTGTATTTCCAAGGTTTTCAAATTGGTTGTTTTTACAACCCTATTTCAGACTGGTTAGAGTCATACATAATTAGTTCAATGGCTTTTAACGAGTACCTTCATAAGTGTGATCAAACTTTTTATGGCTATGAGTCTAAGAAGTGTTGTTGCAGTGCCTTCTATTTTCATCCATCTCACAATCCTCATATAGAGGAATCATTTACCTTACATTGCCTTGCTTGCACTTTATACCTTCGTCTTTGTGTGCATATGTCTCGGTTGTCTAGCTCTCTTACAACACATTATGTTATTTTTCTTTCCCAAGATGATATATTTCAACTTAAGGGTTGAGAGTAGCTTTTATGGTTGCACTGAATATTCGATTTTACTTAGTCTCAACCTTCCAGCCACTTAGTTTAGGATTAGGTTTAGTTTCATTTAGTTAGATTGCATTGCTTTTGTTTCCTTTTCATTTTCATTCCCCACGTTTTCTTGTTTTTTTCATGCCTTTGTTTTTAATAACAATATGCATGGAAGTTGTTTTTTTCAAGCTTCGAGATGATGTTGCTAAACTTTGGGAAAGGTAAATTGTAGTGATGTGCAACCCTTGGCTAGCATGTTACTTTCCTTCTTTGTTTGGGCCTTTACATCTCTCAAATTTTATGATGTCTAAATGGAAAATATGATCCATTCGACTAGAAAACCATAAGCAGAACCATGATGCCCACACCTATTTAAGATCTTCATCCTTGGACTCAATTTTTTAATTGAATGGTGCTTCTCTTACTGATTCAATCAAGTAGATAAATGAGAAGAGGAAAATCAATAGTGAGCGAATTAATATCAAAGGTATATATAACTATGTTTGAAGGAGCAATATATCTTGCTCTCAGTAAGTAGAGATCCCTCTTATGCCCCGGTAAAATAATAAGTTCCTAAGCACATTTGAACTTATGAAATAAATAAAGGGTGAAAGAAGAGAAATTATTCCTGCATAGAGGGATGAAGCAAGTGAACTTTCTAAAGCAATGCTTATGTTCTTGTAGTGACTTTGGCGGGGTACTATCCAAGCTTGTTGGTAGCGGAGCAACACCAAAGATGAAAACTAAGACTCTGAATATCTTAAACACACAATACATATTACCCTCTCCTAGATCGAAACAATTGAGATCTGGCAAACTTTGTAATGTGTTTGACTAAGTAAAGGGAATATAAGAAACTACATCTATAATCGAGGTGAGTGGGGAAGCTAATGAAATCCACTGAGTGAATCAATACTTCTTGAAAGACTAAGTTTGTGTGCTTAAAGATAAGATCTAAATAGAGAAGTTGAAGTTCTTCCAACGTGTCACCAAGTGTTTTCGTTGAGACAAAAACCCTCCAAAATTTTTGCCTTATTGTATTTTAGAGCTCACATGAACTATCGCTTCAAGCTATCTTGTGTCATCTTGTATTTTGTTCATGTTTTCCTAAGTGTTGATCATCCTTTCATCATTCCTAAGTGTTACATTTCCTCCTAGGTCAAAGTTTCCTAATTATCATCTTCTTATCTTTGGAAGTTCTTCTGTCGTCTTTCTAAAGATAGGAAAAGCACTATATTTTATTTGACTTAGTGTTAACTTTATTATCTTAACATGCATACCACACAAAGAGAGAAATCAAAACTTTTTTTCCTTCAAAAAGTGCACTTTCTTAAGTTAGTGGCTACATGGGCATTGTTGAAATAAACTACGCCATCTTGAGCATGACCACACCCCTCTCTCATAGTTGGGAGCACTTTTCTCTCACAATGGAGTGCACTTCTTGTTCACGAAGAGTGTGCACTCCTTATCCACATAAAGTGCACCCACCTTGATCATAATAGTTGAGCACACTGCATGCTTCTCGCCAGTGCGCACCCTTGCTTCTCACACATGTGCCCTTCCTTGCTTGCATGTTGAGCACATTCCTAGAAAATAGGTACCCTCTCCACTTAAATCCAATAACTTACTCATCAAGTGACAAGTGGCGAGCATGCATAACTTTCTTTACATGTAGATTTTCTTTATAAGCAACCTAGTTCATTCTTCATTCTCACAATAATTGTTCACCCTGGGCTAAGTGAATTTTCTCATCACAAGAATTGTTTCTTCCTTCTTGGTCACAAGTGCCTCTATTCTTGGTAAGTTTTTCAAAGTCTCACTTTTTTTTGCTTTTGTCATGTTTTGATTTTCATTCCTCATACGAAGTGTCGTTTTCATCTACTCTTGCTCCTACAAGTGTCGTCTTGCTGTCGCAAGTGGTGTTTATGTGAAATCTTGGAATTCCATGACCTTTCACCTTCTATTCATGATTGTGATAGAACTTATAAGCACTTCCAACCCTTTTCTCTCACTGTTACTATGTTCTTGACTTATTGTTGGCCTTCAATTAGTAGTTTTGAGCCCGTCCTAGAGCATAGCACACTCCTTAAAAATAGACACCCTCTGTGATTTCAAATTGTTCCTAGCAAAAGAGATATCTTCCAGAGTACATAGCACATTCCTGAGCCACAATGAGGCACCTCTTCCCATTGTAACTACACCTTTCACCCTCCCTGAGCCTCTTTGGTGCATAACTCACTTTCAAACAACAATGCTTCATCACCGTGCTCATTGTAATTGTGACCTTTCCCAAGAAGTCTCTCTCTCTCCCACAAAACACATGGTGCAGTTTTAATCCTTAGGCAAGCCTTGTCTACCCATTTTGATCCTAACATGTACCCTCTTTTTTGACTTGGCATAGTGCACACTTCAATTGGCTAGTAAAGCCACCCTTGTCTCACTCCTAATAATATTTTGCTCCCAATTTGCCCAAATATTTCCTTGATCATAGTCTTTTGCATAGTTTTCATGTGATAGATAGGGGATTTCTAGAAACTAATCTTTGTTCACAGTGAGTCATTTCCTACTTGTAGGTACTAAGGATACATAATACATTTTGAATTTCATCCTTTGTAGAGAAAATGCTTCCCACCACTTGACGATCTACATCAAATGAAACTTTAGAGGATAGTACCAAGGAGGCAGTGGAATATACTACTCCAACTGCTCTCATCTTATCAGATATAGAGTGCTTCATTGACAAATCTATCGAAGTCTCATGGAAGGACATAAAATATACTTTCATGCAAAAGGAGTTCCCAAAAAAAATGGAGGACACGGAAGTATACATAAACATCAAGAGGTTTAGAATACATAGAGTGGCATGCAGATTATGGCCTATATTACCTTGTGCGGAAGCTATCAAATGGATCTTGTTACACATGGATAGCAACAATTTGGTTCTTAGAAGTGAAAGTGGAATTTAGATTGCCACCTACCAGCTACATGACATCCAATCTTATTACAAGATGGTAACCCCCAAGAAGTATCTAAATACATATTTTTATGAAACCTAGGGCCAATCTGAATACTAAGGAGGTCATTAAGTCGTGGTGGCAAGAACCTAAAAAATTCTGCCAAAAGCCAAGTGCAGTGTACAGGACTAAATATTTGAGAAAGGTCTATTAGTATCTTATGGCGATGAGATTCAGATTACATGGAAGGAAGAATGTTGAATACTTTGAAGAGAATTGGATCTACTTGCTCAACTTGGTTATTTCAAGAGGCAAAGTTTTCAATTGGGATGATATCCTCTCGCATGAACTGCAGCTTCATGTACAATAGGCCAAGATAAATTTACAAGCCAATCAATCACCATAGTCTTACAAGTTCGCTTATCTGCTAGATGGAATATGTTCTCATTATGAGTTTATAGGGATGAAGTGGAACTGGACTCCTCCAGAAAAGTTGCCTGTCTATTTTAATTCCAAATTGTTGTCAGAACCCAGCTTCTAAGAAATGTATACATGTAACATCCTCCTCCCACATCTACCCAAGCAACCGACCAATCAGGGTAAACATGTGACGAGAGGCCACTATGATATGATTCAAACTCCTAGGTAACCTTAAGGAAATAGAATCGATGAAACATCACACACAGTAATCCAACATCATCAACATAACCCTCAAAAGACAAGTCAGCCACTCAAATAGCCTGTACTTGGGTCCTATTGTTGTTCTGAACCTCTTAGGCCATAGTCACTCTCATGCTATGGGAAAGGGAGCAACCAGAAACCCAAAGTCGCTCTCATATGCCTGCCTGCCAGCAACTGTGGACCAAAATTGTCAGTTTTGTGCCCGTAACCCTAGGATTTAAGCCACTTTTTCAGGCCCGGAAACAATTATGAAAAAGCAATGAGATGATCAAGACCTTAGTCAAAGCCCTACTAGCCATGACAAACATTTCATCAAACATATTGCGAACATGTAACCTATATGTGTAAACAACACAATTAAGCGTAGGGATCTCATACTTATCTGAGAATCGCTATGAACCATTGATTCCTCATGTCATTCACTTTCATTAATGATTCAAATCCAAATCCATGATGGGAATTCCACGTTCCACCTGACCGTAGAATGGTTGAGCCAAATATCTCTTCAGGAATTCTCCCTTGTGCCATATTCTAAACATGAATGTGGGATCTCATAAAACACATCAATCAAAACTCATCTAGGGATTCTAGAGGCCATCCACCTCAACCCATCAAACAGTGATTCCACCTCATGGTTGGACATCACAAAACCAACATAATATCGGTCTCTATCCCAACCTTCTAGGGCTCTAGAGTGTTTGTCCAACCAAGGCTCTAGGACTAGTAACTCAACCCAAGCTAAGGAACATGAGAACCAATAAAAAACAAACAATGCAAGTAAATTGACAATCACCATGGCTATCTAGGAAATGGAAAGGCTAGGAAATCCATTATCAATCCCAGGCATCCTCCATGCCAATGACAGATCATAACCAAGGAACCACATGCATGTGCCATGCATGGAAAAAATAGTGAGGAAAACATATATGAAACTCAGTAATAGCAAGCAAATCTCATTGTATGTTGGGTGTATGTTATATTATTTCCACAAATAGCCCCACATGCGGGGGGCGATAGATCCCCTTGTTCGTTGTGCTGGGCGCAACAAGGGAGTTACAGGTAGCGGAAGCCCCCCTTTATGGGGTCCGAGGAAGCGCCCCGAGGAATCTTTTTTTTGGACCCTATATCATGTGGGCAGGCTTACCTATGGTTTTGTTCATGGTTTTCGCACATGGTTTTAGGCATCATGGCTTTCTTCCCATGATATTTTGTAGATCCAGTCAAGGGAACTACAGTTATGTTCTAATCCAGGGTTAATGGATTGGGTTTTTTCGATGCTTTGGCATGTATATATATGTATTGTAACATTGAAAGGAATATAACGAAAAATTAATATGGTAGTCCTGGTTTTGAGATTCAGGGGAAAATCTTTGTGTATACCTGTTTTATGTTTTATGCTCTCACCATTGTTTATTTTCTATTTTTAGAGTTCGTATGTAGGTAATTTATGTACGATGTTAAACCTACATTGTAGTTGTTGATCACGATGCCCTATTGCGCTTTCATGCTCTCCTTTTGCCTTATTGATCCAAGGATCCAAGTATGCCACCCCTCCAAGAGTGCTCCAAGAAAACTCTAACTATCCAAGAGTATGAGATAGAGAGAGAATAATGAGAGAGCTCCAAAACTGAATTGACCAAGTCCTGCCCACTGGTCCTCATAAGCCTTTTTATTAATGAGGTCTCTATTTTCTTCATTTTCCATTATTTTCCTTCAATTTCCTCCTCACATGCAACTTGTGACCTTTCACCTTCCTTTTCTCCTAATTTCCACTATTTTCATAAATAAATGTGCCCAAATATCTTTTTGCCTCTTTAATGCCTTAGCCATTGCCTTTTCCAATTTCCTTAGCCATAAACGACCAAATGAACACCCACTAGGATGTCCTACCCACCATTCATCTCGAAATACGTGTCCCGTCACCGTGGCCTTATATATATTTTTACATGGAATTTTCACCGGGGCTGTTACAGAACCCTCCCCCTTGGGCGAACACCGTCCTTAGTGTTCATTGACACCTATAACCAACAAGACTTCTAAAAACAAAACATACTTCCCATGGAGCTTTATAACACAACTCGTTGCAGTAATTACAATGACCACCTGCTAAAACATGACAAACATACCATTTACTGGAGCTTTATAATAAAGTTCATTACGGTATTTACAATAACCACATGTACACATACACATTTGCTTCAACCAGAAATAACCATATTGTATATAGAGCTTTATAAATCCAGCTCGATATAGTATTTACAATAATGTACACATATACACATTTTCTCAAACAGCAAATAAAATATATGATGCCTACATCCGCAACAAGGGAATCTAGAGGCTCACACCTCCACCCTCAAAGTAATACCAAGATTTACCTCATTCCTAGGAAGTCCATAATCCACTACAAAGTCAGATTTGCATCTAATGTCCATTGTTATAATCCCATGTCACTTGTCCTCTCAATGAACAGTTACCAACTCATTTTTCCAAGGCGCACTCCCAATGTGCATCTGATTCCATCTGGCAATGCTAATGACCAAAACAAATCCATATGTGACCTTCCCTTATCTGCTACACAATCCATCGGGAAATCTGGTCACCCCTTCCATGCAGTCACTCACCTTCCAAGTTCCACTAGCACCCCCATCTCGGGCAGCCCATCCCTTGGCAAGGCTTTCTCGCATTGGAAGATACAACAACCAAGGCATATACATGCTTTAAAACCATCATACCGATCATAACATGCTCATGGAAATCAATGGACACTATTGGGTACCAATGTCCCACAATGGCCCTGTTCCTGAAGTTCTTTACCAACATACTGTTGCCTGTTTCAATTCCTTTGCTGCTACTGCTAATTCTTGCAGTCGATTTCAACCACCCAACCAAGCATTTCCATACATCTTGTACCAAACACATAACTTCCATTAGATTTAAAATAAATTGAAATAAGTTCACATCATACCTCATTGGTAGCTCATCAATAAGGTATATTTGCAATCTTGTTCACTTCCAGTCACAACAAGTCATACTAGCATATTTTACCAAATCAACATGTATAAAAATATCTCATCAGGTTATCTCAAAACATAACCATCATAGATCAAAATCATAAATCACATGTAACCATCATAGCCATAATCATAGATCACATGCAATAATCATAAACAATAATCATAAACCACATGTATAATAAAGCTGAAATAAAATATTGATACTTATCCTTTAATTGATCCTTACTTCTGCCTGTGTTCTTATTTAATACGCACACTAGGTCGGTTGCTACACCCGACAAACATCCAATGCCTTCTCCTCAACTAGGTGCACATATACATAGTTTGCATCACACACATACAACCACACATAGCATACCACACCATGAAATACATGCATCTATACCTAACATACAACACATACACCTACACCTAGTGTACAACACAACATGATACTTACTCCTATGTCTTGTGTATGACACATCACAACACATATACGTACACAATGTACATCACAAGACATACATTCCGCACACAATCTGTGACACCACAAAATGCATACACATACACCTGATATACAACACAACTCATACATCTATATCTGATGTACAATGCCACACAATACATGTACCCACACAGAGTACAACACAATGGATACACATGTCACAATACGACGACTATACAATGCACATACAGAGTACCGCATGTACACAACACAACAAGTACATCATACCACACATATGTCGGTACTATATGTACCACATGTACACATTACCACATGTATATTGCAACCAACCACACAACGTGTGCACAACATCACATGTACACGGCGCCACCTGCACAATGTATACACAATGCCACATGTACACTACACCACTTGTACAACATGTACACAATACCACATGTACATAGTACCACATGTACATAGTACCACATGCACAACATGTACATAGCACCACATGTACACAACACCACCTACACACACCACCACTTGTACAACATGTACATGACACCACATACACACAGCACCAGTTGTACAATCATGCGCACCACACCATAAGTACATAGCACCACACGTACAACATGCACGGAACACCAAATGTACATAGCACTGCATATCCAACATGTACATAGCATCATCTGAACACAGCACCGCATATCCAACATGCACAGAGCACCATATGCATACAACACCGAATATTCATCAAGCACACAACACAATATGTACACAACATTGTATATCCAACATGTACATAACACTATCTATACCTAGCACTGAATATGAAACATTCATACAACACTATCTGTACTAACACCCTATACATAACATTGCATAAACAACAAGTACACATACTACATATGCACAATATTGCATGCGCACAATCATCATAGATGCAACATGTTCAACATGTATGACATATGCACAATAATAATACCACACATCCGAAACCACACTACCTCTACCAAGTAACCTTGCTTCTATTGTCTCTCTGCCATCCATGCTTATCCTAGCATGCCACGAACTACACGGCTTTCATTCTTCTGATGCATCCCTCAGCGTTACTTGTCATCACATAAATATAGGCATAATACAAGCATACGATATCAATTCATATCCACATGATATTGATCTCATACATTTGTCGTGACTACTCTTCCCAATTAATTCTTCATAAGGCTAGGAACCTCTTCATGTCATTTACCTGTGTAAGCAACCATTCCTCCACAAGAACAATTCCTGATGACCCTGTCGGATAGTGACATAGATACATAGATACATATACATAAACATAAACATTTATAATAAAACAATCATGATCCTATCATACAACAACATACATACATACATACATACATACATGTATACATATAAAAACATCAACATAATCATGATCATAACATAATTACCAGATAACATAAGGTCTAGATTAAGAGAACTTCCTTATTGTACACAATAAGCGCAACATTGAGAACCAATGTTCCCAACTTAGCCAAGGCATATGGCACCTCAGATCCATTTACTTTACCTTTCTCGTTACCTTTCTCATGTTTGTACTACTATCGTCACCTTTGACCCAACCAGTCCAATCGATTTTCATAGTCTTTATCTTATGTTGCGCTTACTCATGCATCGAGCTTCATCCATGTCTTACATTACCTGTTGGGTACCACACAGCTCTTCCTGAGCTCCATTAATTGTTCCTCTTTCCCGACCAATTCCCTAGACTCAAAACATAAAAGGCAAGCCAAAAAAACAAACAAGGAGGATCATGAAAACCAATAACAACAATATGACACCACAACCAAAGTGGCATGGCCATGCACTAAACATAACAAAATTGCAAATCAAGCACAATAAAATCACAAAAGACCAAAGGCACAAGACTAATAATAGACACCATGACTTAATCCCCATGGTTCCCAAGGAAACTCAACCAGAGCCTTCTTCAAGGTTTCATGGCAAACTCTCTTGCCATGCAACTCCCTACATCATACAGCCATAAATACATATTGTTAGTGCATAAATAAACATAACAATACATCAGTTACCTAATCTTGTTGTTCCAAGCACGTTGCTTGCAACTGAACACATTTGTGCCATCTCTCAAGGGACTCCAATCCTTTGACAAATACACCTGTAACTAAAGACTATCTAATATACCTGTCAAGTACATGTTCATAAATATAACATGTATCCACATAATGTCAAACAAGATTAAGGTTAAGGAGACTTCCTCTATGCAAAGAACTCATTCGTTTGGAATTAGGGTTTCCAAACATAGCCAAAGGAATTCTTATCCAACTCCTTCCTTTTACATTTTTGCTTTGCTGCAATTCGAGGCTTACTATGCATTGTCACATCACCCAACTGTTAGTGATATAAACACTTCAACTATTATCTTGTCAGGCTAATACCAGCATGCTTCCTGCAACTACTCACACATGTCAACCACATGTTCCAAATATCAAGACAATGATATATATAAATTTAAATCAACCTTTACCAAGACTAACAGACATGTCATAATCCATAGTTAACTCATAGTCATTAGACATAATGCTACAACTATCACCTATTACACTCAAGTACCTATCAATTGTCTCAACACATATGTATTAGTACAATCATCTTAAAACAAGATCATTGGAACACATACTCATATTATGCAATTCATCAAACATTCAACCAACTTGCAAACATACCATGTTAAATGAATCAACCAGACAACGTAATAGACACCAAACATTCGAACACCAAATAGATGACATAATCAAACAATCAAGCACCAAATATATGACATAAGTGAACTCATACCTTAGTGTATTTCAGGGGAGGCTATCTTGTCTACACAATCAATCTAGGTTAGCATGATACAACTTCACAACATATCAACTCAAACATAAATCATGATATCCATAACAATAACTAACTAACATGTTCACGTCATAAGCTCATAAGCATTTGTCATTCATGCATAACAATCACATATGTACAATCAATCTAAATTAGTATGACGCCATATCACAAATATGTCAGCTCATACCTGAATATTGCAACCATAACCATATGCATAGGTCAAACTACGTTAACACAATACATATAACATCAAGATCTTCAATGCAATGAACATAACCATCACGCATATGACCAATCCAAATTACAACATCAAGATCTCAATGAAATAACCCTAATTATCAAGTTAATAGCACATAACAACAATAAGCTATATATCATACTCATCAACAACATAAAACCTAATTGTCAAGCTAATTGTCATATAGCAACAACAAGTTAACCTATAACATACTCATCACCAACATATCATATAACATAATCATCAAGTTATCTAACCTAACCAACAGTAGCAATGCTTACAACCACATGTTACTATCATTCTTAACTATCTGACTCATGTGCGTATGACTATACTAATCAACTATCATCTATCATCTATCATGTATGTAACCATAGCATCAAAAACATGTACATAAACCTCATGTATATAAACCTAATGCATATAACAATCCTTAACTTACATACCTACATGCCAAACATACAATACATGTATGACGATCTGCTCTTGCCTCAAGGTCCAATGCTACAACTTCACTTTAATGATCTGCATCTCCTATTCTATCTCAGCCAACACATTAGCATCATAACAACTAATAGCACCCTAATGACCTAAATTGCATACCATGACTTCACAAGGAATTTTTGACCTATTATTCATGCATAACTATGACCAAGACCATACATGCATAACTATGACCAAGACCATACATGCATAACAACTGCATAATCAACCATACACACATGAAGACATACTCCACAACAACACCTTCAACCTTCACATGGCGACATCACGACAACCATGATCAACACCATTCAAATGGATCAATCACATGGACTACATTCATAAGGAACACATCTGCAACCAACATGAAAGAATGATCAACACACAGCCCAAGGAGAGCACAACCATGCTCCAATACCACTTTGTAACACCCTCCTCCCACATCTACCCAAGCAACCGTCCAGTCGGGGTAAACATGCGACGAGAGGCCACTATGATATGATTCGACCTCCTAGGTAACCTTAAGGAAATGGAATCGACGAAACATCACACACAGTTATCCAACATCATCAACAAAACCCTCAGAAGACAAGCCAGCTGCTCAAACAACATATCCCTCAGTCCTACTATTGTTCTAGACTTCTTAGGCCATAGTCGCTCTCATGCTATGGGCAAGGGAGCGACCAAAAACCCAAAGTCACTCTCATAGGCCTGCCTGCCAGTGATTATGGACCAAAATTTCCAGTTTTGTGCTAGGACCCCAGGATTTAAACCACTTTTTTAGGCTTAAAGCCCAGGCCACTGCCCAGAATGGAATGAATGCATAGAACCAGAAAAATTACAGGGAAACCATGATGCAAAAGCAATGAAATGATCAAGGCCTTAGCCAGACCCCTACTAGCCATGACAAAAATTTCATCGAATGTATCGTGAACATGTAACCTACATGTGTAAGCAACATAATTAAGTGTAGGGATCTCATACTTATTTGAGAATTGCTACGAACCATTGATTCTTCATGTCATTCACTTTCATTAATGATGTAAATCCAAACCCGGGATGGGACTTCCATGTTCCACCCGACCATAGAATGGCTAAGCCAAATCTCTCTTCAGTCATTCACCCTCTTGCCATATTCCAACCATGAATGTGGGATCTCATAGAACACATCAATCAAAATGCATCCAAGGCTTCTAGAGGCCATCCACCTCAACCCATCAAATAGTGATTCCACCTCATGGTCGGACATCACAAAACCAACATTAGATCAGTCTCTATCCCAACCTTCCAAGGCTCCAGAGTGTTTGTCCAACCAAGGCTCTAGGACTAGTAACTCAACCCACAACTTTTACTAGGCTCCAGAGCATTTGTCCAACCAAGGCTCCAAGACTAGTAACTCAACTCAAGTTGATACAGGACTCCAAAGCATTTGTCCAACCAAGGCTCCAGGACTAGTGACTCAACCCAAGCTAAGGAACATGAGAACCAATCAAAAATAAACAATCCAAGTAAACCCAAAATCACCATGGCTATTTAGGAAATGGAAAGGATAGGAAATTTGTTGTCAATCCCAACCATCCTCCATGCCAATGACATATCATAACCAAGAAACCACATGCATGCCAAAAATAGTGAGGAAAACATACATGAAACTCAGCACCTGCAAGAAAATCTCGTTGTAGTTGTTGATCTCGATGCCCTCTTGCGCTTTCCTTCTCTCCCTTTTCCTTCTTGATCCAAGAATCCAAGTGTGCCACCCCTCCAAGAGTGCTCCAAGAAAAATCTAATTATCCAAGAGTATGAGAGAGAGATAATAATGAGAGAGATCCAAAACTGAACTGACCAAATCCTGCCCACTAATCCTCATAAGCCATTTTATTAATGAGGCCTCTATTTTCTTCATTTTCCATTATTTTCCTTCAATTTCCTCCTCACATGCAACCTATGACCTTTCACCTTCCTTTTCTCCTAATTTCCATTATTTTCATAAATAAATGTGCCAAAATACATTTTTGCCTCTTTAATGCCTTAGTCATTTCCTCTGCCAATTTCCTTAGCCATAAACGACCAAATCAACACCCGCTAGGATGTCCTGCCCACCATTCAGCTTGGAATAAGTGTCCCATGACCATGGCCTTATATATATGTTTACATGGAATTTTCACCAAGGTTGTTACAATACATAATTGGTTGAGCATTTCTTTACAACTATCTATAAGATTATCTTTGAAACATAACCTCCAAGCATGATAGATCAGGTGAAGGTGGCACTTTATGAGATTTTTTATTGGTTTGCTTCACCACAGGGCAGATACAACAAATTTTTCAGGTGCCATACCACCCCTCATCTTATGTCGAGGTATATGACCAATAAGTTGGTCTTGCAGGACATAGTCTATTAGTTGAACAATGGTTTGTCTACACAACTCCAGAGGAAGAAGAAGTCTCCTTGGCCCACTTTTCCATTATGAATTCGGCTTTATGATCTGGATAGCCTTAAGGTGCCATAAGCTAAGATAGAAGAACTTAGGCATCTTCATTTGGGAGTAATGGGTTTTCATAGATAGGACTCTAGAAATGTTTGCAGGAAACATTGTGACAAGATACATTACACTTGGCCATATGTACCAATGACCATTCCACAAGATGAGAAGATCAAAAATTGGTACAATGCATTGAGGAAGAATAAGATAGGAGATGAGGCAAGGCCCTCCCATGTCCCACGGGAACTAGATGTACAAATGGGAGAGATTCAAAGGGGAGCAACTGCCCAGGATAACATTGTATCATCTAGAAACTTGCTAAAGCATGACCCAGTGGTAGAGAGCAGTAGAAAATTCAAGGTTGATCCACTATGTAAAGGTTCAGTTGAGGCAAAGCAACAAAAGAAGCAAAAGGAAGAGGATAAGAAGAGGTTAGAAGAAGAAAAATGTAAGAAAGAGGAAAAGTGTAAATAGAAAAAAAGAAGAAGTAAGATGACTTGCTAAAGAAAAGAAAGGTGGGGGGTTGCAAAGTAAACAACAAGAAGAACTCTTACAGAAGCAGAAAACAAAAGAAGAAGAAAGGAAAAGAGTAGACGAAGAGGAAGAACAAAAGTGGTTGCAAGAAGAAGAGTTGAAGAACAAATTGGAAGAGGATCTTGCATAGGCAATGGAAGAAGAATGATTGGCCCATGATATAGAAGCATAAATGGAATAGGATAAAAACATTCAACCAATTGTAGATGAGCTAAGAATTCAGTCAAATACTCCTCTCACTGGTGGCCATCTCCCATTCAGCGAAATGGGAATATTTCCTCCACTTGATGACAAGGTTATCGACACATCTACTTTTACATTTGACCAGCAGAAGAAGATAATTATACAAGAAAGGCGGAAGTAATTTCCCAATGACCCTAATCATCCAATCTCCATAGTTCTAAAATGGGTGATAGCATCTACCAAGAGGAATCCTCGATCAGTCATGGCAACAAATGTGGCTTTTGCAATAGTAGCACAAGACAATATAGAGCATATTTTGAGTTAAAATGCACAGTTGCAAAAGGAGTTGACTACTGCAAAACAATAGGTTGATGATATTGCCGCAAAAAATAAGAGGTTGTCTTCCACCAGCATTAGCACAATGGAGCTATGGATGTACATTCTTGAAGAATTGAAGCCAATGGAAGACACCATGAAGCATCTATACAACAAGATGGTTCTCATGCATGAAGTGGTGGTTCCCCTGGTTAGAATTCAAAAGAAATATCAAGAGATCCTGAAGGTTCTAAATGTTACAAGCACAACTGTCGATTCGATGCAATATTGGGGCATCAAATATCTTAACATTCCAGAGTGGTTGGTCATGGAAGACAAGATAGCAGTCGAGGTGGATAGAGCATAGTTAAGGGTGCATACTCAGAATTACACCCATATCGATGAGCATGAAACCAATACCATAGTTTCTTATGTTCTACTACACAGTAGTTTGGAGTCCCAAACACATAAACATAAAATACCTTTAGTGGGTTTACTGGGAGAAATAAGGAGTAAGGATGTCGTCATGAAGGAGTTAAAAGAGTTCATTGAAAACATTAGGGGAGTCATAAATCAAGAAGGCTTGGAACTGACCAAGAATGTTGTTCTACAGTATGCAATTGATCCAACCAGGATTCACATGAAGGTATCCTTTTTGTCAAGTAGTGTATAGTCAAAATCCAAATCTATATTATCATATGCATTGGAGGTAAAGATGTGGTACATTGCAGAGCTACTAGTCAGAGTTAAATTTATTGCAACATAGTTTAAACAACGACACTCCTACATCACAAATGAACTCCATTCTCAAGCCATTGATTTGTCTTTTTCTCCTAAATGAGGAGTTTTGTTGTATTATAATATTGTCCTATATAGCCACTATTTTCATGTAATTTTTCTTTTATGAATACGAAGCTTAATGTAAGAGAAAGCCAATACACACATGTGGACTATGAAGAGTCACATAGAAGTCTAAGAGTAATGAGGAAACTCAAGGGTCATTATCATTTGTTATAAATAAGCTCTCGTAACTCAAACAAAGGGCTTGGACTTTTATAGATTTGGCCTTGGTTTCTCTAGTTGTGCATAAGGGAGAAGATCATTCTTTTGGAGATGCAAGTTGTAGCTTCATGTTTGACTATTAGGGCTAGTGTTTCCTCAATGTAACAGTACTTTAGATCTTTAAGTAATTATCAGAAGCTCTTAGAGCCAACACTCTTTCATGCATGTATCGTAAATGTTGTAAGACTATTTTTTAGATGTTTGCGATGTATGTTGTGTTATGTATACTAAAAAGAATGAACTATTTCATAGCTTTAGATAGGTATCACAATGATGATTATGTCAAGCCCTTTCTACCTCGATGAAGATTTTGAACTTGGTCAGATCAAAGTTTTCTCACAAAAGTCCATTATTAGAATTTTTTCATGGGATGTGGATCCATTCTAAAGGGATGTTCACTATCCTCATGTTGAATTATTTAGCCCTCAAGATAGAATCTATGATCAAATGTATAAACTCTAATTTGTGTATCCTTCTTCATGTGAATATTTGATCTGTAACTTGGAAGCAAAGAGTGTGTTGTATGGTTGTCAAATCTTTTAATTTGGAACCCCTTCACTTTCATCCATCATCAGGTTTGACTTAGTTTATTAATTGAATGGCGTTTTTGTTGTCGATTCAATCAAGTAGAGAAAGGAGAAAGGGAAAATCAATAGTGAGTGAATCAATACCAAAGGTATATATAACTATCTCTGAAGGGGCAACCTCTCCTTGTCTCAATAAGTCGGGATCCCTTTTCTGCCCTGATAAAGGGTGAGGGAAGAGAAAGGCTTCCTATGTAGAGAGGTAAAGCAAGTAACTTCTTCAAGGTATTGTCCAGGGTCACTCGTAATGAAACAATGCTTGTGTTCCTGGAGTGACTCCATTGGGGTATTGTCGAGGCCTGCTAACAACGGACCAACACCAAAGATGAAAACTAAGATTTTGAATACCTTGAACTTGCGATACATATTACCCTCTCCTAGATCGAAACAATTTTGATATGGAAACCTTTGTAATGTGTTTGACCAAGTAAAGGTAATAGAGAAAACTACATCTATAATCAGGGTGAGTGGGGAAGCTAAGGCAATCCACCGATTGAATCAATGACGAAGATTGGGTGCTTAAAGGTAAGACCTAAACATAGAAGTTGGAGTTCTTCTAGTGTGTCACCAAGTGTTGTTGATGTGACAATAACCCTCCAAAATGTTTGCCTTATTCAATTCTGGAGCCTACATGAACTATCTCTTCAAGTTATCTTGTGTCATATTGTTATTTGTTCATGTTTTCCTAAGTTCTGATCATCCTTTCATCATTCCTAAGTGTTACATTTCCTCCTAGGTCAAAGTTTCTTAAGTGTTGTCTTCTTATATTTGGAAGTTCTTGTGTTGTCTTTCTAAGTATAGGAAAATAACTAGCTTTTTTTTTTGCTTAGTGTTAACTTTCTTCTCCTAACATCCATACCACATAAAAGTGAGAAAGCACAACTTTTTCTCCTTGGGAAAATGCACTTTCTTAAGTTAGTGGCTACATGGGCACTATTGGAAGAAATTGTGCCATCTTGAGCATGAGCACACCCCTCTCTCACAGTTGGGTAGACTTCTGCCCCACAGTGGAGCACACATCTTGTTCATAAAGAGTGTGCACTCCTTGTCCACATAAATTGTGCCCTCCTTGATCACAATAATTGAGCGCTCTTATTGTTCTAGCGAGTGTTCACCCTTGTTTCTCACACATTTTCCCTTCCTCGCTTGCATGTTGAGCGCATTCCTAGAAAATAGGGACCCTCTCCACTTAACTTAATTAACTTACATATCAAGTGACAAGTGGTGAGCATGCATAACTTGATTTGCATTTAGATTTTCTTTATAAGCAACCCAGTTCATTCTTCATTCTCACAATCATTGTTCACCTTGGGCTCAGTGCATTTTATCATCACAAGGATTTTTTCTTCCTTCTTAGTCACAAGTGCATCGATTCATGGTAAGTTTTGCAAAGTGTCACTTTTGTTTGCTTATATCATTTTCAATGGCGCTTTTGTTTCCTAAGTGGCGTTTAGATCTTATTTTAGCATACAAAGTGTCATTTTCATATACTCTTGCTCCTACAAGTGTAGTCTAACTCTCGCAAGTGATTTTTCTATGAACTCTTCACATTCCATGACCTTTCACCTTCAACCAAATGAAGAAGAGAATTGTGCAATAAAGGTGAAGGTACTTTCCCAAAGGCCCTGATCATCCATTCTCCATAGACATAGAATGGGTGATATCATCCAATACTGGGAGGAATCCTCGAGTAGTCATGGCATCAAATGTGGATTTCGTGACAATAGAAAAAGATAATATATAGCATCTTTTGAGTGAGAATTCATGGTTTCAAAAGGATTTGGTTACAACAAAACAATTCGTTGATGATCTTACCGAGGAAAATCATAGGTTGTCTTCCACTAGCATTAGCACAACAGAGCTACAAATGGCCATTCTTGAATAATTGAAGTTGATGGAAGACACCATGAAGCATCTCTACAACGAGATGGTCCTCCTCCATGAAGTGGTTGTTCCCCTAGTCGAAATTCAAAAGAAATCTCAAGAGATCCTGAAGGTTCTAAAGGTTACAAGCACAATTGTCGATTTGATGCGGGATTGGGGCATCAAATATCTTAACAATCCCGACCGGTTGGTCAAGAAAAACAAGATAGTAGTCAAGGTGGATAAAGCATAGTTAAGGCTACATACTCAGAACTACACCCATCTCGATGAACAGGCAACCAACACCATATTTGCTTATGCTCGAATTTGTAGTAGTTTGGAGTCCTAGACATGAAAATATAAAATACCTTTTGTGGTTCACTTGGATAAATAAGGAGTAAGGATGTCATCACGAAGGGTTTAAAAGAGTTCAATGAACACATCAGGTGAGCAGTAAATCAAGAAGGCTTGGAAGTGACCAAGAATGTTGTTCTACAACATGCAATTGATCCAACCAATATTCACTTGAAGTTATCCATGTTGTGGTGTAGTGTACAGTCAAAATCCAAATATATATTATCAAATTCATTAGAGGTAAAGATGTGGTACATTACAGAGCTATGAGTCAGATTTAAATTTATCACAACAAAGTTCAGAGCATGGCACTCATACATCACAAATGAACTCCATTCTCAAGCCATTGGTTTGTCCTTTTCTCCTACATGAGGAGTTTTGTCATATTATAGTTTTGTCCTAGATAGCCACTATTTTGATGTAATTTTTCTTTTATGAATAAGAAGCTTAATGTAAAAGAAATCCAAGAGAGACATGTGGAATATGAATATTCACATAGAAGCCCATAGGTTGTAGAGAGTCATGAGGAAGCTCAAGGGTCATTATCATTTGTTATCAATAAGCCCTCATAACTCAAACAAAGGGCTTGTACTTTTAGATATTTGGCCTTGGCTTCTCTAGTTGTGGATAAGGGAGAAGATCATTCTTTTCAAGAAGCAAGTTGTAGATTCATATTCCACTATTGGGGCTAGTGTTTCATCAATGTAACATTGTACTTGGGTCTTTCATTAATTATCAAAAGCTCTTAGAGTCAACACTCTTTCATGCATGTATCGTAAATGTTGTAAGAATATTCTTTAGATGATTTTGGTATATGTTGTGTTATGCATACTAAAGAGAATGAAATATTTCGTTGTTTTAGATATGAATAATTGTTAATGGGTGTTGTTATGTGTTTATATGATCATTGTTATTTTGTGAATTAATTCATAGGTTAATCAATGATTCTTTCTCAATTGCTATCGCATGTCTCTATTAGGATAATACTAATACTTTTCTATTGGCGACCTGCCTCTCAAAACTTACATACTTGCTACCCCAAAGTTATGTGCATGATCTCTTGCGTATGCTTTGTTGCCAAGGAATTCCTTTAAAATCACTTGGATTGATGGTCAGATGTTATATTTGAATGGGGATTCTACACCAAATGGTGTGAGGGCTAATTGGGACTTCACGTCATGGAGACCCCCTATATGTTGGCAACATCCAACACTGTCAACAAATCTCTATACACAAGTAGGCTACATACAAGTCAACGCTCACCTAATACAAATTTGAAGTCATTGATAAAATTCTTCTTTGTGTTCGACCAAATGAATGTGTCCTCCCTAGCCTCTTAAATTTTATGCCTTTTGTATGGTATATCATCCTAAGTGTTTGGAAACGCATGGGGAAAACATGCTCATCCTTGTATCCAATTATTCTACATTCATTTTCACATTGGTTAATGTGGGCTACATGATTATGTATGATTTTGAAAATTAGGATGTTGGCCTGGATAGAAAATTTATAGTCATTGAATATTTCTATAAAATATGTGGTTGTATTCATCCAAGTATACAAATGTGATACCTCCCCCCCATCTTGTTGCTTGGTCAATAAATCACTAGACCAAACTTTGCATCCGACTAGTCTCCCTAATTTCTTTTGAAACATTGTCAACATGAGCCAATGGAGAATTTTATTCTTTGAATTAGAGCAATTGAGATGGTGCTTATTTTAAGTCCACTAGTATTTGGTTGGTGGGGGGGGGGGGGGGGGGGGGCGGGGGGGGGGGTGGTGTGGGTGGGGGAGGTGGGCGGGGGCTTGTCTACCTTTCTTGTCATAGACAATGAACATTGCATCCTTTACAAAAAAATATGAGTGACTATTTTTTATATGTTTCACCTCGATTGACCAACATTCTTTCGCACTTGACTCATAATTTTATTGTTCCCATTCATATAGTGCATTGTTGGAACTATGGCCTATTGATAATGATGAACCTTGTAAAAAATTTCCAGTTGTGTTTGGTTCAAAAATTGCCTTCATTTTGATTCATAACTTTATACAATTTTTTTATTTTATTATCTTCATCCCAAGATTCTATAAGGCTTTCCATCTTTGGGATTGAGTGGAATTAATATCTTCCAACCTTTCTCTTTTGGTTTAATTTTATCTCTTCTAAAGAGATAGTTACCTTCATTTTCCTTCCCCAGGGTTGGTCAAGTAGTATTGTGTAAGCTATGATTCATTTGACTAAGTCAATTACCTCAAAGTCTACTTCAGGTGTGACACTCATTATGAGTGTTTGTATTTTTTACAAAGTGTCAATGCTTCAAAAAAAAATTGACCCACGAACATAACATAATTGCGGGAGAATGTTCACTAGGGAGCCAAAGTCAAGAACAACCTGATTTATCATGTATCCATTAATTTCTAAGTTGACATGCAAATTGTAGTCGTCTTGCTTCCTATATTGCAATAACTTCCAAAGGATTTTGTACCGTATTTGTTGTTACTTGTACCTCTTTATAGTTGAGTAGTTTAAGCATTTGACCAACCCATTACTTCTCTTTCAGTAAATGCTAGAGTTCTTCTATGACATCTTCACGATTTAGATTGTTGTAATATTCTTTATGTTTGAAGAATTCTAGGGCCTGGTGCACTAATTTCCTCTTTTGATTAGGATCACAATATGTATTTTTATTCTTTAATGGTTGGATAGGAATATCCCCTTACACATGATTTGGTTGGATATCTCTTGATCTAGTCACAACATGCAAAGTTTTATGATTTAATACTTCTTGTTTAGAGATCATGTATACTAGATTGACATTTCTCTTATTGATAATTTTCTCAAGCTTAGTCGGGAAATCCTCTGAATATTGATTGTACGCCATATATTACAATATTTAAAGTCATTTCATTCTTTCAATGGATAGTAAAGGTCCAAATGATCTCCTTTCTAGTATATAAAATAATATATTTAACACCGTCCCTAACCTCTGCCAATTTTTTAAAATCTTCCTCCTCTGCATCCTCATCCCCATGAGCCACCTCTTCCTTATTATCCTTCATGCCCTTGATAGACATTGTTTTGTTGTGTATTTTGATCCAATGCTTGTGTATGATAGTTGGCTTTATTCTGACCATTCAAATGGAATTCTTTCTTTTCATGGCTTGATTATTCACAAATTGCATACCATTTTTATTTTGCATTTTTAAGATTGTGTGGGAAATCTATTCTACCAGGGTTTCTCAGAGTTTTAAAAATATCACAAAGCACATCCATTTCAACTTTGTGCAAACCCAATTCTTTTTCAGATAGATAACCATACTTACAATTACCTTTTGTATGCCCTTCATTTTTTTAGTTTTTTCACCATAGTTCGTTTCTTTGAATGACCAAACTTCTTAACACCTGTTAAAACATTTCTAACTTTTATTCTAGGCACTTATCAATTGAAGATGATGACGTCAAGGGCCAATCATTTTCAATTTCTATATGCCACTCCTTTTTCAATTCTTCTTCACACGACATAATGTCATGCATGTGCAGTCATCCTCTGATTTTTCGTAATAGGCATAGTGTATACTACTACACCAAGAAATTTTCATCTATGTGAAAAGAAATTTGACTTAATAATTCCCTTGAATCTTTTCGTGTAACCTCTTATTGTTACTCTTGGTCCTTATTTATTTGCTTCAGTCTCTTTCCAACAAGGTGTTCAACATATTACACTTTTAAGAAGGATAAGAAGTTAGCTTTTATATTATACTTGCTTCTTGTTTGATTTTCCATGAAATACATGAACCAAGTTAGTGCTCTATTTCTAAAGGCAATGACAAGCTAGGCCATTTGTTTATCCTCATTATTAATGTCTAATGATTTCCAAAAAAAATCACAAACGAACTAGTGATGGTTTGAGTCTCCATCACATTCGTAAAGTGGAATATCATTTATCCCCATTTTATCTTTAATGTGAAACTTTTGTGGTAAAGAAGGAGGAGTGGCATGAGTTTGTTGATTTTTTGCATAAGTCAACATTGCAGTCGACTAGCCTTTATAAGTCGACTGAGAAACGAATCACTTGACTTGGGAAGTCAAATTTCTTGCTCCCGTTGACATTACTTATATCAATTCGATGATTTCAACTTCCTTGTATTTTGGACCAGCTTAATCTATTTGGAAAGATTTGCCTATATATTTGGTGAACTATCTTTCTTGGGAACATGTTAGTTCACCCCAATTTTTCCTTGACTTGGAATCTTATTCCTCTTTAATTAAATTCAATGGTAGAGGTGCATCGCTGAGATCCTTTATGTGGAGTGTGGTATTCTCATCTCCTTGTTGTCCTACCCAACTTTAATTTGATTGGAGGAATTTTGATCAATAAGATGGCTTAGAATCTAGATTTAATCTCTAGTGGAGGAATTGATGAATACAATGACTAACATCTTGAGGAATATTAAATCAATACAACACTTGGCCAAAGTCATCAATATCCGTATTTTTTGCAGTATCTGCAAGTTGACAAGTGCCATCTACTGCCATGTCCAATTGCAGGCTATTACGCCTCTCAAGAGCCATTGAGGTAGCCCCTCACAAATCATGTTGGTATTTGCCAATCTCATATGAGTTCAAAGCATTGACTTTCTAGTCTTGGATTTTATCCCTTTCTAATGTTCAAGGATCACTTACCTTACACATTTCCTCTCATTTTATTTATCTTTTGTTCCTTTCAATATTTTGAATTATAGTTGAGAGTTTATGATACTACATCCAACATGCATTTTTTTTTTAATCTCTAATTATTCTTCTAATGTACTTCCTTATACTTCCTCCTTGATGCTAGCATGGTTTTCTTAGTGGATTCAATTAATTCAACTTCGACTAAGGCATCTCACAAATCAATGACCCCCATACCTAGTCTCAAATTAATCAAAATCGACAATGGTAGTCATAATTTTTTATCTCATTTGTTAAAAAAATAATCCCAAGCATTTTTTGTACTTTTATAATTAGATTCTAAGAATATTTTCCAACTTGTTGCCTTTGGTCCTAGTTCATACTTTTAGGATGAGTATTCATATGTGGTCGGTATTCAACTATGTGATCAACTACTTTTTCGAGCACAAATTTATGTAGGAGAGAAGGTATAGTGCATAGTAAATCGTCATGAAAATCATGGTGAAATATCCTTTTGATTTGATGAGTTGACACTCTTTCTTCTAATGCTTTCTCTTCATAGAAATCGTTACATACTTTCTCAACACACTCATATAAATTTGTTTGTCCTCCATTGTGATATTTAGCATTAAATTCTAGTCATTCATTCATTCATTAGTTTACTCATTAGCAGCATGATTAATGTATCTTGGTATATTATGGGATTGCTTCTAAAAATATTTCGAGGGTTATTATGAAGAGGTGAGCTCTTACTTCTACTATCGTCAGTTGATTTATTCCAATGTAGTTATTGAGCTATTTCTATATTTTTCATTCCAACCACTCACAAATAACTTCCAAACTCAACATATATGTATGCATAATTTCTCAAACTCGAGTTCATGAGCTATCGACCATGGAACCAATGTTGTAATCTAAGGATTATTGAGCAATTACCATTAGTATACCAACAAGGCAACATAGATTATTATACACATTCACACACACACATAGATGAGAGAAAGGAGAGATAACATAAATAGTGGGAAACCAACAAATAAGCTTCTTATAAATGTACCACAACATTTACAATGATTACTCCAATCTCTGCCTCTCTCTATTACACAACAAGCTATTTATATATGATGTTCAGTTACAAGGTAGTTATAACTAATTGACTAACTTGGATGGTTTCCTTGGTTGTCTAACTTAAATTTCAACTCAGTTAGTCAACTAACTTACATTCTGACTTGGACAGTTAATTAGGTTTGATTGTTGGGTCTCGTCAACTAAGTCAACTAGCCCTTCCAATAGTTCCCTTCTATTGAGAGTCACATCTTTTAGTTGGGATTTCATATGTCCCCTCGTTAATTATAAGTTATTATTTAATTATGATTTACTATTATTTATATTATTTTATATTTATGTTGATAACAAACAAAACCATTGTTTGAAAAGTTGGTAACCAACACCTCAAAACAAACCCCTTTTGTTGAAAAATGGAGATGAAAATACCAAAAAATTCCACTAGTTTGAAAAATATAGGAAAAGCATTAATAATTTTTGGAATGTTTGAATTATGGTTCAAAAGCCACGAGCATTGCGGATATTGCAAATATTGGAGTCGAACATTTTTAGGGCATTTACAAAGCTGATGAAAAAGCTACCATTGCATAGGTGGTTAGAATAACCTCTTTCCTTCCCAACTTTGTAAATTAGGAATAAAATCAAAGTTTAATAAAGGAGGTGTCCAAGGAATAATTAATGTCTATACTTCATAGTTTCCAAAAAGTAAAAAACTCAATTCCTAGAGGTTAACAAGTTGAGATCTTGTGATTTATTGATATCCTTCAAGAGGATTTGATGGGGATCATTGAGGAGTTTAGACCATCTAGGAGGAGTCTAGCAACTTGCAGTGCCGCGTTTATCACTCTCTTCTAAAAATATGACAATTCCACTTCTTTTGAGGAATACAAACTTATTTTAATTTGTAACTACATATATAAGATTATTTCCAAGATCATTGCAAGAAGGGTTGGAATATTACTTTCTAATACTATCTCCGATGAAAAAATTGGTTTTTGTGAAGGTAGGCTAACTCATGTGGTAGTTTGGATGGCCTAAGAGAGTCTTAATACCATAGAAACCAAGAAGAATAGAGATATGGGGGTAAAGGTGGATTTATATAAGACATATGATAGGGTAAGATCATTGTATATGAGGTTACTATTAATTCAATTGGCCTTTGTGTTCCTTTTACAAATTGGGTTATGAATTGTTTCACTATGATTTTTTTCTATGTTCTGATTAATGGTTTGACAATAACTTTCTTAAGGATTGAAGGAGAGTTAAAGAATGGATGACTTTTTTCTCTCTCTTATTCTTGATTATTGCAGAATCCACAAGTAGGGCTCTAAGGGATCTAATGTAGGCTAAGAGATTTGAGTTTTTTAAGCATATAAAATTTTGAAGCTCTTTTTATCTTTCTCACCTTTTATTTGTTAATCACATCACAAATTTTTATGATTGCAATAGAGGACTTGTAACAAAGCTTAATGATATTGTAGATCACTACTACCTTAACACATATGATGACAAACAGTAGGAAATCCTTGGTACATTTAATGGGAATTTTTGAAGAAAACAAGACCTGTTTCACTCAATTGTTTCCATATAATTAGATTAATTGGAGGTGGGTCTAGAATAATCCATATTATAAAACCAAATGATTATCTAAAAATAAATTGGTTTTGGTTGATTATGAAGGATAAAATAAAACTAATGTATGATGTAACCAATGCTTACCACCAGGTGGTAGAGTTGTTATGGTAAATTTTTTCTTGTCTTGTATTCTCAAAGGTTTTATAGAGGTACTTAGAAGAAAAGGCTTTATATATATGTGGTAAATATGTATAAAGAAGAAGGGGGTGGCAAGTGTAGTGAAGGGGAGAATTATTCAGCCTTGGTGGAAAATTTGAACCATGGTATTCCTAGAATCTGGGAACAAGTTTGAATCACCAAGTAGATTTGTATGCACTGCAACAAGGTATCAATCTTGCCTAGAATTCTCCAATTCATAAGTTAATTATCATGGGTGATTCCAACAACTTTATTAGGCATATAAACCTTTGCACAACTCTCTTAGATCTAAAATTATAATATACTTTTAAGAGAATTGTATCAACTCTATTTTTACAATGGCCAAGAAAGGAGTTGATCATCCTGGAATGTTGTGGGTAAACTATTCCACCCAAATCCACCTGGTTCCTTAACTAACTTGCCATGACCCATGGACAAGGATTCACTGGCTAAGTTGTTGGAGTGGTCATGTTGTGGTGGGGGATTGTTGGCATGTGGCCTAGGGCCTGAACATTACAAATATTCTAAGAAAAATTTACCTCACTCGTACAAACTCCATGAGGAAGTACAATGGTGGGAACATCACATATTTGGATTCAATTTAGACGTGGGAGATAGGGGATCGAGAATTATAGGGTAGGATGGACTTCAATTCACCATCATGAAATTAGTTTTTATGTTTATTTTCCCTTATGTTTATTTGCTCGTTGGAAAATCCATTTGTTTCATATCGCTTAGAGTGGAAATTAAAGATTGTTAAGAGTTGTGAATTCTCCAATCTAGAAACCTCTCTTTTTATGGACATCACCTATTTCAATTTCAAAAATCAGAGAGCCGATGTTTTTCAACCACTCCAGCCAAAGAAGGTCAAATTTAGCTTGCAGGTAGGAAATATTTGGAGATAGAATATTCCCTTGGGTTCATCCATTTTGGCCAAGTAGGTTAGACAAAGATTTACAACCCCTCCTTCTAACATTAGTGTGGATAAACTTCAAGATAATCTCATGGTTTTGAGCCTACATATGGACCAGGCGACTGCCCAACTAAGGACAACAATGGAGATATTAATAGAAAAAAAATAACCTAATCCAAGGGAAAATGATGAAATAGACAATCTGAGAATTCAGTCGGAAAGCCTGCAACAAGAGGAAGTTCATCCAACTTTGCCTACTGATAGAAATATGTTATCATTGATGGCAAAGGGCAAGAAGAGGATGCAATATTGTTAGGCTATTATTTCACTATTAAAGGTGTTGTTAAGGATGGAAAAAGCATAGAAGATTGCAATTAGAATGAATATCAACACATGTATGGCAAAAGCAAAGAATTGTTAGAATTTGAGGCCATTTTAAGTGCAGAAAATTAGTTCAAGTGGACTTGGGACACACTCAGATGAGTAGATCTATGAAAGGGATTTCCAAGGGTATATGGAAGTCCAAGAATTCCCTCCTGGATCATAAGTTATTTTCAGTCAAAGTTAAGAACGCCAAAGCCAAAAGTTACATATCTAAGTTGTTGGAGGATAAAATTGGAGCAAGATAAGTTTGGAAGCTTTACCAAATGTAGCGAAGATGTTAGCAGAGCGACTAAGTGAAGTTCTAGGTGGATGTGGCCTAACAATGCAATGGTGAAAGAGTTTTTTATTATCCAATGGTGGAGCCCCTTGTAATATCTCATCCTGACAGGAGTTTGCTCAGATGGTTTCAAAGTTGTGCACAAAGGCAGCACTCGAGATGACACAAGCCTGGGAGGACGTCAACAGTGGAAAACATTCTCATTAGTTAGCGAAGGTCCCACTATATAGCTCATCCTAATGGATGTACCCTGAAAGGATCCAAAGTTGAGAGTAAAGGTGAGGCCCAGGATGACATAGCTTTGGGAAGAGGTAGACAATCCACACAACGTGACAAAGACTCTCGATGGTGGAATTTTTGCAATGGTGATCCTTAGAGCCATTCACCCTAGGAGGCCTTCCCTGGAAGTGCTAAGGCATGCATAAAGGAGAGGCAGCCAAGATTATGTAAGGTCTGGTAGTCGTGGCATTCAGTGACGTAAAAAGCTTGAATTCAGTGATTTTTGCTTTGAAATTTTTAACAAAGAATCCAAAAAAAACACAAAGACCCATTCTCTCTCCTCAGTAGTGAAGTGTATGACGATGACAACACGATGTGGAAGTATAGAGTAGGGGACATGTGGCATGCATTTCTGGTGTTTTGAAGTGGTTGAAGGGGCCAACTTGGAGTGACACATGTCACCACTAAGATGGAACCATGTGGCATTATTGATGTAAGCATGACATCACCTAGGAAGGTTTTAGGCAACTGTAGTAAGAAAAGAGCTTCAGGTTGACTAGGCATCGAGCGTATGTGGCAGCCATCAAAGACAAATCACCCCGATCAGTCATTGATTGGTTCACAGTGTGATGATGGTATCCATAGGACACCTCATCCTAGTCCCTGGACGCCTGAAGGTTTCAAGCAAGCCCAACAGAGGTTGCTTCATATTAGTAGAGCACCAAGACACGATGACATCTACAAAGCGAAGCACAAGGACCAATGAGAATGACACATATAGAGGAATTATAGACCCATAGGGACACATAATCCTGGATCATAGTGAAAATATAAAAGATTTGTGGGCTAAAGCTTAACGATAGGATGTGTTTTTGGGTGTAGGTGTAAAACCAAGGGCGCGAAAGAATTATAAAAGAAATTAAGCCTTGGGGGCTTAAGATACACGAGGCTCGCAGAGTCAAATATGGCAGTGTATTGGCATCATTGTTGGTTAAATCCTTTGGGCTTTTGCATGAATGACTCAGTAGTTAAATAAAGTGCTTTAGCCTATATTTTGAAGGTTTAAAGTATGAACGGGTCGGTAATGTTAACTTTGGAATATTTAGGTGTCTGACTCGCCAAACTGGAAGCACTAAAATTTTTGAAAAAAAGGTATGAACAAGTTGGTAGCATGATGTATTGGTATGGACATAATTGGTGGCAAACTTAGCATAATAGCTAAATTTGGTGATGTGCCAAATTTAGAAAAAAGTCACGCTAAATCCTGTAACTTACTAGAATGGAGGAAAACAACAGTCTAACTCAGAATTTCTAGCAGAAATAGGTAAGCAGTGATTGATGACTTGAAGAGCACATTCATAAGACTTAATTGACACAATACGTAGGAAAAAATAAAGATTTATGTATGATAAAGATTTGAATTTAACAAAAGTTTTAATTCCAAAAATATCAGTACAAATTCTTTCATAAGGAGATTAATATTTACAAGGTGTGTGCAACTATGTTGGTTGTGTTGGTGTGAGAGGTTGTTGGAGAAACAAGATGCATAATGTTAGTATGCATCAGGGATGAATCATAGATCAATTCTAGTGTCCAAAAAGTGTTTGAGAAGCCAAAGAATGAATTGGTGAATGTTGTTTTAATGTATTCAACAAAGATGTTTTTATGGTGAAATCAGTGACTACTAAGGATTGATTTTGTTGGTGTGTTTCATGATTTGTTCAGTAATCGGAGATTGATAAAGGTGATTTTATGGTGTTTGTGGTGAGTGGTTGAGGTGAGAAAGCTATTTGTTTATAAAAGAAAGTGGCCTATTGATCTGAGTTTGAAAATGGATGAAAGATGGATCAACATGGCTAGCAAGTGGTAGCTTGCATTCCAAGGGAAATAGTCCCTTCCAGTAGTGGTTGATAAATGAGTAGGGGAAGTAGTCCCTTTTAGTGAAAATTGATAAATGAGCAGAGGTAGTACTCCCTTTCAGTGGTAGCTAATAAACAGGTAGGGATAGAAGTTCCTTTCAGTAGCAGTTGATAAACCTACAAGTGGAAGCTTGTATTTGCCAAAGAAATAAAAATAAGATGGATAACTTATTTATGTATTGGACATGTATATGATAATGGTTATGATGTTATGTTTTACATGATTGAGTTATGATGTTGATTACATGAGCAGTTGATAAAGTGATTGAAAAGTATACATTGTCAAATAATTTGGTCACACTACTAATTCACCCCCCCCCCAAAGTAGTGTCATGGTTTCCATTATTTCTAACAATTGGTATAAAAGCACTAGGTTCCTTCATGATCATTTTAACAAATGGAAGGAAGATCATGGATCATGGAGAACCAGGATTGGATTACCTTTGATGGAGTTCCATTTTTGAATTGGTTAAATTATACAACTTGGAAGGTAAGAATGAGATCTACTTACAAGCTCTTGATTTGGATGTATGGCTATCTGTGGAGGATGTATTAACAGATAATGAGGCTGATGATCAAGACAAGGAGGAAATATTGAGAGGATTATCCAAGTTAGATATTGAGAAAGTAATTTGTTGTGAGAATGCCAAGAATATATGGGATAAATTACAAACCATTTATGAGAAAGACACTCTAGCTAATGATGATTTCAAGAGGCTTTCCCCAGAGAATGAAGAAGATAATGGCTCTCCTATTAATCAACACTCAGAGGATTTAGAGGATATGAAACCTATAAGTGAGTTGTTGTTATGTTGTTATTGTATAACAATAGGCCGTTTATATTCAAGTTACACAATTTCAAGTGTTGGTGAAAGAAAGAATTGCTCATATAGTTGTAGTGAAGAAGGAACTACTTTGATAGCAACAATAGATCTAGACATTATTCAAGAAGTTGGTGGGTGCATCTATGGTAAAGAGGAAGACATAATATCTCATGTATCTACAAATATTCCCTAGAGCCAACAAGGGTGCAAGATATTGAACAAGTTGTGAGTGAAATAGGCACTAGTGGTGAATCTAGTAGCTCCTCTAATAAGTTGGAAGATCTTGAAGAGATATTGAAGAAAAGATTTATCTAAAAAGGCAACTAATAACAGTCCTTCATGATATCAAGAATCTCGGAGCCATCAATATTGAGTTGGAAGTGGAGAATTGAACATTAAAGGAGTAGTTGACCAGGTTTCAGAATTCTAAATTTTTGGAAGAGATTCAAACCAGCTAAAGTCCCCCTCAGGTCGAGACAATATTTGAAGGTGAAATTCACTCAACAACAACATTAATGGGACCCATCATCCCTGCAAGGCAACACAACATGACATCCAAAGAAAATCTAATGCAACAACAAGAATACAAACAAAATTCTATAGATAAAGACAAAGGTGTGCAACCTCTCATATGTTTTTGTTGTGGTCATGCAGGGAAATTTGCCTCCAAGTGTCCAAAAAGGGAAAATAAGTTGCAACAGATAAAGTGAAATGTTATATTTCAGCAACAACCATGAGTTGCTCAGAGCAATTTGAATAGTCATACATAGAGAGCCTTTTCCCCTCAAAGGAAAAATTATCAGAGGCTCAAAAGCACCAGGAGAACAAGTATCAATCCAAGCAATTGGATGAACAGAAGATTTGGTAAGAATAATTCCTTTGCCACCTTCTTGAATAATGTTGAATGCTACAAGTGTGGAAATTATGAGCACAAAGAAACTATATGCAAAATTGGAAAGAATTCACCTCCTTTCCATAAGTTAAACAAAGGTATGGATCATGTTGAAAACCAAAAAGGAAAACTGCACAAGAGTTATTGCAAAAATCATAAGAGAGGCGGGTTGAATGGTGCATGGAGGCAATAAAAACCAGTGTTTAGATTTGAACTATCAGTAGAAGATTAGTAGATTAGAGATTTGAATTCCTATGGTTGATCTCTCTTATATAACCTACAATAAGCAAATACTTCAATTAGATAAAAGAAGCAAAAAAAACCCAAAAAGTTCTCCAAAGTAGTACAAGCAGAAAACAAGCACAAATGGTAAGAAAGAAGAGCAATAGGTAATTTTCATATTGGCTTTAATTGGTGTTAACAAGAGGAATGGTTAGTGATTTGTATGTTCAAATTATGGTAGGAAGTCACTGAGTCATGAAAGAGTACCAGATTAGCTCATGGTGTTGACCAAGTAAAGAATTAGCATGCCCAAGTGAGGAAGAAAAAGGGAGATAATCTACTCAGGGGGAGTATATCCCTTGTTCCTCTTCATTGAAAAGAAGAGGCTAGTTTCAAGAGAAGCTAGAAAAGATAGATGCAAGGAACATAAAGGAACATGCCAAGTAATGCATCTGGAGGATAAGGGAAGTATGCCCCTTTTTTTTTTCATTAGTTTATAAAGTAGAATGAGACTAGTGTCATTGAGTATTATGGTTGATTCAATGTTGTTTCCAAATCATATTGATAGACTAGTATAGATGGTAGTGATATAACAAGAATGATGACCTTTTTATTGCAGAAGTTTCCTTGTCTTGTGAAAGTATGTTTACAAATTCCTATTGCCAAAAAGCGAGCCTAACCATAGAGTGAGTATACTCAAGTTAGCATTTGGGTATTAGATTATTTTATTAATAATTGGTATCAGATGTTTGTTGCTTAAGAATAAGCATGTAAGACAAAGGCTAATGGTGTTTGTTTCATTGTAATGTTGCTTGAATGATCAATTTTTTTGTTGCAGATATGATGAGTGGTTTGACAGATGTGATGCTTCCAGACTATTCCAATTAGTAATTGGTATCAGACATTAGATTTTTGGAGATCACATATTGGTGCAAAGAGCATAATCACAAGGGGAGAATACTCAGTTATCAAGTGCTCAACAACTGGTATTAGTGCCATCAATTAAGCAATTGGTATCATTGGTCTCAAATATATTAACACTTAGTATCAAATTTTAATAATTGGTTTTAACTATCATTAGATTTTTGTCAGAGTGTGGTATTTATATTATTATTGGCAGTCCATGTGTTGTTGAAGGAGTACTTATTTACATGTTAATGTTCATGTTGAGTCAAATTTAATGTGGTGAATTTGTTGCCATTAGAAGTTTTTCAAGAAAAGCATATGTTGAGCTAAGTTATTGGTTTAAACATACATTGGTGAGAGTCCCTCACTGTTTTTCATATAAGCACTTCTATGTGGTATACTTTGTTGTTTATAAGTTGACAAGTTCATGGTGTCAATCATGCATATGATAAATATTGTTAGAGGTCAGGTGTATGTGTCCAAGGAAGCACTATTATGAATATGAGCCTAGATGAGACTTAGACCGACAAGCATGAGTTTTCTCATAGCTTAGTGGTACAAGTATGTGTTGTTTTAGCAAGAAATCTATCTTGACTACTTGAGGTGGATATTGGGAGTAATTACTCCTCTCCTTTCAACTCAATCTTCCCCATAGGACAAAAAGGATATTTCTTAGATTAGATCAAAGATACCTGAGTTTTTTTCATAAAGAAGTAGTTGATAGGTCCACATGATCAATAATGCAAGGAGAGAGTGTTGACAAGGGGAGCATGTTGGTAACTTTTCCATTAACGTCAAAGGGGGATAAGTACCTAAAAAAAAACAAATGGGGAGGAGATGACCCAAACCAAAAAAAACACAAGGGAGAAGTACATCAAATCAGAAGTACACAAAGGAGAAGTGCATCATAGGGGGAGAAACATCCACAAAGAATAAGAGAATTAGACTTATCTTTGCTTGATTATTGGTGATGTTGTTTTTTCTTTTCTTATGGTGTTTCTATCAATGAACAAAGGGAGATATTGTTATAAATATGTTGTCGTTGATGGCAAAGGAAAAGAAGATGATGGAAGATTGTTAGGCTATGTTGTCATTATCAAAGGTGTTGTTGAGGATGGAATGCAATTAGAATGAAGATCAACACATGTATGAAAAAGGAAAATAATTGTTAAAATTTGAGGCCATTTTTAGTGCAACAAATTAGTTCAAGTGCACTTCAGACCATATGGGTAGAGCTCTGAAATATCTTTCCAATGGTATATGGAAGCCCAAGAGTTCCCTTCCAGATCATAATTTATTGTCAATCAAAGTTAAGAACCCCAAAGTCAAAAGTTGCATAGATAAGTTCTTGGGGGATCAAATTAGAGCAAGATAAGTTTGGAATTTTTTCCAAACATAACAGAGCTATTAGCAGAGTGGCTAAGTAAAGTTTTAAGTGAATGTGTCTTCACACCGTAGCGGAAAAAGTGTTTTTTATTGGCCGATGATGTATCCCATTATAACAAATTATCCTGATAGAATTTTCCTTAGATGGTTTCAAAGTTGCACACAAAGGGAGCAATCAAGATGATGCAAGCCCAAGAGGACACCAGCAGCAGAAAATATTCTCATTGGTTAGCATACGTCCCACTATACAACTCATCCCAACGGATGTACCCCGAAAGGATCTGAGGCCCAGGATGACTTAGCTTCAGGCAGAGGTGGACAGTCCACATAACGGAGAGAAAGGCTCTCATTTGAGAAAGTTACATAGTGGTGGTCCTCAGAGCCATGTCACCTCGGGAGGCCTTCCCATGAAGTGTTAAGGCATTCACAAAGGAGAGGCAACTGAGATGATGTAAGTTCAGGTAGTCAATGTTATAAAAATCTTTAATCCAATGGTTTTAGCTTTGACATTTTTAACAAAGAATCCATAAAAATCAAAAAGGCTCGAGACATATTCTCTCTACTCAATGGTGTCGTGTATGATGATGACAACATAACATGGCAGTATGAACCAAAATACATGTGGCAAGAATTTTTAGTGTTTTTAGGTGGTTGAAGGGGCCAAATATAAGTAACATGTGTCACCACTCAAATGGCACCATGTGTCATTGGTGATGTAAGTTGACATCACCTCATATGGTCGACCTTGGAAGATTTTAGGTGAGCGTAGTAAGCAAAGAGCTATGTGGCAACTATTAGAGGAAAATCACCTTGCCCGATCATTGATTATTTCATAGTGCGATGGTGGTACCTGCCAAAACACCTCATCTCGGTCCTTGGGCCCCAAAAGGTGTCAAGTGAGCACAACAAAGGTTTCTCCCGATTGATAGAGCACCAAGACATGGCGACATGTATAGAGAAGAGTGTAGGGACCAATGAGAATGGCACACGTAGAGGAATGACGGACCCACGAGGAGACATAATCCTGAATCATAGTGCAAATACAAAGGAGTTGGGGGCTAAAGCTAAAAGACACGATGTGGTTTTGTGTGCAGGTGCAAAACCAAGGGCGTTGAAGAATTATAAAAGAAAATAAACCCTTGGGGCTTAAGATACAAGAGACCTGAGTTAAATATGACACTATATTGGAAACATTGTTGGTTAAAACCTATGGAATGTTGGATGAATGAGTTGACAGCTAAATAAAGTGCTTTGGCTTATATTTTGAAGATTTAAATCATAAATGGATCAACAACATTAACTTTGGCATATTTTGGTGTCTACCCCACCAAACTAGCAGTGGTAAAAACTCTATAAAAAGGGCATGAATTAGTTGGCAACACAATATACATAATTGGTGGCACACATGGCATGGTAGCTGAATTTGGTGATGCCCCAAATTTATAAAAAATTATGCTAAATCCTGTAACTTACCAAAATGGAGAAAAACAACAGTTTAACTCATAATATCTTGCAGAGACAAGTAAGTAGTGACTGATGACTTGAAGAGCACATTAAAAAGACTTTATTAAAGTGGGACAAAGGAAAAAATAAAGTTTTATGCATGATAAAGAGCTAAAGATAACAAAAGTTTAATTCCAAAATTATCAGTCCAAATTCCTTTATAAGCATAATCGAATTTGCAAGTGTGCAACTTTCTTGATTGTGTTGGTGTGAGACGTTGTTGGAGTAACGAGATGCATAATGTTAGTATGGATCAGGGGTGAATCAAAGATCAATTTTAGTGTCTAAAAGGTGTTTAAGAAGGCAGAGAATGAATTGGTGAATGGTGTTTTAATGTATTCAACAAAGATGTTTTTATGGTGAAATTAGTAACTGTTAAGGATTGATGTTGTTGGCGTGTTTGGTGATTTGTTAGGTAATCAAAGATTGTTGAAGGTGATTTTATGGTGTTTGTGGTGAGTGGTTGAGGTGAGAAAGTTATTTGTTTATGAAATAAATTGGCCTATTGGTTTGAGTTTGAAAATGTATGAAAGATGGATCAACAAGGCTAGCAAGTGGTAACTTGCATTCCATGGGTAGTAGTCCCTTCCAATAGTGGTTGATAAACGAGTAGGGGCAGTATTTCCTTTTAGTAAAAATAGACAAATGAGTAGGGGAAATAGTCCCTTTCAGTGAAAAACGATAAATGAGTAGGGGCAGTAGTCCCTTTCAATGGTAGTTGATAAATGAGCAGGGATAGAAGTTCCTTTTAGTAGCAGTTGATAAACCTACAAGCGGAAGCTTATGGGGCAGTGACATAATAGCAAGTTGAAACTTTTATTTGTCAAATAAAAAAAAATAAGATTCACGAATTATATATATGTTGCACATGTGTATGATAATGGTTATGATGTTATGTTTTACATGATTGAGTTATGATGTTGATTACATGAGTGGTTGCTAAAGTGATTGAAAAGTATAAATTGTCAAGAATTGTATAATTTGGTCACACTATTGATTCACCTCCCCCTCGTAGTGTCTTGATTTCCATTGTTTCTAACACGTGATAATGTGCTATCCACTCTAAAATAGTCTTCCATTGCCAACCCTTTGTATTTTATTTTCATAACTTTTCCCCATAAGCCATCATTAGAAACCAATTCTGAAAGACATTTTGTTACTGTTGCTAAACTAAAATATTTATACTTTTAAAACCTCAACCTCCTACTAATTTGGGGTAGAAAGCATTGCTCATTTGACTCATGGGATGCCTTCCTTAACACTTTTCCTAATCCAAAAAAAAATTGAGATGTTTTTTTCCTTGACCAAAACTAATCTCTTACCTCGTGACAACCATCTTCTGCGCCAAACACAGATTTTGGCTTCAATTTCTTTAACAAACCATAACCAATCATCATATCTATAATCATTTGGATTTAAAATAAAACCAAGGTATTTAACACCTTGATTAAGTTTGCATAATTTCATTGGAAAGATAATTTAGCCCAAGCCTTGATTTTAATTGAAAATTCATTAAACAACAATGAACCATGACAAGAAAACCATGATATCTTTCTACAAATATAAATGTGAACAGTGAAAGAAGATTCTATCCCTTTCAAGTCTCTTTTTCTTCTTGCATCCTTTATTAGCATACTTAAACCCTATACTTCTAGAAGAAAGAGAAAGGGTGACAAAAAATATGTTTGTAGCAATAGTAAAAAAAAATCCATAAAGAGAACCATTTATCAAAATTGTAAATAAAATTGATGAAAGACAACCAATGATCCAATTTATTGTCCATAGATTCATTCTCAACCAAAGCAACAATTATATATGATATAATTTTTTCACTTTGTCATATACTTTCACTAAATCAATATTTGAAACAACTAATGGTGATTTTTGGATCTTGATAGTATGCATTCATTTTTCAAGAGAAACCCAAACTATTCATCAAATATAGTATTTGATAAAGTGCCCCTAAATTTATTAATAGTGAATTTAGAAATACGTTTGTAAATTAAATTACATAATGATATAGTCCTATCATCTTTAAAAGTAATAGAAAATCCATGTTTGTTAGGTCCTTGGAAAGAAGTGTGATCTTTCTGTTAAGTTTATCAACCTTCTTGAGTAACTTTTCCATGCATATGATTAACTCATGTTGTGTGTTTTCCCTATCCATGAGGACTCTTCCCATTAAGGTTTTTATGTGCTAATACAGATTGACAGTTTACATGTGGGAGGTTGTTCTAACCCTGGTAGAATTCCCAACATCGGGTATCCAGCCCCTCGTCTCTTTCTTTATGTGTCTATCAGGGATGAGTCTTCCATATTTCCTAGCCTATTCCTCCACATCAATAGTAGCCCTTTGGACATTTGCAAGGATTACGTCCCTGTAGCATTTCATGACTGTCTTAGTAGTTGCTTGAGATTGTGTGTGGTGAACAAAAGATGGCCTAAGATCAAAAGGGGGGTGAAATGGGGTCGTCCCCATCTACCTCTATGTTGAGGCCTTGAGGATCTACATCTAACCATGATGGATAAAACAAAATAGAGGGTGGGGCAGTATAGAAGGGCCACTCTAACAAGCAAGTTGAAAATAAAATAAAATTGAGAGAGCAGAGGAAACACTAAGAGAGAATTGCCTAAGAGGGCGAGTAAGCTATTGTTTCAAGAGAGTTGGGAATCGGATGGGATTGGAAGAACCAAAGTACGATGGAAAAGAGAAATGTTTGAGGGAATGAGCCCTGAACAAAAGAAAATAACCAAAGGGACTCCGAGAGGATCAAAGTGAGAGAGAAGAATGGGAGAAAATAAGGAATATAGGTAAATAGGAGAGAATTTAATTGTGAGGAAAAACAAGAGCTCCTACGATGATTAAACCCATAGAGGGGATAAAAATCCAAAAACCCACAAAGCTAGAGACAAAATTCCAACCACTAACAAGTACTTTTAAAACTGCAACCAAATTTTAGATTGGGATGATTAAAACCTGGACTTGCAATTGTTTAAGGCACTGTGAGATGCCTTTGATGCTAAAGTGGTTATCCTAAATAATCTTTCACCAAGGAGAACAACCAAACCTCGATGCCTTAACAATTCCATGTATCAATTTTGTTATACCAACAACTCCAACTCCATTCTCCAATCTCCATGACCGACTAAATATATGTGTGAAGAGATGACCAAGCCTTACATGTGATCCTCAACTGGCCACCTCTCAACATAATTCACTTGTTTATCACCATTGCTTACCATAATGAATGTTGAACTTCCCCTGCAGTTCAACATCTAGGTTGAATGCACATTCCCCAAACTTTGCATGATACGACTTTGTTGCTTTGGAAACTTCCTCAAGTTCCCTCACTTGCTTTTATTGATGTGGCATAAAATCTTTCATGTAGCATAATAAGTGGAGGGTAACCTACCTTCCCTTTCATTTCTTGTGGCTCTCATCCCAAGTTTGGGTGTCCTCCGTGGGGATATAAATAATAAAAATTACTTTTATAAATTTTATTTGGATAGAGATGTTTATCTTTGTACAAATTGTAGAAAAAAATGGAGGTTGGAAAGCCTCGATATAATGATGCAGAGAAAAAAGGCATATCCAGTGGAAGAATTCCCACTGCAAGTTTGCTACTCACTACAAAAAGAGCATCTATTCCTATTGAACTACTTGTATAGCTTCTTACAAATTTATGGAGGATTAAAACATATTTGCACTTGGTTGATTATTACATTGATGCTTTGTGGATTGTTGATACTTCTATGTCGTGTAAATTTGCTTGTTCATGTTATGTATTGTTGATTAATTGTTCTTCTGCCAGGACTTGAACGTGATCTCATTATTCTATAGAACCAATTCAGTGGTGGTGTGCATTGATAACTTCCTGGAGAGCTTACGTCATATTCTCGATATGATTGCATCATTGTTTTGCCCCATAAGTGCCTCCTTGGTTGAGGTTGTGTTAACTTGCAAATTGTCTATCTCAGTGTTGAACACTTGCTCACATTTTTCATTCCATCGCCTTTGTATTTCCTTGGTTTGGGCCAACTCAGCTTTGAGACTGTCACAATGTTTACAAGATGGGTTGGAGGGTCTTGATGGATCTGTTGTAGAGAACTTGCGATCAATGGGGGATAGAGGGGTGAAGGGAATCAAAGTTTTGAGGGAAGAAGGATTTTGAGCAAGGGGAAATATGAGGAAGAGGAAAGATTAATAAGAGGTCGACTCATAAATTCATATAATGTGAATGGCTAGAGAGATAGGAATCTTTGTGCAAGATTGTAAGAAATGATAGAAAGGGGAAGTTTGCCTACCCAAATTGTCCTCCGTAGATGAGCAGATTTATTAAGGGGGGGGATTTGACCCCTAAGTGTCCTTTTGATATCATAGTTACTAAGATTGTTTGCTTTGGAGTTTGATGCAAACTTAGGCTCCGTGGGGGGTGAGACAAAATCCAAAGACATATTAATGTCAATACACATGATTAAGGGATATGGATGGTCCAAGTTTCATAATTGATTCTTGTCTCACCTTGGGATCGTTGACATGCTTTTTTTACTTGGTGATATGTATAAATATTGTTGCCTCTTAATATGCAGTAGAAGGAGACATCCCTTAGATGATTTAGATTATTTTGGATGCGTGTTATGATTTGGCAGAGCTCAACATTTTTTAGACTAATGTCTTTGACTAGTTGATGTATAAGCAAGGAAAATTCCCCAAAAGAATAGGATTGAGAATATGGAACTAACAAAGGATGCTGACACCCAAGAGGAGGTCATAGGATTTTGATTTGTTGCTTGATTCTTGTCCAAGGCCCCATTTAAATTATGCTCGTTCTCCTCCTCCTAGAGCTATGATAACTCCCCCTGCTCTCACTTTCCTAGGGTTGTTTTATGAAGCTTCAGAGAAGAAGAGACAAACCTTTTTCTGCTCTTTTAACCAGGCCATCAAGTCATTATTCTTCAATCTTATTTTCTATTTTTGAAGTAGAGGAGGACTTTTGGGAGGATTGTGGGTAGCTTGAGCAAATTTTTCTAGGACAAATTGAAACCACTGAGTCTCTACCTCTTATAAGATTCGAGGGTCCAATTTATTGTTACCTTTTGAGAGGATGGCTTCAGTTGTGAGGACCCATAATTTAGCCAATATATTTATTTTCTCTAGCTTTTTGAAATCAAATATGCTCTTGTTTCTTGCTATCCAGATTTTCCTACAGATGAATGTTGGGAATCTTAGATAGAAATGCTTGATAAAAAAAATATTTTTGAGGGAGAAGGGATAGCTTGTATTCTAGTGAGCAAAAAAAATTGCTAGATTCAAGTCAAAGTTTGGATGGACTGAGAGGGGTTGGAGCATTGACTTCCAACACATTTTGGAGAATGGGAAAGAAAGAAACAAATGGTGATGTCTCTTTTGAGTTCATGCAAAGGGGACATCTTAAAGGGCCTTGTATGTTGTGCTTCTTGATATTATCATTTGTTAGGATCCTTCCCATCATGAGAGCCCATGTAAAGAGTTTAATATTAGGTAGGCTTTTTGATTTCCAGACTATTTTCTAGTGGCCAAATGGGTCGTTCATTTTTCTCTTCTTTAAGAGCGATGTAGCCACTCTTAATTGTATATTCCTTCCCTATTAAATTCCACTTGAATATGTTTTGATGAGTAATTTGGATTCGGGCAATGCCTTTTAAATGCTCAATAAGTGAATTCCATTGATGGGAAATTCTAGTTGGGAGAGGTGGAGGTTTCCAAACCCTCTAGAATGATCCATTTTTATGCTTCATTCTACACACCGATTTCTTAGTTGTTGGATATTAGGGACAATGGATATAATTGGTTTTCTTAGAATGTTGTCTTCCTAGATATCTATCTCATTTCCACTCCCTGGGATTCTAGAAGTGTGAGATTTTATTAGGGGGAGGTACTTTTTACACAATTTCGAAATTGAAGAGAAAGATCTGAGAGGAATTTGGGATTTAAGGAGATGCTAACAGGAGGTATTCAAATATTTTTCTTCTATGAGATTTTTCTGCCAAGTTGATCCTTCCATGATTAATCTCCATAGGATCTTTGCTCCCAAGGCTATATTCATAAGTTCGGGTTGCCTAATGTCGATCTCCCCTCTTTCATAAGGGGATATGACCTTCTTCCAATTGAGAAGATTGAATTTTTTCATGTCTATCTTATCTCCTTGCCACAAAAAAATTCTTAGGAGGAGTTCAATATTCTTTTGGGTTTTGGTTTGGGCTTGCAGGATCGCATATTGGTAAATGGGGAGGGTATATAATATGGATTTTATTAGGATGATATGACCTACCAAATTTAACCACCACATCCTCCAATATGGAATCATTTTCTTAATATTATCAATGATTTATGCCCATACCTCAACCTTCATGTTTTTCTTTAATATTGGCATTCCTACATATTTAAAGTGAGTCCATTCATAATGGTAAGGGACTTCAAAGATTTGAGAGATTTCCTGAGATTTCTAAGAGGGGTGCTCCATCCATATATATTACTCTTGAGCTTGTTGAGTGATCCTCCTGCCGCTTCAAGTAATAATTCCAAGTTGTTCTTGATTCTTTTAGCCATTATAGTGATGCTCCTCCTATTAATAATGTATCTTCGACAAACTAGGAGTGGTTTAGGCTTTTTACTCCTTTGTTGTAGTGGATTCCAATGTTCAACCCTCTTTGTATGTCATGCTCAAGCTTTCTATTGAAAGTTTCTACCATAGGGGCATATAGGAAGGGTGAGAGGGGGCACCCTTGTCTTATTCCCCTTGTGCTCTAGAAAAAGTGCCCTAGTCTTCCATTTATTGGGGTTTTTATCCACAGTTTATTGATACAAGCTTTGATAAGTTCAACAAATTCATTAGCAAATAAAAATATTTCTAAAATGACAACAAGGAAGGAGTGCCTTACCCTATTGAAAGTGTTGGGTATTTTGAGCTTGAGAACAAATCCTTGTTCTTCTCGAGAGAGGCTCAAGTGAATTGCTTCTAGACTAAGAGGATATTGTCCACTATCTATGTTTTCTGAATGATGCCACCCTAGTTTTTTGAGATCAGATGAGGGAGAAGGTTCTTGAGACTATTTGTGAGAATTTTGGTCGACATTTTATAAGAAGAATTTCACAAGGAAATAGGTCAAAATCAATTGAAAGTGGAGGTTCTAGTTTCTTTGGGAATTAGTGTAACAAAGTTTGAATTAGTGTTGCCTCCAACTTTGTACTTTTGTTGTTCCCAATGGATCATATTAAAAATATAATTTTTTATAAGCTCCCAATAAGATCGATAGAAGGCAATGGTGAATCTGTCCAAACTTGGCACTTTTTTAGGGAGAAAAATCCATAGTGCTTGTTGCAATTCTTCTTCATCAAATAGAATTGCTACAACAACATTAGATTCATTCGTTACCATTTTCGGAATCAACCTCAGAATTTCCTCAAAATTTTCCAGTTCAAGGTTTGCTGTCAGAAATTTGTTGCAATGTCAATATGCTTCACCTTTGACTGCTTGTGGTCCTTCGAAGAGCACGTTCCCTTCTCCATATATCAAGTCAACTCTATTTTTGTTTCTTATGGCCTTTGCTTGCATATGAAAGAAGGAAATGTTCTTATTGCCTACATGAATCCATAAACTTCTAGATTTGATTCTTTGGTCCTCTTCTTATTTTTTGTTGATTTGGTATGACTTCCAATATAGTTCCTTCTCTTTTTCTTGGAGATCTGCTATCTCCTTCTTGTTTTCTAACCTTTTCTGCACCTTTTCCAATTCCTTTTGAAGATCGCTCTTTTCTTGTGTTAGCTCTATGTAACTTGTCTTTGCCTAAGTTTTTAAGGGTTCCTTTAACTAGCTTCTAGTATGCCAAACTTGTTCCATCAATTGTTTAACTTTTTTATTTGTGGACCATAGGAGGTTGTATAAGAATCGAAGAGGGCCTAAATTTGTGTTGTAACAACCCCTAGTTGATTGTCCATGTAAATAAAAATAAGACCAAGTACATGGGACATGTATTCCAAGTTGAATGTCGGGAAAAACATAATGATGGGTATCACTTGTGATTAATTAATGTAAATTGGCAAAGGAAAGGAGGCAATAATTGAAATTTTATTTATGAAATAAAGGAAAATAGGAGAAAAGGAAGGTGAAGAGACACATATTTTCATGAGAGGGAAATTAGAGGAAAATGAAGAAAATAAAGGCCTCATGATAAAAAGGCTTATCAGGATCAATTCACAACCGTTTGTCAATTCAGATTTCAAGCTCTCATTTCATTCTCTCGTACTCTTGCACACTTGGAGTATTCTTGGATCACTTTGACATATATTGGATTCAGAGAAAGAAGGCAAAGGAAAGAAGAAAAGCGTTGGGGAACAGTTGGATCAGAAACTACAGTTGGATTGCTTGGTAGGTAAAAGGTTGCATGTGTGGTTTCCTTCTGATTTATGGATACATGGTGTATGCATGGGATTTTCTGGTTATGTGTTGTCATTAGCATGGAGATTTTCCTAGATTGACAATGGTTTTAGCCTTGCCTTGCCATTTCCTGGATAACCATGGTGTTGTGGGTTTTTCCACTTCATTTTTTTCTGATTGGTGCTCATGTTCCTTATCATCGTGGGTTGGAACAAACACTTTGAAAGCCCTAGAAAAACTTTGGTTGAGTTAATAGTCCTCGAGCCTAGGTTGGGACAAATGCTCTGGAGCCCTTGGTGGGTTGAGTTACTAGTCCCTGTAGTCGGGTTGGACAAACACTTTGGAGACCTAAAAGGTTGTGGGTTGAGTTACTAGTTCCCGGAGTCTTGAGCAACTTGGGTAGAGACAAATTTCATTGGTATTAGTGATGTTTGACCGTAGAAGTGGAATCACTGTGGTTGGCAGGTGAGGTGGTTTGGCCTCTAGAATCTCTGGTTTGGTTTGTCTTAGTTTATTCCATGAGATCCCACATTCATGCTTGGAATATGGCGGGGGTGATTGGCTGAAAGAGAGATTTGGTTCAACCCAATCTATGGTAGGGTGGTACGTGGAAGTCCCTAACTTTGTTGGCATTTTCAAATGTTAATATGAGATATTTTCCTACTGTGATCTATAAGCGTTTGTAGTGATTATGTTGGTGATATTATGGCTGAGTTGCCATGGTTTCTATGCTAGTTATTTTCTAGTTATATGCTAGTTATATGATGTGTACCGTCTATGGCTCTTGACATGAATTATTTAGTTATTTACTGGTTGATGAATGTATGGACTAATAAGTGTTGTTCGAATTATGTGGAGAGGGAATCGATCCTTCTTGGTGATTCTCAGATGAATTCAGACTAATATGATTATATATGCATTCATGACCTGTAGCTTACAAGTTTTCCATGTGTTTGATGAAATGTCTAATGTGTTCTAGGCAGTCTAGGTCATGTTTCTGATTTGAGATTAAATGTTTAGCTTTATTACCATGTTAATTATGATTATGGAAAGTCTCAGGCAATTATGGGTAGTGGTCGGGAAACTATCCTGAAAAGATGGCACAAATCCCAGGACTACATACTCAAAACTGAGGATTTTAGGCCATAACCGCATGGAGGCAATCCTATGAATGTGGTTATAGCCTTATAACCACATGGAAGCAGTGTCAAGGGTGCGATTGTGGGTCTAGGTGAGTGAAACAAGGTTTCGACTTAGGCATTGACCACATGGGGTATTTCTTCAACTCCTAAGTGATTTGTAGTCCCTGTAGGATGGAAGTATGTGGTCAGTTTGTAGGCCCCACTTCCTTAACTTAAACTCGGAGGTTGGGTCAGGTCATAGTGACACTCGTCTCAATTTTATCCTGGCGGGGTTGTGAAATTTAGTAAATGTGGAAGGAGGCCTTACAGATTGATATCAAAGCTTCCAGATTCAAACACTTGGACTGGATGGGCTAGGTGTGATTATTATACATGCATGTTAGTTGTCGATGTGTTTGTTATGCATGCATTCTGATGGTCATTGTTGTGGTCTTGTGTCGTAATGATGTTGATGTTGAGACGATTGATATGTTGATTTCATTATATATACATATGTTGTGCTAATCCGAATTGATTATGAAGACGAGATATCCTCCCCTGAACTTCACTAAGGTACATTGTTTATGTTTATATTTGGTTTATTTGACATGGTATGTTTGCAGGAAAAATATCATAGGTGACAAGTTAAATAGTGGATTACAGTTCACATGACTCTCCTTACATATCAGCTGAGGAACACGGGGAAGAGTACTCTCCTGACATAGCAGATACACTGAGAAGCTTAAAGGCATAAATCAAAAGTTGCAAAGAAGATAATGACAGGATCATTCAATCATAAGAAAGACTTTCCAGAGCACAGGAAAAGAAAGCAGAGGTCAATGCAGTGACTCTTCAGAGCTTATCATATTTGCAGAGACATGGAAAACCACGAATCAATTACGGATAGGAGGAAAGGACAAATGAGACATATGGTAGTAGGTCTCGTGGAGGACATAAGTCAGACAAGGATGACATAATCAGAGGTGGTAGATGGATGAATACACCTACTAAGAGAGGTAGTGGTTATGAGTTATATTCTAGATCTAGATCAGAGAGACATCGTGGTCTTCATTGCAATCATCCTTACAAGAGGAGTGAGGAGCAATATTTTCCAGATGCGTTAAAGAAAGCCAAACCTCCTACATTTGATGGAGGGTTGAAGAAACTAGAAGATGCAGAAGCATGGCTGCTTGGGATGAATAATTTTGTTGAGTTATGTGACTATACAGAGAATAGGAAAGCCAGGATAACCATTTTCAGTCTCAAAGGAAAAGTGGACATCTGGTGGGAAGATGTGAAGCATGTCAAAGGCATCAGGATAGAGGAGTTGATTTGGCATGAGTTTAAGAGACTTTTCAAAAAGAAGTATTTGTCATAGAGATACTATTATGGTAAGTCTAAGGAGTTCTACGAGTTGAATATGGGATCTATGACAGATAAAGAGTATACAACTAAGTTTTTGGAGTTTTTCAGGTATGTGCCATATCTTAAGGATGAGAAGATGAAGGTTCAAAGATTTTTTACTAGATTTCCAATATCATTTAAGGATCGAATTAAGTATGGTGAGCCTCAAACATTGGAGGAAGTAATTGGGAAGTTGAAACGTTGTTATGAGCAGTGTAAGCGTAAATTAGAGCCTAAGCAAGGTTGGAAAGGTAACAGCAAGACTAAGGGAAAGTGGGGTAAGAAGCGAGGAAGACTTCATGTTGCAGGTAACAAGGAGAATGTGGCGTCATACAAAAAATTCAATGCAGTTGACAGAGGATAGGGATTTCAGTATAAGGAGAATAATAAGGGTGATGGCAGTAAGCCTTTGCAGTGTTGGACTTATGGCAAGGATCATCGCAGGGGAGATTGTCCACAACATCAGGGTGGTAGACCTCAGACTTACAGTGCTTAGGAGGCACAAACAGTTGGGGATGTTGGACAAATTATTCCTCGGATTTATGCAACATTAAATAATAGGCAAGTTGATCATCAAGCATCTATTATTGAGATGGAAGGTAAGATTTTTGATCAAGTTGTTTCTATTTTTATTGACCTTGGATCTAATTATAGTTACATCAGTCCTAACCTGGTGGATAAATGTTATTGAATACAAAAGTGTATGCAAAGTATTTATTGGTGTAGTTGGCTACAGGTACCAAGAAAAGAGTTCATCACAGGGTGAGATCTTGTACATTTGAGCTGAATGGTATGTCTACATCAACACATCTAAATGTGCTTCCGTTGGGATCATACAATATGTTGTTGGGTATGGATTGTTTGTACATTCACATGACTAAGGTAGATTACTATGATAAGGCTATTGAGTTCCTTGATGACGATGGATAGAGGAGAATCTTGCAGGGTAAGGAGAATACTACATTAGTGAGAATGGTTACAACTATGCAGGCAAATCATAGTAGCAAGAAAGGGTGTATGTTATTTGCAGTTCATATTTCCAGTGACAAAGGGAAGGATGTTGAGGATGCTGAAGTCTTGAATAGGTATCCGATTTTGTAGTATTTTTAGGATACATTTCTAGTAGAGATTTCAAAGCTACGACCTCATAGGGAAGTGGACTTTTCTATTCAGTTGATAAATGATACATTAGGCCAAGTGTGTCACCTTGGGGTGCACCAGTATTGCTTGTGAAGAACAAGGATGGAACTCTTAGGTTGTGCATTGATTAAAGAAAGTTGAACAAGGTGACTCTCAAGAACAAGTATCATTTGTCATGAATTGATGACTTGTTTGATCATTCGAAGGGAGCAATAGTGTTCTCAAAGATTGACTTGAGATCACGACATCATTAGGTACACATCAAAGAAGAGGACATCTACAAAACCGCATTCCATACCAGGTATGTGAATTATGACTTTGTAGTAGTTCTTTTTGGTCTAAATAATGCTCCAACTACTTTCATGTGTTTGATGAATAGTGTTGTGTCCTTATCTGGACAAGTGATAGTGTTCAATGATGATATATTGATATGTTCTAAGAATGATGAAGAGAATGTAAAACACCTCACAGCAATGTTAAAATTGTTGAGAGAGCATCAATTGTACGCCAAGCTTAGTAAGTGCAATTTCTTTTAGACAAAAGTTCATTACTTGGGACATGTGGTTTCCAAGGAAAGTATAGCAATGGACCCAGAAAAGATTAGAGCTATCATGGTATGGGAAGCTCCTAGGAATGTGGATGAGGTCATATCATTCATGGGATTAATAGGTTATTACAAGAGGTTCATCAGGATTTTCTCATGGATTGCCTATCCTATTACATCTTTGAAGTGAAAAGGAAACAAGTTTGAATGGACTAAGGAATGTGCAGCTAGTTTTGAGCAGTTGAAGCATTTGCTTACAAATTATCTAGTTTTGAAGATTGCAGATCCCAATAAAGAGTTTGTGGTATGTACAAATGCTTGCAAGAGAGGACTTGGTGGAGTCCTGATGCAGGAAGGACAGGTGGTATTTTATTAGTCAAGGAAGTTGAATGAGCATGAGCAGAACTACATGACTCATGATCTTGAGTTGGAAAATATCATTCATTCCTTGAAGATGTAGACATATTATCTTATTGGCAGGAGTTTCATCTTGATGAGTGATCACATTGGGCTGAGGTACTTGTTTGACCAACTATTATTGTTGCTACAATACCCTCTAAAATTTCACTACATTTGCATTTTGGAGCATACCTTATTGTCGTATCAAATGTCACCTTGGTCGTTAAGTGTCGTTTTGTGTTGTTTGATATGTCTCAAGTTTTCTTGAAGGTTCTCAAGTGTTGTAATTTTGATTAGAACATCCTTATCTGCATTTCATGGTCATAACACCTTTATTGTTGTAAAAAGACACTTTCGGGTCGCAGTCGCACACACTTTACTGTTTGTACTTGGGGAATATGTATAAAGTGGCATTTTGACGTATATTCATTATTGATCAAACTTTTCTAAGTGTTCTCGATGAGATAATATGTGTCACATATGGTTTTGTGTCTAGAACTCATCTTGCTCACCCCTCGACCAATCATCCAGACTTAGACAAAATTCACTTGCAAAGTGATCCTATTAATACCAAGAGCACTCTGAAGCCTTGTGGGAGATCCTTTGTTGTTCAACAGTGTATCCTATGCCCTCCTTGAGAGTTGGGCGCACTCCAGAAGCACGGGTCCCTTTCCTTGTTCTGAATTGCACTCTCCCAAAATGACTAAGTCTTCCTTGAGCGCACTCCTTCAACTCGAAGAAGTGTGCCCTCCTTGAGCGCACTCCTTCAAATCGAAGAAGTGTGCCCTCATTGAGCGCATTGGCACACCCTTAATGTTATAAATAACAACAAGAAAATCTTAATTTAATTTGTCCTTGAATTAAGTTAGGGATTAAATTGTAATTCTATTCTCATAGCAGCTTGTAGCATTGAACTAAGTTAAGTTGACTTAGCTGGCTTGGTAAATTTGAGTCGGAAGTCTATCTAGAGTCATGTAGATTCATCCCTAAATTTTAGGGGTCCAAGTTGAATTTATTGAGTTGTAATTATTTAATTCAACTTAACGGAGATAAATTCAATTAAATTAGTTTTAACTGTTGGAGGAACTAGTGAGAGGTCAAGTGAATTAAATTGGATTTAATTCACATGTAGTCATCAATCAAATAACTGATAATTCACTCAAAATAGCTCATGCATGTCAGTTCAGATGAAGACCCAGTTGAGATTAGAGTTGAGGGACAGTGTACTATCAGTTGCAAATTCATCTAAATTAAACAAGTTATGCATGCAAACAAAGGAAGGCTTGTTGATGGATTGCGCAATTATGAGTGAGGAATTTCCCAATTAAATATGGGTTAATTCCCTAGGAAACTGCGCAAGGAAGTAGTAGCTTGGTAGGCAGTAGATTTGGCTAAGTATTGGCTTGAGCTGAATTGTGAAGCAGTGAGTGAGATTGTACTTGTGTATAGATTGTTCGGGTTGAACAAGCATTTTATTTTCTTCTCAGATCTTTTGGTTAATGCAATATACAGATAGCGAGGTTTTTAGCTGAGGCATTCCCCAGATAGATAAATTTGTTATGTGTGATTGAAATTCTTCCTTTTTCTGCTCCATGATTTCATTGATCAATTTTTGTTTCCGCTGTTGAGTAGAGCAGATTCAAGTCAATTGCTTTAGCATATTAAAATTTGCAGTTTGAATCTACTGTAAAAATATACATGGTATCGGAGCTTAAATCACTACAAAAGAGGAGAATATGAGTTTGTTGTGCAGGTGAAATCGAATTTGCAGTTTCATACTTCAGAGTCAACATGATGTCATTCTATGGTTTGAGACTTGAGTATGCCTCAAATTACATAGCTTGGAAGGACATGACGGAGGCAGTGTTGGAAGACAACAGGTTGAAGGAATTCATAGATCATGATATCCTGAAGCCTCCAGCATCTTATGCTAAATATCTGGTTGAATGGAGAAAGTGTGTGGAAAAGGCGAGAAGGATTATCCTAGAAGGAGTTCGAGATCATATTGTCTCAAATATCCACAGTAAGGAAACTCCATTTGCAATGTGGAAGGCATTGACGAACCTGTTTCAAAATAGTAGTGACCATAGGAAGCTGGCACTGAAGGACAAGCTCAGAAAGATCAAGATGGAGAAGGGTGACTCAATTTCGAAGTACTTGACCAAGTTCACCCAATGTCGGGATGAGCTTGGAAGTGTTGGGATTACTGTTGCAGAAGACGATCTGGTGATACTAACACTTCTAGGACTTCCCAAGAGCTAGCACAGCTACCAAGACTCAGTTAATGGGAGGGAGAAGCTACCAAAAGTGGGAGCGATTGTGGTCCGACTTGGTATAGGAAGAGATTCAGTGGAACACTGAATCCTCATCAAATCATGATGATGAGGAAAATTGTGCCTTAGCTGGAAATGCGAAGAAAGGGAAGGGGAATTCATCCCATTCCAAATCAAATTCCAGTCAGGGTGGCAATAAGAAGGACAGGTCAAAAATCAATTGTTTTCATTATCACGAGTTGGGACATTATGCCACAAAGTGTATGCATAAGGCGGTTGGTAAGAAGCCCTCGGGAGGAGCGGTAGGTGAATCTCTTGCTTCGCAATTTGAACTAGATTTCACCATCATCACTTGCATGGTGTCATCGATGATGGGTAGTGTGTGGTACTTGGACAGTGAATCTTCATTCCATATGACCAGCAATAAAGAACTCTTCAGTAACTTGGAGGAGAACGATCTCCATATGCATATCGAGATGGGTGATGATGGGAGGTATAGCGCAACCAGCATCGATATTGTTACCTTTCAGAGAGAGTATGGTTCTCCCCTCACATTAAGAGATGTCATGCATGTTCCGGGTTTGAAGAAGAACTTGGTTTCTATTTCCATGTTGGAGGATCGAGGCTATGATGTGATATTTAGCAAGGGAAAATCTTTCCTTCATCATATAGCCACATGATAGGTGAAATAGATCATGGTTTGAGTGAAGAACCTCTACAAATTGGAGGTAGAAGATTGCGCTGCTTTGAGCACTAAAGCAGAGAAGGTGCAGAGCTGAGACATCGGTGAGTTGTGGCATAGAAGATTTGGTCACTTGCACCATGGATATTTGAAGATCATGCAACAAATTTCTACAGGACTTCCCAAGGCTACACTAGAGCAGAGAGACACATGCAAAGGGTCTACATTGGAGAAGTACACCAAAGATTCCTTTCATGAAAAAGACATTCGAGCGTAAGAGATTCTTGATCAAGTTCACTTAGATGTGTGTGGACCATTATCGATATCATCCACGGCCAAGCACATGTATTATGTAATATTTGTTGATGATTTTTCTCGCAAGTGTTGGATTTTCTTCATTCAGAAGAAAGATCATACGTTTGCTAAGTTTTGTGAATTTAAAGCACTTGTTGAGAAAGATACTGGCAAGAAATTTAAATCTCTCAGGAGTGATAACGGTGGATAATATGTGTCAAATGAATTCAAGAACTTTTGTGCTTCAGAAGGAATCTACCGGGAGTTGATAACACCTCATAACCCACAGCAAAATGGGGTGGCTGAAAGGAAGAACATAAGTACTGTGGGAGCAACACAAACGATGTTATATGATCAGGGCCTACCATTACACTTGTGGGCTTAAGCATGCAACACAATTGTTTATTTGTAAAACAGAAGCCCTCATCAAATTCTCGGGATGAGTAAACCAGAAGAGGCTTTCTCAGGGAAGAAACCATATGTGGCACACTTTAGGATCTTTGGTTCATTAGTCTACTGCCATGTTACCAAAGATGCATGGAAAAAGATAAAGCCAACAGTTGAGTTGGGCATATTTGTGGGGTACACTGATACACCTCACAACTATTGGGTGTACCTGCCAACCGACAGGATGACAGTGGTTCCCAGAGATGTGAATTTCGATGAAAAGAAAGCCATAAGATGTTCCCTTGAGAGGGAGCTTCAACTACATGAAGTTGAGGAACTTTTAGCTCCAAAGGAGGAACCTTAGGATGATGTGGATCAACCACATGCAGAGGAGAAAGGAATGGAAACACCCATTCATGCAGAGACTTCCATAGATGGGAGAAAGCACACCACAGAGGCTGATTGGCTATTGCATGATGCTCGAGAGAATGTGGGAGCACCCACATCACAGTGCAAGTAGAGGAGGTCACCAGAGAGGTACACTAGCTACACGGCTTTGATGAGCGAGAGTGTAGAGAATGACCCATCCTCATTCGAGGAAGCAGTGCAACAACCAGTGTGGGTTGATGCCATGTTTGAGAAGTATGACTCCATTATCAGAAACAATGTTTGGGAAGTGGTCCCAAGACCAGTAGATAAGTTATTGGTGAGTTCTAGATGGTTGTACAAGGTAAAGCAAGCAGCATATCGGAGTGTGGAGAAACACAAGGCCAAAGTTGCGGCCAAAGGGTTCTCTCAGGTGGAGGGAATTTGTTACGATGAGATTTTTTCTCTTGGAGCAAGGTACTCATTAATCAGATCTATTATAACATTGTCAGCGCAAATGGGTTGGAAGATACATCGGATGGATGTAAAGACAACCTTCCTCAATGACATGATTGAGGAAGAGGTGTATATTGCGCAACATGAAGGATTTGAGACCTTCAATAGAGAGTTGCATGTGTGTAGACTCAAGCGAGCGTTGTATGGACTAAAACAAACACCCCATGCTTAGTACACCAGGATTGACAACTATTTTGTCGGGTTGGGCTTCACCAAAAGTGAAGCAATGTGAACCTTTACCATATTATGGTTGAACGTAAATTGTTGATTATTGTTTTATATGTCGATGATTTGATTATGACAGGTGATGAGAAGTTGATCAAGTCTTGCAAAGAGAAGCTTGCAAGAGAGTTTGAGCTGAAGGACTTGGGGTTCATGCATTACTTTCTTGGTATGGAAGTATGGCAAGGAGATGAAGAATTGTTTGTCTCTCAGGGAAAGTATGCCAGCGAGATACTAAAGAAGTTCCACATGCAGAGCAACAAACCCATGGGGACTCCTCTAGTTGGTAACTAGAGGAAGGAGGATGCCACTTCAGGTGAAGTAGTGGAGGCCACTTATTATAGACAACTTGTGGGTTCACTTATGTATTTGGTGAACACATGACCGAGCATGTGTTTTGTAGTCAACCAGCTTAGTCAATCCATGGTTAAGCCAACCAAATTGTATTGGAAGGCATATAAGCATGTGTTGAGATACCTCATTGACACCACTCGGTTTGGTCTTTGGTACAAACAGACAGAGGGAGTGAATCTTAAAGGCTTCACAGATGCAGATTAGGAAGGGATTCCATCTAATAGGAAGAGCACATTAGGTGGAATATTCAGTATTGGGTTAGCAACAGTTTCTTGGTACAACAGGAATCAAAGATCAATTGTACTCAGCATAGCAGGAGCATAGTACATGGCTGCTAGTCAAGTAGCTTGTGAGGCTATCTAGATGAGGAAGATTATTGTTGGTTTGTTTGGTCAGAAAATGGATCCAAAAGTGATTTACTGTGACAATCTAAGTTGTATCAAACTCTCTGAGAATTCAGTTTTTCATGATCGATCTAAGCATATTGACATATGGTATCACCATCTATGAGATTGTGTGCAGAGGAGAATCATGTTGTTGGAGTACATTCCTACAGAGGAGCAAGATGTAAATATTTTGACAAAGGAATTGTCAAGATGCAAATTCAAGTTTCACAGAGGCAGGATCAAGGTAGCAGATAATCCCTTTATTATTGGGAGGGATTGTTAAAAATAGCAAAAAGAAAATCTTAATTTAATTCGTCCTTGAATGGAATTGGGAATTAAATTGTAATTATATTCTCATAACAGCTTGTAGCAGTTAACTAAGTTAAGTTAACTTAGTTGACTCATTAAATTCGAGTTGGAAGTCTATCTAGAGTCGTGTAGAGTGGTCCCTAAATTTTAGGGGCCCAGGCTGACTTATTATTGAGTTATACTTATTTATTGACTAAGTTAAATTCAGTTAAACTAGTTCTAAATGTTGGAGGAACTAGTGAGAGGTCAAGTGAATTAAATTGGATTTAGTTCACATGCAGTGATCAATAAGATAATTAATAATTCACTCAAAATATCTCATGCATGTCAGTTCAGATGAAGACCTAATTGAGATTAGAGTTCAGGGACAATGTACTATCAGTTGTAAATTCATCTAAATTAAATAGATGATGCATGTAATCAGAGGAAGGCCTATGGATGGATTGCACAGTTATGAGTGAGGAATTGCCCAATTAAATATGGGCTAATTTCCTAGGAAATTGCGCAAGAAGTAGGAGCTTTGCAGGCAACAGATTTGGCTAAGTATTGGCTTGAGCTGGTTTGTGAAGTAGTGAGTGAGATTGTACTTGTGCAGAGATTGTTCGGGTTGAACAAGCATTGTTTTTTCTTCTCAAATCTTCTGGCTAATACAATATACAAATAGCGGGGTTTTTAGCTGAGGCTTTCCCCAGATAAATTATTGTGTTATGTGTGATTGAAATTCTTCCTTTTTCTGCTTCATGATTTCATCGATCAATTTTTGTTTCCGCTCATGAATAGAGCATATTCAATTCAATTGTTTTAGCATATTACAATCTACAGTAAAAATCTACACTTAAGACCCGAAGCTCATTCCTTCAACATTCCCCTGTGCGCCATGCGCCCTCCTGAGCTACTTGAGCACACTAATGCACCCTGAAGGCATGATGCCCCATCCTTCAGCCTTCAAGAGTGTTCCCTATCCCTTCTTGAGGCCTCTTAGACACATGAGTGCACCCCAAAGGCATGAAGCCTCAGCCTTCAGCCTTCGGGTGTGTGCCATGTGCCCTCCGTCTCTCCCTTGAGTGCATAACGCACTTGGGAAGCCTTAATATTTCCCCTTCATCCTTCGGACTTGCGATGTGTGCCTTGCTTTGGTTAGCACCTGTTGAAGCCTCGAAGCTCCTCCTCCCTAGTCCTTTAGCCATTCAGAGTGCACCCTTGTTCCTTGAAGCTTATTTGACCATTTTAAGTGCACCAAAAAGGTAAATGAAAATTTTACATAAAACATGGTTGAGTAGGAGATTTTCATATTGATAGTTTCTCTTCATGAGTGATTGCAGAAACAGATATTTCAGGGACCTCATGGCAAGCACACACTAGGAAGATCGAGCAAAGAAGATAAATAAAGGAAGGAAGAAAAGAACCAAGAACACGCTTAAAGCTTGAAGATCGAAGCACCCCAATGACTCCAAGATTGAACACCCTTTGGAGGGAGGAAGCACTACAATAAAAAAAAGTGAACAAATAACGGATACAGTGGCAGCTATGTCACCACTAAAGCGAGTCCATGTCATCAGTAAATGTCAGTGTCAGTAATCCAAGATAGTGACATGTATGGTTTCATCATATGATGGTGTGAAATTCAAGATGTAATATTGTAAGCATTGTAAAGGATAGACAAGTAGAAGTCCAAGAGTCGTGTATAAACTCAAGCGTCATGGAATTCCAAAGGACATGTAATACCAAAAGTCATATGTAATTCCAAAATTCATTTGGAACTCCAAAGGTTGTAGAAGTCCAAAGGTCACTAGAAGTTAGAAAGTCAAGAGTCATGAGGATATGAAAGGTCACTCCTAAAGTTATAAATAAATCCTCATTTCTTATGTAATGGAATTTTAACCTTGGCTTCTCCCATAAGGCATAAGAGTGATAAGTTATTACTTTTGGTGAGCAAGTAGTGGTTCCAATGCTCCACTATGGAGCAAGTGATGTTCGTTGTATTCATGCATCTTGGGACTTTTACTTAATATTTTGAAGTATGATGGCCGACATGATTTCATACATGGATTGTGAATGTTTGTAAGACTATTTTTTTAATGTTTATGATTCATTTTTGTTTTAACTAGTACTAAGGTAGTTGAACTATTTAAGTTATTTTAGTGCTTATTCTATTGAGAACGTGTTGTAATGTTTGTAACGATCATTGTGTCTTTGTGGACTATTCCATTGGATGTTAGACGAAGCATTCTTGTTTAAGAGTATCTTTATTAGGGTGGTACTATTACCTCTATCTTAGAGGCTCGCTTTCTTCCCCCTCTGTAATAGAAGAACCTTGATGCACCTACAACTAAACATTCACTAGACACACTTGCTTTTCGAAGGCACATATGTGATTCTCTCTCTTGTTGACAGTTAAAGCCAAGGAAAATCTTTAAGTAGATTATAGTTGCGGCGTATTTCAGATGGGGATCCTATCCCAAATGGTGTGAGGTCTAATTGGGACCACATATTAGGGAGACCCCTTTGAATGTTGGCAGGTCTAGCACTGTCAACATTTTTGGCGTTAGAAGGAGGGCAACTAGATTTTTATTGTTGATAACTTCACCCACCCACATCATTATTCATCTGGACAAGGCAGCAACATTCCCAACACCTCTCTGACTAATATTCCTGAAGCAAGTGTATCTTCTCAGCCCGACCCTAAACAAAGTTGCGAAGTTTCTTACGAGCATATCCAGGCAATTCGGCCTATAACCCATTGCTTTACAAAGGTTATTGGATTAATTCCTTGAGCACATAATCTTCCTTATTTTCCGAAGAAGAAGGAAACAACTCCTATAGGGATAATATTTTCTAAAGTAGAATATTTGGTTTTCACTACCCTTGAAGACTTAGCAAAATTTGTAGATAACATAGAAAAACAGAGAAACCTCCATCTTATAACGAGGGGGAAGGGGATAGTGCTCTCAGACGACACTTTCGACGAGTTAGATCGTCTTAGAGAAGATTCCTCAGATTCTATAGAAGAGGAGGAGTATAGAGACAAGAACATGGCAGACCAAGGTCTGGATTGGATGACTCGGGGATCACTTTCCCTTTCGGGTATTTTACATAAGATGCCAAGATAGCCAGAAAAGTTGTTAACAAAATATGACCCTGACAAGGCGATCAAAGTGGAAGACCATTTGGATAACTTTTATCTACACCTGTAGACATTCGAGGTACATTGTGACGATGTTGCTTATAGACTCTTTCCTTGTACCTTAGATGGTAGAGCAACTACTTGGTATCATAGTCTTCCTGCGAATTCAATTCAGAATTGGAGGGGGTTTAAAAAGTTGTTCCTTGAAAAGTTCGTTGATGACAAAACCCCAACCATGTTATTAAAAGAGTTAGGGAATATGAATATGGGGGCAAAAGAAAAGGTCAAGGATTTTAATCAGAGGTAAATCAGATATTGAACCAATTTACCCCAGATATGACACCTCATGCCTCCATCACGATTGATTACTATACTTATGCCCTTCTGATAAGCATTGTGCAGTTCGAGAAGAGAACTGCGAAATAAACTTTGGCACAAAATTTTGAAGAAGCCATTGCAGTTGAAAAGGACTTGCATGCAATTGGAGGCATTATCAACCATGAATCATCTAAGGACTCCAAGGAGACAGGAAAAATGCCTCATGCCTCTTCTTGCAAGTCCAAGGATAAAGAAGCGACTATTCTGGAAAGCTTGACCTAGACTATTAAGACTTTGTCTAATGAATTGCAGAATTAAAACAAAGGACAAGCGAGACCATTGTCAGCAGGAAACCCCCAAAATTTAACTTTCTGAGAAGGAATAACAACAACAACAATCATCCAGCTAAGTCTGCACAGAACTCAAATGTCATGCTGAATGTCGAAAGCATGGGCATGGACCAATATTGTTATTTTCATCAAGAATATCATTTATAAAAGACATGCCCACAGAGAAATCATAGCATGAATGCTCTGGTTGCACATAAATTGACTCACTTCTTTTAGATGAGCAAACTAAGCATACATAAGAAAAAGAAGAATAGGATGCAACTAAAGAAACTGCGGGTGTCGGACATACAGTAAATACTTTCAGTTGTGTGGTCACTACCGAGAATAAAAATGTCGAGGAACCACCACTAAATGAGGTCACAGATCATAAGCAAAACAACCAATACAAGTTGAGAAATCAAGGACTTTTTCTTGAACAAGAGCTAACGAGGCAAAAATTAAAGAAACATCTCTTAAGGAAAATCACACCACCCATCAACCAAGCTCAAAACAAGTTTGGAGATGTTGCCATAGCAAAGAACACTTCCGCCAACAGTAAAACCAAGTTTATAGTTCCGGAAGTGGTAAACAAATTTACCCCTCCAGACACTTCAGTGATGCCTGCTACGCTAGACTATAACATCATGGAAGATATGAAGAAATCTCACGTAGATATTTCAATCTCTGATCTTACAAGGATATCAAGCCAACAAGAACTACTTGTCCAAGCACTTTCCCAGTCCTCATCAGGTGATAATGCTTCTTCTTATCGCAAGGCCTCTAGTAAGTCTTTTGGTACCCTGAAATCAATTGTTCATGCTCTAAAATTAGAAGCTAATAATCTTTGACCTTCATTCCTATTGACTTTTGAATTTTTCAATTACAATGTTCACAATTGTTTGGTCGATTCTAATGCATCCGTAAACATAATGTCATTATCAGTTGCCAAGAAAATCAATGCAAAATGGTATAGGACCGAAGCACAGATTATTTAGATTGATAGGTCTCTTATCCAAGTTATTGGCAAACTTAGAAATTTCCTTATTCATTTATCATCTGATCACTAAGTTCACCAATATATAAACATAGTGATTGTGGACATCCCGGAAGCGTACGTCGTATTGCTAAATAGAGAGTAGTCAAGCAAACTAGAGGGGTATTTTGCTACCGATTGGTCACATTTATGGCTTTCGTACAGGGGAAAGAATAATCAAATCTCGGTAGAATCAAAACCTTACATCAAAACACACTATTACACCTTTCAAAGGGAAAAATGGCCATGTTGCTTTCGCAGGCTTAGTATTTGGAAACTACTTTTTAGAAATTGACCTTGGATGCTACCATGCACAACCATCACCCATTCCACCAGATACAAGCTGGAACCCTTTCCTTGTTCTCCAGCTGGTGAAAATTAATTATGTAATATAGATGTACATAATAATAGTGATGTTAGTATTAATAGGAATAATAATATAGGAAATAGCTTAGCAGCTTGCAATTTTTGGATTATTTTCGTACTTAGATTGAAAAAATCTATAGTCCTGAAGGTAGAGCTCCTAAAGGTAATCAATGACTCAAAGTTAGTCACTCGACAAGTACGAGATACTATACATTGTGTTTGCCCTCATCTCAAAAACTATGAGCAAGAGTTATGGTGTTTGATAATTCATTTTAAAGCTTCCAATATCGTTTCTGTTCCTAGAGTTAGAAATGCAATAATAGATACACTATAAAATGTTGATGCTAGGATGTCGCCATTGAATAATGGTTTTTCTATTGAAATTGTATATAAACCATATGCACCCAAAAATGTCACTAATTTACGTGTTTTCAATGACGACCAAAAAATACTAAACTTTACGGTGAATGCTGACATATTCAAAGATGTTGCCATAGAGGAGGATGAGCACAAGCAAGCTCTGCAGGAAGCATCCCAAGCACCGAAAGGAAACACTATGCCAAAAGGTGTGGTGTCCCTAGAGAAATTATATGACTTGCAGAACCAATTCAGAGGACCTACTAACACAAAGACTCAAAGTTTGAAGCTCGCATCTGAACAAGTCAACCTTGGAACCCCACAAGATCTGAAATATGTGAACCTCGGTACCTGTTGTTCCCTGCAAGAACGACAAGCATTTATTCGCCTATTCAAGCAGTATCGAGACATGTTTGCATGGACATATGATGATTTGAAGACTTATGACACTCGTATCATCCAACACGTAATTCCTATAAAAGAAGGGGTGAAACCATTCCAATAGAAACTATGAAAATTCCATCCAACACTGGAACCCCTCATTCAAAAGGAATTGAGAAAGTTGTTGGATGCCTAAATCATTTTCAAAGTTAAACATTCCATGTGGGTTTCCAACTTGGTCCCAGTAAGAAAGAAGTCTGGTGAAATACATTTATGTGTTGATTTTCAGAATCTTAACCGGGCTTCTGACAAAGATAACTATCCAGTGCCATCCATGGAGCAAATACTCCAGATAGTATGTAGGTTTGAATTGTTTTCGATACTAGATGGATTTTTAGGCTATAATCAAGTGCTAGTAGTGGAACTAGACAAATTGAAAACTACATTTTGGACAAAATGGGGAACCTCCACCTGCAAAAGAATGTCATTCAGACTAATCAATGTCACGGAAACTTTTCAAAGAGTGATGGACATTGCCTTTCGTGGCCTTATAGGTCAAAGAGTTGTTTTTTATTTAGATGATGTTACTGTGTTTTCAAAGAAAAGGTTTGATCATGTATGTCATCTAAAGAAGATATTTGATCAGCGTCAGAAGTATGGGATTTCTCTTAATCCCAAGAAGAGCATCTTTGGTGTCTCCAAAGGGATTCTACTAGAGCACATCATAGCGAAGAGAAGTATCAAGATTGATCCCGAGAGGGTCAAGGCTATCACACAAATCCCATTTCTGGTAAACAAGAAAGCCATGCAGTCTTTCTTAGGGAAAATCAATTCCCTCATAAAATTCATCTTTGATTACGCTAGTCAAGCCTATAAAGGAGATGATCAAGAAAGATGCAGTCTATAGATGAGATAAACGGGAGAATGACACTTTTGCTCAGATTAAACAAGTTATCATCAATGCACCCGCACTATTTAGTCCAGATCATGGCAAATATTTCCTGCTCTACACATTTGCCTCGGATTTATCAATTGTTGTTGTATTAACTTAGAAGGATAGTGAAGGAAATGAGTGGGCTGTTTCTTTTATGAGCACTAACCTACAAGGCCCAAAATTAAATTACCCTGCCATTAACAAACAAGTGTATGCAGTTTACAAGGCGGTGAAGTATCTTAGGTCCTATTTAATTAAAGCACATACAATTGTATCTGTACCTCATCCAACAGTGAGAACCTTACTCGCACAACAAGAGTTGCGTGAGAAGAGGGCTAATTAGATGACCTGTCTTCAAGAATATGATATGGAATTCAAGACAGTTCATACAATCAAGGGTCATGGCCAATGCAGACTAGAAGCCAAAGAAAAGGACACTCCTGAACAAGATCTTTCAAGATTGGAGCAGGAAATAGAAATGTACAATATTGCTCATGTTCCTCAGTCCACATCCACAGTGCCTTGGTACGCATATCTATGAAAATTTTTGCAACATGGAACCTTTCCCTCGCACTTATCGAACAAACAAAAAATGGAAATTCGTTTAAAGGCTCTACTCTATCAATTGGTCCATGGAGTGATTTTTCGAAAGCACCACAATAGAGTTCTGTTAAGGTGCCTTGAGCCTTAAGATACAAATAAGGTCCTTAACGACTTACATGATGGACCAACAGGTGGCCACTATGTGGGTGACACTATAGCACACAAAAATATGAGGGTTGGTTATTATTGGCCCACTCTTTTCAAGGATGCATACGCTTATGTACGCAAGTGCCAAACTTGTCAAAAATGTGTCGATCGTGATCAAGGTCAGTTGCACCACTGCTCCAAGTAGCAGTTGAAGAACCATTTCAACAGTTGGGCCTTGATGTTTTCAGAGATATTTTTCTCCACTCATCGAAGCATCATTGGTATGTCCTCACAACTACAAATTACCTCACCCAGTGTTCAGAGGCAATTCCTCTCAAACAAATGAATGATCAGGAAGTCATTCATTTGTTTTGCAAAAGAACATATTAACCAGGTTTGGTATTCCTATGTCACTTTTCTTTGATAGTGAAACATATTTTTCATTGCTAAGACTTCATAATTTTTCATTGGAAAATGGGATCGTTTTAAAACATCCATCTAATTACTATCCCCACGGAAATGGTTTAGTTAAATCAATAAATAAAAATCTTGTTCGCATAATTACGAAGACCATTTTCTTTGAAAATAAGAACTGGCATACTACTTTAAATAATGCACTTTGGGTCAATCGTGTAACTCCAAATCCTTCCCTGAAAACCTCGCCATACTTTCTAGTGTACAGTAAAGAAGTTATCTTACCCCCGAACCTGTATCTCCCAGCCTTGCAGCTCTACCAAGAGTCACAATGAAAACCTTCCATATTGGTTCAGAGCAAGATAAATACTCTACTCAAACTCAAGGAAGAGAGGCTCAAATACAAAGACCGATGTGTCGTACATCAAAATCATTTAAAGTGTTGGTTCAATAGAAAATCCACAGGGGAAATTTTTTTCGTGTGGGAGACCTAGTTCTGAAATGGGTTAAACCCCATGAAGATAAAGATAAAGACACTAAGTTCTAGCCATTATGGATTGGACCATTCACAGTCGAAGAGAGGCTCGACCACAATGCCTTCAAGCTGAAATCTTTGGACGGGAGGATTGACCCCCTTCTTGTAAATGGTCGGGACCTTAAGCATTATTTTCAGTAACAGCTATGAGTTGCACTTCCTGTACATATTATTTTGCGCTTTTTATTTATTTTGTTTAAGTCAATTGTGTGTCTATTATGTAGTCATGTTGTGTCATGTCTTGTTGTCTATCATTGTACATAATATGACCTCTGTGTGAAGTGCATGGCCCAAAGGCTTTGTAGTGCAATCAAAGAGAAGCGTGACAATGACAACTCTTGGTAGTCTGTTTATTCTCCTTCTTTGCTTGGGAAAATGCCATAGGTTTTAGGTAAGTCCAGATGGAAAATATGATTCGTCCAATAGGAGAACCTTGAGGGAACCTGCACTTATGCTAGCACTTGAACCGCTCAACTTGGTATATGTCTACTTGTGTGTTAACACTTTTCCAATCTAATAGAGAAGGGATAAAGGGAAAATATAAGGCGAGCAAACCTAAATAAAAGGTCTTAAAATACTTCTCTAAAGGGGAAACCTCCTATGCTCTCAATAAGTCAGGATCCCTCTTCTGTAGCTTCATGATCCGGATTATCCAAGTTTCTTGTTCATTGCACAGTTCTATTAAATAAATAAATAAAGGGTGAAAGAAGAGAAAGGCTTCCTGTGTAGGGAGGTGAAGCAAGCAACTCCACCAGGGTACTATCCAGGCTTGCTGGCAGTGAAGCAACGTTTGTGCTCTTGAAGTGACTCTATCGAGGTATTTTCCAAGCCTACTAGCAGCGGAGAAACACCATAGATGAAAACCCTATACTTTGAAAATGATAAACTCATCGCGCACATTACCCTTTCCTGAATTGAACCGATTGTGATACAATGTATCTTTGTGTGAGTTCAACCAAGTAGAGAAAAGAAATGATGATATGTATGAAACTGGGTCGAAAGGGGAAAGTTGGGGAAATCAATAATTCCTAAATGACTGACCCTTGATTGAAGTTATTCCCGGATAGAGAAGCTGAAGTCCGCACAGTGTGTCTCCAAGTGTTTTCGTTGCTACAACATCCTCCAAAATTTCACTACATTTGCATTTTGTAGCCTACCTTATTGTCGTATCAAATGTCGCTTTGCTTTTCAAGTGTCGTTTTTTGTTGTTTGATATGTCTCAAGTGTTCTTGAATGTTCTCAAGTGTCTTCGCATTGATTAGAACATCCTTATATGCATTTCATAGTCATAACACCTTTATTGTTGTAAAATGACACTTTCAAGTTGCACTCACACACACTTCACTATTTATACTTGGGGAATATGCATAAAGTGACGTTTTAATGTATATACATTGTTGATCAAACTTGTCTAAGTGTTCTCAATGAGTTAGTATGTGTCGCATATGGTTTTGTACCTAGAATTCATCTTTCTCACCCCTCGACCAATCATCCTGACTCGGACAAAATTCGGCTGCAAAGCGAGCCCATTAAGGCCAAGAGTGCATGAGTGCACTCTGAAGCCTTGATGGGAGATCCTTAATTATTCATAAGTGCACCATGCACCCTCCTTGAGAGTTGGGTGCACCCAAAAAGCACGAATCCCCTTCCCTGTTCTGAATTACGCCCTCCCAAAATGAGTGAGTCTTCCTTGAGTGCACTCCTTCAACTCGAAGAATGGAGTCCTCCTTGAGTGCACTAGTGCACCCTAAAGACTCAAAGCTCATTCCTTCAACCTTTCCCTATGCATCTGTGCCCTCTTGAGCTGCTTGAGCACATTGGCGAACCCCAAAGGCATGAAGCCCCAGCCTTCAACCTTCAAGAGTGTGCCCTGCGCCCTTCCTAAGGCCTCTTAGGCACATGAGGGGACCCCGAAGGCATGAAACCTGACCCTTCAGCCTTCGGGAGTGCGTCTTGTGTGCTCCCTCTCTCCCTTGAGTGCATAACGCACTTGGGAAGCCCGAAGCTTTTCCCTTCATCCTTCGGACTTGCAACATGTGCCCTGCCTTGATTTCTTTTTTCCCTAGGGCGCATGTCGAAGCCTCGAAGCTCCTCCTCCCCAGTCCTTTAGCCTTTCAAAGTGCACCATTGTGCCCTGAAGATTCTTTGACCATTTTAAGTGCACCAAAAAGGAAAGAACTGAAAATTTTATAAAACATGGTAGAGTAGGATATTTTCAGACTGATAGTTGCTCGTCATGAGTGATTGCAGAAACAGGTATTTCAGGGACCTCATGGCAAGCACACACGAGGAATATCAGGAAAAAAGATAAATAAAGGAAGGAAGAAAAGAACCAAGAACACGCTTAAATCTTGATGATCGAAGCACCCTAAAGACTCCAAGATTGAAGACCCTTTGGAGGGAGGAGCGCAATGATTAGAAAATGAACAAAGAACAGAAATAGTGGTAGCTATGTCACCACCGAAGCGAGTCCATGTCATCAATCACTGTTAGTCCCAATCATCCAAGATAGTGACATGTATGGTTTCATCATATGATGGTGTGGAATTCAAGATGTAATATTGTAAGCATTATAAAGGACATATAAGTGGAAGTCCAAGAGTCGTGTATAAACTCAAGAGTCATGGAATTCCAAAGGACATGTAATACCAAAAGTCATATGTAATTCCAAAAGTCATTTGGAACTCCAAAGGTTTAGAAGTCCAAAGGTCACTAGAAGTTAGAAATTCAAGAGTCATAAGGATACGAAAGGTCATTCCTCAAGTTATAAATAGATCCTCATTTCTCATGTAATGGAATTTTAACCTTGGCTTCTCCCATAAGGCATAAGAGAGATAAAGTTTGTACTTTTGGGGAGCAAGTAATAGCTCCAACGCTCCACTATTAGAGCAAGTCATGTTTGTTGTATTCATGCATCTTAGGACTTTTACTTAATATTTTGAAGCCTGATGCCCAACATGTTTTCATACATGGATTATGAATGCTTGTAAGACTATTATGTGAATGTTTATGATTCACGTTTTCTTTCACTAGTACTAAGGCAGTTGAGTTATTTCAGTTATTTTAGTGCTTATTCTATTGAGAACATGTTGTAATGGTTGTAACGATCATTGTGTCTTTGTGGACTTTTCCGATGGATCTTAGATGAAACATTTTTGTTTATGTGTGTCTTTATTAGGTTGGTACTATTACCTCTCTCTTAAAGGCTCACTTTCTTCCCCCTCTACTATAGAAGAACCTTGATGCACCTGCAACTGAACATGCACCAGGCATACTTGATTTCTTTTGGAAGGCACATATGTGATTCTTTCTCTTACTGATAGTTAAAGCTAAGGCAGATCTTTAAGTCGATGACAGCTAGGACATATTCTGGATGGGGCTCCTATCCCAAACGGTGTGAGGTCTAATTAGGATCGCATATCGGGGAGACCCCCTTGAATGTTGGCAAGTCCAATACTATTAACACCAACCTAATTTGAATGTCATGCAAGCTAAATGGTTGGCTACTCTCAGTGAGTTTGACTTTGAGATCAGGGACATTAAGGTTAAGGAGAACAGTGTTACAAACGCTCTTAGTAGAAGAGTGTAGGTGAATCACATTGCAACAATGAGTTCTTATGGGATAGACTTGTAGGAGTGGATCTTGCAGGCATGACAACATGATGATAGGTATCATCAGTTGAGGCACAAGTTACAACAATAGGGTGAAAGTGATAAGGATGAGGAGTATCATCTTACAACATGGCTTTGTCAAATTTGGGAACATGATTTATGTACCAGATGACAGTGAGCTCAAGAAGCTTATCTTGAGAGAGTTTCATGTCAAGCCATATTCAGGTCACTCGAGATATTAGAAGACTTTGACAACATTAAAGAAATTTTGTGATGGCCCAACTTGAAGAAAGAGGTGGTTGAGTTTGTTGCGAGATGTTTGGATTGTCAACAGGTAAAATCAGGGTGTAAGCATCTGTTAGAGAATTATATATTACGGAGCAATGGAACACATAAAATATTGCAGAAATATAAACACAGAAAACGCACAAAACAAGAGAGACACAGATATACGTGGTTCACCCAGTTTGGGCTACGTCCACCCCAAACAGCCAGTCCTTCCTTTCTATTATCCAGCAAAATGAAGAGACACAACCTACAGCAAATCCGCTGTAATATCCTCTGTTTTCTCTCACAGTCTCACCTCTCTGTTTCTCGCTCACAGAATTCACATCTATCACACAGCCTCAAATACAATACCCTCATACAAAAAGAGGGGTTGCCTTCTAGGGCAAAAAACCCTAAACTAAACATAAGTTCTACCGTCAGATCATCTGCCTAAGGAACGGCCCAAATTGACTAGAAATCACTATACTTTTACAAGGCAATTTTACAGCTGTTTGCAGCCGCCCCCCCCCCCCCCCTGGACCCCCCCTGCAGCGAATATTTTACAGGCAGCGTTGCCGCCCCCATTTCGAACTGGGGTCCTATGTGGCGATACCTTTGAATATAGAAGATAATCAGGCTCCACACCCAACAATCTCCCACTTGGAGACTGATTGCAGCAACTCCACCGCTGCTCCATTTTCTGGACAATGACTCCTCTTTGGACCTGGCTGTTTCTCATCTTCATCGTCAACCTTGAAGACCAACTGAAACTGAGCATATTCTCAGTTTCTCCCTGGTTACAACTTTTGTTAGCATATCTGCAGGATTCTGGCTAGTGTGTATCTTTTCCAGCTTCAACTCTCCATCTTCCAACACTGATCGTATGAAATGGTACTTGAGTTGTATGTGTTTAGTCCTGGAATGAAATGCTGAGTTCTTTGCAAGATGAATGGCACTTTGGCTATCACTGTATAACGTGCCCATATCATGCTCCTTACCCAATTCACCCATAAACCTTTGTAACCAAATCATTTCTTTACTAGCCTCTGTAGCAGCAACATACTCTGCTTCTGTTGTTGAAAGTGCAACAACACTTTGGATTTTTGAAACCCAACTGACAGTTGTTCCTCCAACAGTAAATACATATCCTGTAGTGCTCCTCCTGTTATCTCTGTCACCTGCCATATCTGCATCAACATATCCTTGTAGGGAGATGTTTGAACCACCAAAGCATAATGCTTGATTTGTGGTACCTTTCAAATATCTGAGAATCCATTTCACTGCCATCCAATGTTCCTTTCCTGGATTGTTCATGTACCTGCTTACAACTCCCACTGCATGTGCAATATCAGGCCTTGTGCAGACCATTGCATACATTAAGCTTCCAACTGCTGATGCATATGGAACTTTAGACATATAATCCATGTCTTCTTGGGTCTTTGGGCACATTTCCTTGCTAAGTTTGAAATGGCTAGCAAAAGGTGTACTAACTGGTTTTGCATTGTGCATGTTAAATCTTTTCAACACCTTTTGTATGTACTCATTCTGAGACAATGTTAATTTACGATTTTTTCTGTCTCTAGTTATTCTCATACCAAGGATTTGTTTCGCAGCTCCCAAATCCTTCATTGCAAATGAATTTGCCAATTTTCTTTTGAGCACATTTATTTCCTGCATGTTAGATCCTGCAACAAGCATGTCATCTACATACAGTAACAATATAATATAGCTGCCATCATTTTGCTTTTTAAAATAAACACAATGATCAGAGTGACATCTAGTATAACCTTGTTCAGACATAAACTTGTCAAATTTTAGATACCACTGCCTTGGAGCCTGTTTTAAGCCATACAAGCTCTTCTTCAACCTGCACACTAGTTTCTCCTTCCCTTTCACCTCATATCCTTGTGGCTGTTGCATATATATCTCTTCCTCCAAATCCCCATGGAGAAAGGTTGTCTTTACATCTAACTGCTCAAGATGCAAATCTTCAGCTGCTACAAGACTTAAAATAGTTCTGATTGAAGTCATTTTAACAACAGGAGAAAATATTTCATCAAAATCAATACCTTTCTTCTGTGCAAACCCCTTCACCACAAGTCTAGCTTTATACCTCTGTTTTCCTCCATCTTCTTCCTTCAGCCTGTAAACCCATTTATTATTCAATGTAGTTTTTCCTACAGGCAACCTGACTAAATCCCAAGTCTGGTTATGCATTAAGGAGTCCATCTCTTCTTCCATGGCTACCTCCCACTTCTTCCTGCTTTCAACCTGCATTGCTTCTTCATAACATTCGGGTTCACCGGAATCAGTCAACAATAAATAATATAATGAAGGAGAGTATCGTTCAGGGGGTCTACCTATCCTCGTAGATCTTCTAACACCACTTTCAGGTGTTTGGGGTGCCTGTTGCTGTTGTGGTGGTTGTTGTTGTTGTGGTTGTTGATTATTATTATTTTCAGGCACCTTTACTTTTTCAGTGATTTCATCAAGAACTGCGTATTCATTGTTTTCCTTTTCATGTTTCTTTTCCTGCAACTGATTCTTATACAAGACCTTTTCATTGAATATTACATCTCTGCTCCTAATGATTTTGTGATTTTCGTAATCATATAAGCGATAACCAAAATCATTAACACCATATCCAATAAAGGTACATTTCTTTGACTTTGCCTCAAGCTTTGTTCTATTTTCTTTATCAATATGGACAAAGGCCTCACAACCAAAAGGCTTTAAAATAGAGTAGTTTACCTTTTTACCTGTCCATGCTTCCTCTGGAACACCACCATCCAAGGAACTTGAAGGCCCTCTGTTTATTAGATAAACAACAGTATCTACAGCATCTGCCCAAAACTGTAAAGGCAATCCTGCATGCAATCTCATGCACCTTGCACGCTCCATGATTGTTCTGTTCATCCTTTCTGACACACCATTTTCTTGTGGTGTTCTTGGAACTGTCTTCTCTCTGCGAATTCCATGCTCTGAACAGTACCTATCAAACTCTTTGCTGCAATATTCACCTCCATTGTCTGATCTAAGACACTTCAATTTCTTTCCTGTCTCAATCTCAACCAAAGCTTTCCATTTCTTGAAAGTATCAAATACATCAGATTTATTCTTAATACAATAAATCCAAGTTTTTCTAGTTGCATCATCAATAAAAGTAACATAATAACGAGAGCCACCGAGAGATGATACCTGAGCAGGTCCCCATACGTCTGTATGCACAAGCTCTAATTTTTCGTTCTTCTTTTCTTTCCCAACTCTGAGAAATCTGACTCTCTTCTGTTTTCCATAAATATAGTTCTCACAGAAGTCCAAATCAACATTCTTCAAACCCGACAACAAATTCCTTGAGTGAAGAATCTTCATCCCCTTTTCACTCATGTGTCCGAGCCTATGATGCCATAATGCTGCATCTTCTCCTCTGGAAGTTAAAGCATTAACAGAGTTAGAAATACCATTGCATAAATACAATGTACCAACCTTTTCGCCTTTTGCTATTACCAGGGCTCCTTTAGTGACCTTCCAAGCTTTATCTGTGAAAGTTGTCACACAACCTTCACCGCCTAACTGCCCTGTTGAAATCAGATTTTTCTTTAGATCTGGAACATGCCTTACCTCCTTTAATAGCCATTGGTTTCCATTCTGCTGTTTTACAAGAACCTTACCCATTCCAACGATTTTACAGGGTTTATCATCACCTAGACGAACTTGTCCAAAATCTCCTTGAACATAGTCATGAAAGTATTTCTTATCAGGTGTGGCATGGAATGAAGCCCCTGAATCTACCACCCAGGAATCAGTAATATTTTCGAAAGAAAGAATCAAAGCATCTTGTAACACCTCACCTGTCACATTTGCTTCATGATTGTTTTCTTGTTGTGCATCTCCTTCTTTTCCCTTCCGAGATCTACAGTCTTTCTTTAGGTGTCCTTTCTTTCCACATTTCCAGCACACTATCCCCGATCTGGACTTGGATCTGCCTTTCCTTGATTTACTGCGATATCCTGAGCTCTTTCCTCTTTCCATTTTTCTTCCTCTAGACTCTGCACTCAAAGCATTTCCCGATGTCTCACCGGAGCTTTTCCGTCGCATTTCCTCGCTAAGGATAGCACCGACGACATCATCAAACTTTAAAGTACTAGATCCAGAAACGGAGTTACTAATGGCCATTACCAAACCATTCCAACTTTCTGGTAATGAGCACAAGAATAACAGAGCTCTAACTTCATCATCAAAGTTTACCCCTACAGAACTTAACTGACTTGTAACTGTATTAAAATCATTTAAATGGTTTGCAACAGATCCACCTTCCGACATATTCATATTAAATAATCGTTTCATAAGAAATACCTTGTTTGAGGCCGAGGGTTTTTCATATAGTTTCGACAACGTCTGCATCAAACCCTCTGTCGTGGTTTCCTTCAAAATGTTGAAGGCGACTGACGCAGCAAGGCACAACCGTATTGTTTCGAGTGCCTTTCTATCGAGAAGGTTCCATTCTTCGTCTTTCATACCCGTCGGCATCTTTGTTTTTCCGCCCAATGGTAGGTATAGATCTTTCTGATACAGATAATCTTCCATCTGCATCTTCCACAGCGAGAAGTTTTGGCCGTTAAATTTCTCGACCCTAAACTTACCATCTTCCGCCATTGCTCCCACTCGAACCAGGAACCCTTCTTTCCTGCGAGTTTATCAGCCAAATAGACCTTCGGCTCTGATACCAGTTGTTAGAAAATTATATATTACGGAGCAATGGAACACATAAAATATTGCAGAAATATAAACACAGAAAACGCACAAAACAAGAGAGACACAGATATACGTGGTTCACCCAGTTTGGGCTACGTCCACCCCGAACAGCCAGTCCTTCCTTTCTATTATCCAGCAAAATGAAGAGACACAACCTACAGCAAATCCGCTGTAATATCCTCTGTTTTCTCTCACAGTCTCACCTCTCTGTTTCTCGCTCACAGAATTCACATCTATCACACAGCCTCAAATACAATACCCTCATACAAAGAGAGGGGTTGCCTTCTAGGGCAAAAAACCCTAAACTAAACATAAGTTCTACCGTCAGATCATCTGCCTAATGAACGGCCCAGATTGACTAGAAATCACTATACTTTTACAAGGCAATTTTACAGCCCTGGACCCCCCCTGCAGCGAATATTTTACGGGCGGCGTTGCCGCCCCCATTTCGAACTGGGGTCCTATGTGGAAATACCTTTGAATATAGAAGATAATCAGGCTCCACACCCAACAGCATCTAGGTGGTTTATTGCAGCCGATTCTAATTCTAGAGTGGAAATGGGGGGTAATTTCCATGGACTTCATTACAAGTTTGCCGAGGAAATCAAGACAACATGATTCCATCATGGTTGTAGTTGACATGTTAAGTAAGGTAGCTCACTTCGTTGCAATTAAGCCTACGAATTCAGCCAGTGAGGTAGCTCAAATTTTCATCGAGGAGACAGTAAGATTCCATGGTGTTCCTAAGAGATCATATCAGATAGAGATGCCAGGTTCACTTATAGGTTTTGGAAAGAGTTGTTTGTAGGTTTGGGGACAGAGTTGGCCTTTAGAACAACTTATCATTCGCAGATAGATGAACAAACAGAGAGGGTTAACAAGATTATTGAGGACATGTTAAGGATGTACGTCATGCATCAACAGAGGAAATGGGAAGAGTATCTTCCACTGGTAGTGTTTGCATATAATAATGAGTATCAAGAGTCCTTGAAGATGAGTTTGTTTGAGGCACTCTATGGGGGGAGTTGTAATACTCATATCAGTTGGAGTGATCCAATGAACAGGGTATTGATTGAACCGGGTATGTTGGTAGAGATGGAATAGGAAATGCCAGTTATCAAAAGGAATCTAAAGGTAGCATAGGACATGCATAAGAAGTTATGCAAATCAACCCAGGGTATTTAAGGAGTTTTAGGTTGGGGAGCATGTGTACTTGCACATCAAACCTAAGAGGAGCTCCTTGAGGATTGGGTAATGTGCCAAGTTGGCACCTCAGTATTGTGGGCCTTTCAAGATCCTTGAGAGGATTGGACTAGTGGCCTACAAACTTGCACTGCCTCTGACAGTGGAAGTCCATGATGTTTTCTATGGTTCATTGCTTAAGAAGTATATCCACGATGTTGATCATGTGATTGACTGGTTTGTATTGTAGGTAGAACCAGAGGGAGAATTCTAGCCAAAACCACAATGCATATTATAGTGGAAACAACTCATGCTCTAAAACAAATCAATTGAGTAGTTTAAAGTGTAGTGGAAGCACTTTGGGCCCGATGAAGCTACATGGGAGATGGTTGATCAGATGCAAGATTTATATCCTTTATCATTTGCTAGTTCAAGAAAATGAGTTTTTGGTATATGTATATGTATATGGATGTTGTTGTAAATTCCACAACAATTTGTGTTATAAAGCTCCAATAAGTGACATGATTGTCATGTTTTTTCGTGTTGGTCATGGTTGCTATAATTGTCATTGTAAATATTGTATCGAGCTATGTTATAAAGCTCCATGGGAAATATGTGTTGTTTCAACAGTTTGTTAGTCACATGTGTCATAGAACACCGAGGACGGTGTTCCCCCAATGGGGAGGGGTTTGTAACAACCCCTTGTTGATTTTCCATGTAAATAAAAATAAGACCAAGGTCATGGAACACATATTCCAAGTTGAATGTTGGGAAAAACATAGTGATGGGTATCACTTGTGATTAATTAATGGCTATGGAAATTGACAAAGGTAAAGAGGAAACAATTGACATTTTATTTATGAAATAAAGGAAAACAAGAGAAAAGGAAGGTGAAGAGACATAGATTTGCATGAGAGGGAAATTAGAGGAAAGTGAAGGAAAATGAAGAAAATAGAGGCCTCAATGATAAAAAGGCTTTTGAGGATCAGTTCACAATCTTTTGTTAGTTTAGTTTTGGAGCTATCATTTCATTCTCTCATACTCTTGCACACTTAGAGTATTCTTGGAGCACTTTTTCATGCATTGGATTTGGAGAAAGAAGACAAAGGAAAGTAGGAAAGTGCAAGGGAACAATCAAATCAACAACTACAACTAGATTTCTTGGCAGGTAATAGGTTGCATGTGTGATTTCCTTGTTGATTTATCGATGCATGGTATATGCATGTGATTTTCTGGTTATGTGTTGTCATTGACATGGGGATTTTCCTGCAATGGCAGTGGTTTTAGTATTTCTTTGCCATTTCCTCGATAACCATGGTATCATGGGTTTTTCCACTTTATTTTTTTTTTGTTTTGTTTATTGATGCTCATGTTCCTTATGCTCGTGGGTTAGAACAAATGCTTTGAAATTGCTGGAACAACTTGGGTTGAGTTATTAGTCTTGGAGCCTAGGTTGGGACAAATGCTCTAGGACCCTTGGTGGGTTGAGTTACTAGTCCCTAGAGCCAGGTTGGTGTTGGGTCCTTCTTTTTTTGGGAAAATATGATGAACAATGGTTGTGGAAAGTAAACAGATAAAGCTACCGGAAGCAGGTCATTGGCAGATTAAAAGCGGCAGAGAATTAAAGCATTGGGATTTGCACAACATGAAAATAGGGAAGTGTGCCCACAAAAATAGGAAAATGGGATCAATTTTGAAGAAATCAACAGGAAAAAGGGAAACGGCTCCAAGATTTTGTCAAAGAGGACCAAATCAAGGTGGGATCAAGAAACCTCCAAGAAGACCAAAGCAAGCGAGCAAGCTATAAAAGAAAGCATAGAGGACGAATTCAACAACTTTTTCATATATACTGAGTCTTTGTTCTAGTTGTATTGAGTTTTTGGGTGCCACAGAACTTTGTATCTACATAGAAGTTCTAACATATGCGATGTAAATTTTAATGTAATGCTTTGGCTGAGAGAGTCCTGCAATGGCAGTGGTTTTAGTATTTCTTTGCCATTTCCTTGATAACCATGGTATCATGGGTTTTTCCACTTTATTTTTTTTTTGTTTTGTTTGTTGATGCTCATGTTCCTTATGCCCGTGGGTTAGAACAAATGCTCTAAAATTGCTGGAACAACTTGGGTTGAGTTATTAGTCTTGGAGCCTAGGTTGGGACAAATGCTCTAGGACCCTTGGTGGGTTGAGTTACTAGTCCCTAGAGCCAGGTTGGTGTTGGGTCCTTCATTTTTTGGGAAAATATGATGAACAATGGTTGTGGAAAGTAAACAAATAAAGCTACAGGAAGCAGGTCATCGGTAGATTAAAAGTGGCACAGAATTAAAGCATTGGGATTTGCACAACATGAAAATAGGGAAGTGTGCCCACAAAAATAGGAAAATGGGATCAATTTTGAAGAAATCAACAGGAAAAAGGGAAATGGCTCCAAGATTTTGTCAAAGAGGACCAAATCAAGGTGGGATCAAGAAACCTCCAAGAAGACCAAAGCAAGCGAGCAATCTATAAAAGAAAGCATAGAGGACAAATTCAACAACTTTTTCATATATACTGAGTCTTTTTTCTAGTTGTATTGAGTTTTTGGGTGCCACAAAACTTTGTATCTACATAGAAGTTCTAACATATGCGATGTAAATTTTAATGTAATGCTTTGGCCGAGAGAGTCCCACAAATCTATATGATCCATAATGTAATGGCTGGCAATATTAATAAAATAGACTTTGGGAATTTCTATGTTGTTGTGGTTTAACAAATGTGTAGCCCCCTTTTAAAAATTTCAGTTGTACTATGCAAGTGATGTCTCTAGTTCTTTTGTGGTGAATGCATGTCCCATTTATATTATGGTTGTGTAGATAATAAAAGGTTAATGGCACAAATGATATTTTGGTATTAATCTATATCCCTTAATCATTTATGTGGTTACAGCTTGCCTCAGGTGAGACACTCCTTCAAAAAAGGGAGTGAAAATGTCGGTGAAAAGCTAGACTACGATCACCTCTTTTGTTGGAAACTCATGCCGAACCTGGGTCACTATTATTTCAAAAAAATTCTGCCAACAAATGGTTCAGTTTCCAGGACCCTGAGCTTAAAAGGGATCTAGATCATGGTATCTATAATTTTTGGTAAAGGTATTCAAAATTGGTGGCATGAGAAAGTTGATCATTTCATTTTGCAACAAGCTCAATTAAGATAGAAGAACCTAGACTAGGTTAGATCAAAAGTTATGTATGTTAAACATGTCTGTGACCAAAACAAAATCTTTTAGTGTGAGTTTCCTGAGAAGCTACAAGATTGGTTAAAATGGTTGCGATTCAAGGCAGGGGTTGAGAGTCGACCTGTGATTCATAGAGATTGGTCAACCATTGATTTGGTTGAACTCCACCGATTGGATACAGATCTAACAAGGGCTATTGATTTTTGGGTGAATACAATAATAGAAGGTTATATTATTGAATTTGCAACTCAAGATCACCAATCCTTTTCTAAAGCGGAAGCAATTTTCAAGTTTGGGTTGCGAGGAAGATTGTTTAAAAAAATTCCCCTGTGGATCAAGGTATTGATGGTTGAAGAAAATCTGCTACCGTTCCAAGAAGATCGAATGGCCGCTTAAAACCCTAAGTGTTGAGGGTTGGACCTAGGGGGAAGAATGTTGTATAGTTAAGGAAAATGGGTGGTTGTTGCGATGGATCCATAAGATTTGCACAAGGCACGATATTTTAGAGAATTGCGAAGGGCAAGAATAGTTGACAAGTGGAGAGAAAGAAAGTTGCTAGAGATTACATGTAAAAAAGAGAATTGTAAAGGATAGGAGAAGCGGTGATTAGTTCAATGTTGTGGAAGTATAACATGGATAATCCTGAGTTGCAGAGAAGTGGAGAGCATGAGGGATCTTCGTCTGGTGAAGTAGGAGTCGTAGGTGGTAGTTTTGCGGGGAGTCCATTTGGGACTAGTAAGCCCCACTCCGAGTCAGAAGGATTTGAAATGCCTAAGCCACTTGTGCAACCAATTACACGGGAGCATACTCCAGTGGATGATGACACGCACTTTGTGATGAGGCGATTATTTTTGAAGATGAGCTTTAGAAACAACCTGCAACATACCAGTACAACTATTTTTCTCCCTAACCTTCCCCTAATAATGTATCAAAGCCCTAATCAATTCCTTTCTAACTTGACTAAGACTATAAAGTTCTAGCATACACATTCTAAATATAGTGTTGGTAGTTATAGTGGAAGAAGTAGTTCTAACAATGGTGTTCAATCTAATCACTTTCAGTCAGGTTCCAAAGGATTTGTATTTGTTTAGCTAGGGCACACAGTTAAGGCTCGTAATATGGCTGGATCACTTGTATCTAGAATTTTCTGGATGACGTGGTGAAGAAGTTGAGCAGCATTGGTACCTGTGTGAGCTGTTTGCAGGGCTCGATAGATTCTTGATGCCACTAAACTTATTGAGTTCAAAACTACTCTAAGAGATAGGGCACTTTGATGGTTTATTAAGTGGATTGATGCAAATCCTAATGTTGTTATGGATGTTGTCAAATAAGAATTTCTTCAAGAATTTAAGTTACCTCAATCTAATTAGCAAGGATTGGCAAAATTGTTGGATATTCGTCAAAGGGAAGGAGAATATGCTTGGCAGTGTATGCAAAGATTCAAAGATTCTATTAGCAAACTGTCATATCCCATTGATCCTCATCATCAAAGGGATTGTTTTATTAAGGCTTTGCTACCAATGGCTAGGATTCCGCTGTCGCAACAGAAGACTAACACATTGTAGGATGATTTAGAATAGGAAATGTAAATTAAGGCAATGGCAAGATACCCTTAGGATTGCAAATTGGGTGCTCCTTCGGCTGATCCTACTATTATGGGACTCTAGAACCAGATTTCCACTCTTACTAAGAGGATCAAGGATCTTTCTCCTTCGCATCCTATGCAGCCTCAAGTTTGGTGTACACACTGTCAAGTCGAAGGCCATCATGTCACATAATATCTGCGGCTCAGGGGTCCAAGACCATCTAGTTTGCCTATGGGACCTCCTCTGCTGCCATCACATAATCCCGAAGTTGCACAAATTTCTTCAGCAATGCCCTTCCAAGGTCCAACTCAGTATCAGGGCGTTCCCTCTACATCAAGGTATCTCTACGAACGAGTTTTGTGAAATTTGTAGGTCCTTTGACCATTCACCTTGTCAATGTCCAATTTTACAAAAGTATTCCAATGTGCCCAACAATCTATTTTGTGAATTTTGTGGGTCGCCCACACATCATACATATCAATGTCGATCCTTGGATGCTTTGGTTGATCGCCTAGATCACACAACTTTCTCAACCAATGAATCTCCTCAAGGACGAGGAGGAGGAGCTCTAAGAGGAGGGAGAACATGAGGTAGAGGCCCAATCAGATGTTAAAATTGTGACCAAGAAGGCCATGTTGCAAGGGAATGTCCAATGTTGAGGAGACCTTAGTGTTCACATTGTTAGGTGAATACACATGTTATAGAAGATTTTCCAGAGTTGATTTCCCACTGGGAAGAATGTAATTGGATGAATGGAGCCAATTTGATTAATGTTGAACCTCGAGAACCATAACCAGTGGCACAACCGAATATTGATATTGTAACTAAGGGAGGAAAAATAACTGGAGCCGATGTTGGAACCTATGAGCAACCAACTGCCATAAGGCCAACATCGCCAAAGAAATTTTATTATCCCAACCAACAAAAATAATATAATAGAGATGCAACTGAATTATTCTGACAATTAATTTCTTCTCAAGGTCCCCGAATTGAGCAGCAAGAACAAGTGCAAATTAAAAGTCTTAGATCCTCACGAGAGACATCCCAACCAATTTTGGAATGGTTTAAGTTATTCTTACAGATTATGAATGATGAGCAGATTATGAATGATGAACAACTTGTTGGTCAGTTGCACAAAAAGTTAAAAGTTGTTGTGAAGGACGATCCATTTTCAGAATAATCTATTTATGCTAATCTTCCTGAGAGGCATTCTAGGCAGGTTTGACGAAATAAGAAGAGAACCAAAAGAGAATTTCGGGTTGATGCTCATATTGTTGGATATCAAATCAATTATTCCATGTTTGTTAATTTTAGGTATGTTCTATGCTTAGAGCAATTTATTTCAATTTTCACAGTTAGCTCCATATCTTTTCCAGATTAGCAATCACATCCGCATTAAAGTAAACTACAGATAGAACATAAACATAAATAGCAGAAGACAAGCCAAGACAAGAACACACAAGATGTGGCGGACAAACCCCAATGTGGGGAAACCCTTGATCAATTCTTCTTATATGTTCTTCAATATTTCAGCACAGAGAGAGAGAGATAGTACGTTTACAACAGAAGTGGACACTTTGACTTATCTAGATAAGAGCATAGATCATCTCTAAGAAGATGATACATGAGATCAGTTGAAGACATGCTGCTTCAACTAATTCTCCAAGGTGACTCCTTCACCTATCGTTGTGTTGCATTTCGTCACCATGCTGTGCCTCACCGCGCTGCACCATGCTGCACCCATCATCACTATGCTGCATCTCATCACGCTTCATTAATCATGACTGTACCCATCACTGTACTGCATTATGTGCCATTTCTGCACCATGTTGCCATGCTGACCTATGTGTTGGCTGCACCTTACTTGCTTGTTGTCCCTTGCTTGCTTGTTGTCCCTAACATGCTTGTTATTGCATGCTAGTTGTCCCTTGCTTGCTAGCTATAACATTGCATGCTTGGTGTATTTGTTGCTATAGATGCTCCCGCTATTTCGATAGTTCCCAGCTGTTTCCGGCAGTTCCAGCTATTCCCGGTAGTTTCGGCAGTTCTGGCAGTTCCGACTTTTCCGACAGTTCCGGATCTTTCGGCTTTTCCAGCAATTCTGGATTTTCCGACAGTTCCGGTTTTTCGACAGTTCCAGCTTTTCTGGCTTTTCCGACAGTTCTGGATTTTCCGGCAGTTCCGGCTTTTCCTGCTTTTTCGGCAGTTCCGACTTTCTACCCTCTGGATCAAGGCAGTGTTATCCCTTGGGATCTCTCCTCCTACTAAAACTCAAAGACAAGTAAAGAGAGGAAGAGATCTCAAGTGTGTGTTGAAATGACTTGAAGACCTCCTCCTTTTATAGTAAAACGTTGAGCACAAGTGGGGTGTATTTGGTTGCTGGCCGACCTTGACGAATTGTCCCATAACACAAATAAATTCATATCTCCATGAATACTTATCGGAATCAGATGATCTTTAGATCAATTCGACACCTCTTGATGAGAGGGATCCAAGAAAAATACCAGCTTCCATTAATAAGATGACCCACATGGAGTTTGGCCCTAGTTTGAAAATTTAACACTCCCTCTCAACTAGGGAGAACTCCATCCGCTGATCCATATGTTCGACTGTACTATCTCTGCCATTAGTGCCCTGCACTGCTCTGCTCTACTTAGCTCTGCTTAGCTCATCTCAGCTCAGCTCTGCTCTGCTCAACAATGCTCAACTCTGCTCAGCTCAGCTCTGCTCTGCTCTACTCAGCTCAGCTCAGCTCAACCCTGCTCAACTCTGCTCTGCTCTGCTCAGCTCAGCTCAGCTCTGCTCTGCGCAGCTCTGTTGAACCATGAAGAAGAAGAATTGATCGAGAATGTCTCATACCATTCTCTACTAACCCGAAGATAGTTTCATCTAAAGAGAGTGTCACATCACTCTTACTGACCCGAAGTCAGTTTTATTGATCCCAGATCAATATCACAAGAGAGTGTCTTAAATCACTCATACTGATCCCCAATCAATTTCATTGATCCCAGATCAATGGAGGTCATCCTAGCATAGGGAGTACGGTAAATACAACGGCGCATCCATCGATAGAACTACTTTGGTCCCTATCCTCATTTCCTTGCTCATTGATCAGATGAGAGGTACTTCCCATGAGTCCGAGACTACATGGGTAGGATGCCATGACAGGAGAACTAATCATCCTGTCCACAGGAGAACGAATCATCCTGGCAGTGGATGCCATGGAGAACGAATCATACTAGCCCACAGGAGAACGAATCATCCTGGCCCACAGGAGAAAGAATCATCATGTTCCACAGTCACCATGGAGAATGAATCATCCTCGCCCACAAGAGAATGAAACATCTTGTTCCACAGTCGCCACAAAGAACGACTCATCTTGTTCCACAACTGCCATGGAGAACGAATCATCCTTGCCCATAAGAGAACAAATCATCCTGTTCCATAGTCGCCACGGAGAACGAATCATCCTGGCCCACAGGAGAACGAATCATCATGTTCCACAGTTGCCACAGAGAACGAATCATCTTGTTCCACAGTCGCCATGGAGAACGAATCATGCTATCCCACAGGAGAACGAATCATCTTGTTCCACAGTCGCCATGGAGAACGAATCATCCTGGCCCACAGGAGAACGAATCATCCTGTTCATAGCGCACCACCAGGGGAGGGTGAGTTGCCCTGTGGTCGTATGTTGCTCAAGTAAGTACCCCAAGCCCCTAGAGCTCCCAGAGCTCAGTGCATGCAACATGCAGGACCCTTATAAGAAGGTCTCTCAATGACTCCAAGTCGTTCGAGAAAGTCACATATTTGACCTTTCCCTGGGGCTCTGACAAAATGTCTATGACGTGTACATCAATCTCCATGCAATGGAGCCTCCTCGCTCATTGACTTACCATATCGCAGATAAGGTAGTATCTGATGTCTATCTGCTAGAGCAATCATCGAATACGGGATTCCTCAATAATCGAATCCCCCCTCTAGTCGTCACAGAGAATCACAGTGGTATTCATCATGTGTACAAACAGCTCACTTAAGAGCTTTTGCAACCATGCAGCTTCACACGAGATCATACTCGTAGCTATGTATTCGGTCTCGTCGTTGCTTATAACAACCGAATTCTGCTTCCTGCTCATCCATGATATCGAAGCAGAATCCAAAGAGAACCAGCACTGAGAAGTGCTCTAGTGATCCTCCACACTGCCTGCCCAGTCAGTATTCGAATAATCATGCAATTTCATATTTCCGACAGTGTATCTCAATCCATGAGAGATTGTGCCCCGAAGATATCTCAGAAGATTCTTGGCACCAATCCAGTGAGGCTCAACCAAATATGAGCTTACCATGCTAACTGCAAAACATATGTCTGAACGAAAGTTCACCAAGAACATCAACGCGAATGAGTTTATGAAACTTAGAGGCATTTACCAAATCTGGTCTGACATCCCTACCATATAACTTCTGAAAGTTAAGATCCTCGAGGTAGTCATAGGCTTGCATTTTATCATTCTACATCTAGAATCCAACTCCCTCTTACTTCTGCAAATGAGAGGGTCTGCACCTGTCAAAAATAGGTCATCCTCATAAGGTGTCGGTATGAGAGATCTATCATTCACAACCTTCGGGTAATGGTTTGGATTGGTTTCACTCCTAATGAATCTCAGCTTCATCAGACAATTATCAATCCTCTCATACTACGCCTGGGGCGTTTTGCTTCAAGCCATAGAGGGCTTTCTTCCACCTGTATACATGATATTCCTAATCATCAATCTCAAACCCCTTGGGTTGTTCCAAACCTGTGGACTTGCTGCATGAGGGGAATGGTCCCCTTTTAAGAATTTCCTTCGGTACATCTCAAACATGTACCTTCATGCTCTACTTGAATTCAGACATCCCTCTCACCATTTGACTCACATCAGGTAGGGCCCCATAGGTAGACCTCCGGTGTTATAGATGTGATATGTCAATTGACATGATCCCCAATGGACCATCCTGCAACTTGATACAAATCTGAACTCAAAAACATCTTTGAAAATTCTATTTTCAAATACATATCTTTCCATCGATGAGTGCCACCCTGAAACCTTTGACTTCCATTGCTGAAATGGACACCAGGTTCTTCTTGCGATCAGGTACATAAAAGAGATTCTGTAAATGAATCAAGTTACCCTCACTCAATTGAGGGATAACATTCCCTACACCCTTTCCGGGATAGGTGGCATCGGCTCCAAGTATAATCCCATGATTGTTTCCATCTCTACCAAATTAGAGAGTGCACCTATCTATCTGATGAAGTGCCTTGAAGCACTACAATCAATAAGCGAGATTCCCAAAGAATCTGAAGGAGAGGGCCAATACAAGATAACGCTTCTTTATCTTATCAGAAACAACGTTTGATTCTTCATACGTGGGGTTCCTTGCTTTCTATGAAGAGTCGGCCATCTCCTTGATGACCTGCATTACCTGTCATTCCTTTGATCATTGAAGATGTCCCTGGAATGATCGTTATCATCATCAAGTGATGTGTCCCTGCCATTCAAACACTCCTTCGCATAATGGACGAACTAGTTATCTGCCTTTCCTTCCACCCTTAGATCTGAACTTCCCAATGAAGTGATCTTTAGGTAGGCCATCAGAAACTTTTGTTGCGCCGTTTTGATAATATTCTCTGCTTCAACTTCACCCTCGGTGAATTTGAAGAGGGATGAGGAATCCACTGATCCTTTTGTCCTTTTCCAACTGTCTTCAGTGATTTCTCGTTCACTCTTTCTTGGGCATTGTCTTCACCTCAGCTCTGATACCATGTTAAATTTAGGTATGTTCTATGCTTAGAGCAATTTATTTCAATTTTCACGGTTAGCTCCATATCTTTTCCAGATTAGCAATCACATCACCATTAAAGTAAACTGCAGATAGAACATAAACATAAATTGCAGAAGACAAGCCAAGACAAGAGGACACAAGATGTGGCGCTAGCCAGGGATAAACCCCAATGTGGGGAAACCCTTGATCAATTCTTCTTATATGTTCTTCAATAGTTCAATAGAGAGAGAGAGAGATAGTACATTTACAACAGAAGTCAACACTTTGGCTTATCTAGATAAGAGCATAGATCATCTCTAAGAAGATGATACATGAGATCAGTTGAAGACATGCTTCTTCAACTAATTCTCCAAGGTGACTCCTTCACCTATCATTGTGCTGCATTTCGTCATCATGTTGCACCTCACCGCGCTGCACCATGCTACACCCATCATCACTATGTTGCATCTCATCATGCTTTATTAATCATGACTGTACCCATCACTGTACTGCATTATGTGCCATTGTTGCACCATGTTGCCATCCTGACCTATGTGTTGGCTACACCTTGCTTGCTTGTTGTCCCTAGCATGCTTGTTGTCCTTAGCATGCTTGTTGTTGCATGCTAGTTATCCCTTGCTTGCTAGCTGTAACATTGCATGCTTGGTGTATTTGCTACTACAGATGCTTCGGTTGTTTTGGCAAGTTCCCGGCTGTTCCCGACAGTTCCGGCAGTTCCGGCTGTTCCCAGTAGTTCCGACAGTTCCGACTTTTTCGACTTTTCCGGCAATTCTGACTTTTCCGACAGTTCCGACTCTTCTGGCTTTTTCGGAAGTTCCGGATTTTCTGGTAATTCCGGCTTTTCGACAGTTCTGGATTTTCCGACAGTTCTGGATTCTCCGGTAGTTCCGGCTTTTCTGGCTTTTTCAGTAGTTCTGGCTTTCTGCCCTCTGGATCAGGGCAGTTTTATCCCTTAGGATCTCTCCTCCTACTAAAACCCAAAGACAAGTAGAGAGAGGAAGAGATCCCAAGTGTGTGTTGAAATGACTTGAAGACCTCCTCCTTTTATAGTAAAACGTTGAGCACAAGTGGGGTGTATTTGGTTGCTGGCCGACCTTGACGAATTGTCCCATAACACAAATAAATTCATATCTCTATGAATACTTATCGGAATCGGATGATCTTTAGATCAATCCTACACCTCTCGATGAGAGGGGTCCAAGAAAAATATCATATTCCATAAATAAGATGACCCACATGGAGTTTGGCTCTAGTTGCCAAATTTAACAATGTTAGATCTTGGATCAGATGTTAATATTTTACTAAGAAAACCCTGGGAGGCTCTCAGATAACCCAAATTGGTCTTTTTACCCATTCAATTACGCATGGAAAATCAATATTGTATCCTCCCCATTGGGAGATTATAACATGTTGAGGTTGATATTGCAGGCGTTAAGACTTATGAAAATTTCGAAGTAATTGATATTATGAGCAGTAAGGATCCATATCCAACTTTATTGTGTATCATCTCGGCATTTGAAAATTACGTAGTGATCGATCTAAAATGAGAAACTATGACCTTTGAGGTGGATGGAGTTCGGGTCATACAATTGTTGGATCCATACCAAGGCCCAAGGTTTATCGAGCCCGTAGATGATGTTGAAGAACCCAATTTGTTAGATTAGTTGTATCAACTGATTGCTAGGAAGAGGGAGGATTATATCAACCCCACGACGACCAGATCCATCAGTTGGAAAAGTGCCCAAAGTAAAAAAGTAGGGTCTAATGTTGTGATGGGGGATTCGCAATAGGGGGATCACGAGCTTCAATCATGACATTTTGCAACTATCAGGTTTCTCTACTGGATCGGTACCGAGGTACGCAATTATCCTGTTTTCAATGGTACTGAATCTGTTGTAAATTTTATTCAAGAAGTTGACTCTCGAATAGAAGAAGGTCAAAATATGTCTTTGATGAATGTTGCTTTACAAGCAACCCCTGCAAGATGGTGGGAAGCCCATTGTGACCAATTTCATGATTGAGGTACCGTTAAAACTACTATGATCCGTAGATTCTCATCTTATGAAAAAGCCTCTCTTAAGATTCCTATCTATGATGGAAATACTAGTTCACAAAAGCATATCTAGAATTGTTGTTCCACCTGGAAGGATGATGGTGTGGTAATTGCGACGTGGATGCATAAGTTCATTCATACATTGGGTACTATTCCGCAAGACTAGTATTTGAAGGAGGAGATGAAAAGACAAACAATAGATTGGGATGCAATGACTGTTCAGTTTTGCATGGATTTTTCATTTCATGACACTGATGAGCAGATAGTTGAGGCTCTCGAGGCTATAAAGGTGGTGTTATTTCCGTTTGGGAAAACTCTGGTAGAATGCAACAGATATGGAGATTTTGCACATCAATATGAGTCGGGATTTCATGAAGCTATAGCTTGCAGGAAAATTAATAGAGAACCTGATGATGATTTAGAAGAATTAAGGCATTTATCATTTAACGAATATGTAGGGGAGAGGGAGATAAAAGAATATCATGTTATTGATGCACCTCATTTGTAGCCACTCATGCTAAAAAAGTTAAATATTGGAATTGAAGAGAAACCAAAGCTTGCTTCTATCAGCGATTAGTGGGACGAGCAGGCTACCAAAGAGGTTTTTGACTTGCTCAAGTAGTATGAAGATTTATTCACCGCCTCAGTTTTTGAATTAAAAGGCATTAAAGGAACTCGGAGAGATGAAGATAACATTGAAACCAGATGCAAAACCAGTCAAGCATCGATCTTATAGGTTAAATCCAAGGATCAAAGGAAAGTGAAGAGGGAGATCGATAAGACATGGCTGTCAAACTCATATTTCCAGTTGATGAGGCTGAGTGGATAAGCCTTATCGTCATCCAAGATAAGAAATATTCTCAGGAGATTAGGGTGTGTTTTTATTACAGAATCCTTAACAATGCTTGTGCACATGACCCATTTCCTACTCCTTTCAGTGATAAAGTATTAGACAACGTTGGGGGCAATGAAGCTTATTATTTTACTGATGGATTTTTTGGTTATCACTAGGTTAGGATTGCAAAGGAAGACAAAAAGAAAACTACATTTACCACTGAATGGGGTTCTTATGCATATAATGTTATGCCATTTGGATTAAAGAATGCTCCTGTAGTCTTTTCACGAATTGTGATAGCCGCCTTCTGGGAATATATTCACATGTTTCTTGAGGTTTAAATGGATGACTAGACAATTTATAGTTTGCTAAAGAATTATTCTAGCTTGCTAAGAGTTATGCTCGACAGATGCAGGCAACTTCAAATCTCTTTAAACTTGAAGAAATGCATTTTTGGTGCTCCCTTTGGAACATTATTAGGTCACATAGTGTGCAAGGAGGGAGTATGCGTGGACCTAGCCAAAATTGCAGTAATATTGAATATGCCACCACCAACTACTGTGAAGTAATTGTAATTGAATTTGGGACATACTAGGTTCCACATTATGCATATTCCTCTTGATTCACCTCGTGCACTGATTGCTACCTCTTTAAAGTCCTTGGTGATTTTCCTAATTGTGGATGTCATTTCCTCCTCACTTAATTTGGTCTCATGGATTAGTAGGACTACATGATTTTCTAGTCTTATCAAATATTTTGTTACATTTGTTTTTGAAACATGCCCAAGGCCTTTGCAGTTCCAAGAGTCTAGATTCATTATTTACTTTGTGAAGGGGTGGTAGAACCCTTGACTCTCCCTACCTAGTTCAATGGTTCCTTTAATGCTTTCCCTTTACCTAAGAATAAATCCATTGGTTGTTGAATGCCCATTGCCATGTCTTTTTGTGTTGCTTCATCACAAAATTCTTTGTTGGTATTCCTTCCAGTTTTCCTTTGAAGTACTTAGGGTGGTGTTGAAGACTTTAGCTTTAGTTCTGGTTAGGATTCCTATGAAGGAAGGAGTTGAAGGGTTTGAGGAAGCAAGGGGGGGATCAAAGAGAAGGAAGATGGGGTTGGTGAGGGCTAGATCGTGACCAATAAGTGGATATGCTAATGGGGAAGTGGGAAGAGGATTGATCTTATACAGATCAATGAATTGAAGGTTGATGCGAAGCTGAGATGAGGAAGGTGGATCTTCAGAGGCCTCCACCTCTTCAGGCTCAAAGTTGGAAGTTAGAAGGCCATCAAGATTGGAAGGGAGATTGGCTAAGGGTCCAAAGGAGTTAGATGAAAAGGTCAAGGAGGTCCCAAATTGAGGCAAGGGATTGACATTGGAGGAAGAGGGGATAGAGGATGCTGGGTGAGGGGACGATGAAGAAGGTTCAGAATGAGGGCGTTCAAGTTTTTTAGTAGATTTGTTGGGGTTATTGTTTTTGCACTTGAATGTTTCCCATTGTTCATCATAGATCTCTTGAGATTCAACTGTTGATTGCTTTAGGCATCTATTAGTGAAGTGATCATATTTGTGACATGCCTTGCATTTGAAGGCTAGATGTTCATAGTCGAGTTGTTGAATATGTGTCCAACTATTTACTTTGAGCTCAACTACTTCAGGTAGTCCTCTAGTTAGATCAATTTCTACGCGGATCCTTGTGCATGCATGCATGTTTCCCTTTGGTTTGCTTTGATCAATGTATTTGCTGATTGCATTCTCTATGGTTCTTAGCGATTCGTTTCCCCAACAATGGAGAGGGAGGCGGGGGAGATGAACCCATGGCGAGACAACACCATGGATGTCAAGTTCAAGATCAAAGTTTGGAGTCCATACATTTAAATAGAGGCCCCTCAAATCCATGAAATACGGTCCATTCTTGAAGATTAAATTGCGGTCTTCCTTGGATTCAAAATAAAAGGTGAAGTATCCCCTTTTGCAGAAGCGAGCCGAAATTTTCCCTTGGATTTTTTGAGACTAGTTGCACTCTATCCATTTTTGAATAGCTTTTGGTGAGGGCCAAAGAACAATGACTTGTCTGACTAGTCCTAGCTTAGCAAGGGAGAGAGCTACTTTGCGGGGAATGGCAGGGGGCAGATCTATCTTAGGAATAATGTCTAGACACGTAATGAATTTGGAGATTGAGGGGTGTTCGCGAGGTGGGCCAAGAGATTAGATAAGGGTCAGGAAGGTGAGTGCAGCTGGGGCAGGCAAAGGAGGAGGGGGTCGATCACCCCTCGTCCCCTACTTGAAGAGGTCTCTAAGGAGGTCATGGGAGCTAATCAGAACCAAGGATTAAAAACAGTGCAACAACTTTAGAGCGCTCTCAAAACCAAAATCTTTGTGATTCAAATTATTTGCAATTACTTATATATATATATATATAATTACACTTTATTGTATCCATTTATAATTTATATTTAACCCTTAAACATTATATAATATAATATAATATAATACAAATATATACAAATATTATATATTAATATATATAATATATTAAAACTTTTGATATATATATTTATATTACTTAATAAAATGGAGAGAAGAATAAATTGAAACCAATAAGAAATATAAAGATTTTTAAAAATCAAGAAATGAAAATGAGATGATAACATTCAAATCACTATATGAAATGAAATGATATTTTAAGGTTCACGAGACTAAAAATAGTCTATGAGATAATTAGTTCCCTATTTTTTGCTTTTTGCAATTCAATCCTTTTCCGATTCAAATTGATGATGAGTTGACCCAACCTTCCAATGATTCCCTTGCTAAAAAGACAATGCCAAGAAACTGATCCTAACATGTTCTCATAACTTTCTTTGATGTCTTTGAATGCATCACATTCCAAAATGAAATGTTTTTTCGATTCCACAGCCCCAGGCATGCAAAATGTACACACCCATTCTTCCCAAGCTTCTTTAGGCCTTTTCCACTGTCTTGTTTCACACCGAAGTTGATGTGAGTTGGTCCTTAATTGAGCAATAAGAACCATTGCCCTCCACGAAATGCTAGCTCCAATGAACTCTTTTTGTTGTAGATCACATGTAGGGTTGAATTCCTTAATATAATATTTCTTCTTTCTACTCAACTCTTTTCCCCATACCTTTTTATGAAACTTCTCCATAACAAAATCCTTTAACTCCTTGCTATTTGTGGGACAGACATTGAGGTAGATATTCCATTTTTGCATCCATGTGTAGTTTTGTTTCATCAATGTTTTCTTTCTTTCACCCATGCTTTCATTGAACATAACATTAGGCCATCTACCTACTCTCATTTGCTCAATTCTTTTTAGATATCTTATGAGTCGCACCATAGCAATTGCTTCAATGGGAGTTGCTCCTGTTTCACTCAACATTATCTCATAAGGTACTGAACTTTTTATTTTGAACTTGCTCATGATCAAACGTTTTTGGATTTTCTCAATTTGTTTCCATTTTGAGACAGGAGTGCTGCTAGCCCACAATTCACACCCATATAACATCACTAGACAAACTAGGAGTCCAAAAAGCACTTTAATCATTTTCCAATCCCATAACTCTGCCTCTCTACATCTGTTTTGAAGAGCATATAATGCTTTCCACCCTCCTAAAATTCTCTTCTTTCTGCAGTCCTCCCAATTGAGTTTGTTGTTGAAATCAATCCCAAGGTACTTGTACTCATTTACTTCTTCAAGAATGTTGTCTTCAAAGAAGAAAGTATGTTGGCTCTGCTTCCTTTTATTAGAGAAAATCATTATTTTGGTCTTGCTAGTATTGACTTGCATACCCACCGCTCTACAAAAATGCTCAAGGGCATATAAGTGCATTTGCAATCCATAGGTCGATTTAGAAATCAATACAATATCATCAGCATATAAAAGAAGCTTTATCACAAACTCCCCCAACTGAACACCATCTCCACCTTGCAGATTTAGCCACTCTTTCAATTTATCAATATATAGACCAAAAAGAGTAGGGGATAGAGGGCAACCTTCTCGACTCTAATGTCACTTCTAAAGTTGTCTGAAATACCTACCGAGGTTCTAATTTTGACTTTCACTTCTTCATGAAGTCTATGGACAACGACTCTATAATGCACAAGAATTTCAAGTTCTTCCATTCTACGCCACAACTTATCCCTAGGGACTATGTCAAATGCTTTTTTGAAGTTAAAAAGCAGCAAAAAACTTCTTTTTTATTCTCCCAAACCTTTTCAACAATGTGTCTCAACCTGATACCATGATCCACTATAGAATGTTTCGGCCTAAAACCTGCTTGCCCTCTTGCCCTCTTTTCTTTTACTTCTGCCCACTTACTAATTCTGTCATCTACTATACTAAAAATCGTATAATATTGATAAAAAATAAATAAAAATATTTAATTAAAAATATACATGAAAAAAGTATTGAACCGGATTAGATTAAAAAAACATAAAAATAAGTTTTTAAAAACTGGAGGAAGAGTGTGCAATGCCAAAAGCATAGCCATAGCTGCACTAATTAACTCTCGCTACCTGCAATGAGAAGACATGTCAACCCTTCACAATGATGGATTCTCGTGCACAAGGCTTTCTGCATTCATTTTGAAATGGCAAAACAATACAAGGGAGGTATAGAGTGGAGAATAATATTAGAATATTAGAGTACACCCAGTCCAGTGGAGTGGAGTGAATTCGGGTCGAGTCGAGTCCAAGTAGTCGATTAATGTGAATAGGAGGCAGGCAGGAAGCAAAAATGTGGCAGAAAGCGGGTTCGAAGGTTGTGGGTGGTGTCAATCCTAAAATGCTCAATAAAGATGTCCTTCACAAGATCCCTATAACGGGCCACCTACAGGAATTTGTTGGTCAGTCCCAAATCTCTCGCCTGGAGTGTTTCAAGCTTGTCTGGTCTTATATTAAGACCAATAATCTCCAGGTACTCACTCCGATCTTTCTTTATCTAGATACACACAATATGCCAATGCAAAATTGCATCTATAAATCTCAGCAGTTGCTTGCCTTAACCGTTATTGATCAGATTTCATTCAGAAAAAATGCCGATTCCCAAATGCGTTACAGGTAAAAAATATTTATATTTATCTTTTAAACAATATGTTATGGTAAGTAGTTGTTAGAAAAGGGGATATAGTTGTTAAAGGCCTAACTCCAAAGTTACAAGCAGCAAGAAAGTCACAAGAGGAAGGTAGGCATGTTGCTCATCTCTTATCTTGTCAAAGTCTTAGAAACTAGCTGCACGGTTGTCATGCTATATTTTTTTATTTTACAAGGAAAAGGAAAACTTGCGGGGCAACCAAGGGATGTTGGATAAGATCTCTAAATAAAATTAGATTGCTCTTCAAGTAGGGGATTGAAATGGGATACTTGACTACATGGAACTAGCCAAACGCCAATAATTTTTTTCTTTTTTTTGGTTACAAAGAAAAGGAAAACTTGCCCTGAAAACTGGAGGAATAGAATCTGTAATAAAAACTATTGTTCTTCAAGCAGAGTATTCAAATGGGGCACCTATCGACATGAATTTAATCAAATGCCCAATAATATTGGCAAACTTGATTGATATTAATCTATACTGCTATCTACTCATAATCTAAAATTCTATTCATCTGATGCATATTAATAACATTAATATCAAAGAATATTGGCAACAACCAGTTAACTAATCTCTTTGGACTAGTCTTACTATATACCTTTAGCTCACTGGGTCTTCGTTATCCATATTTACGTTCTGGGCTGTGTGGTGGACTGATAACTGAATCTTGATCGACTTTTTCACAAAGATGGGCTGAGGATTACGCGCGAAAGGAAGAACAAGCATGTAGAGGCTGATGCAATGAATACTAGCTTGCAACATTCCATTGGCAGCAATGATCCACGAAATGTGAAGACTTGCATACTTTTAAACTGATAACCAAGACAGGATAGTCCCCATCACACCCAGTTGCAGTTGCCCTGAACCCTCAAATGATCCACCTCTATCCGACCTAGACAACGATGAGGTGGTTCTGCAAACACGCAATACTTTTTATAGTTGTTGAGGACGGAATTTGACGAAGATGGCCCAAGAAAATTGACTTTGATGTCATGTAATGCTAGGGGATCTTGGAGGAGGAAGAACCCTAGTTAAAAATGCTACCCAATATCTTATGTTTCGATACCTAAAAAAAGCATTCCATCTCAGAAGATGCTTACAATGATACATGCACGAGCAAGATTGTCCATGGTTAACAATACTATTGCTTTTCTTCTCTCAAGGTGGTATTATCTTCTCTAAATTAGCGTTCACACCTTTTCTCAAGATAGTATTATCTTATCTGGATTAGGATTCTTATTCTCACCTCTTCTCTTTTCCTAGATCAACATTCTTATCTTCTCCAAAATAGCATCCTACCTTATCTTATCTCATCTACCATCTGGTATTATTCTTAAAATTGTTCTTATCTCATTGTATTGTTATCTTGTCTATTCTTGAAGCGTTAATAACCTATTTAAACACACTATTAGAAAGGTTGAAGGAAGTTTCTGGAGAATTCATTCTACAGGTAGACTACAATGTACTAATTCCATGGCCAAGTGCAATGTCCATATTTCTTTGGAGACGGCCTGTGATGGTGCCCTTACCTCATCGAGAAGCTACTTTATCTCACGTAATTGCCTAAAATCTAAAATAAAAAAAGTGGCAATACGAGTTTATTTTCCAGTTTCCAGTTTCCAGTATTGTTCTCTTGGTTAATTTTTCAGATTCCTGTTTAAAAAATTTAGGTTCCAATTTCAGTTTAGAAAAAATCGCATTTTAGTTTAATATCTCCTATTTTAGTTTTGCTTCAGTTATAACAGCAATATTTCTGAGTTGGTTTACTGAAAGTTATTATGTTTGGTTCACAATAGTTGCATTCATATCAGATTTCAGTCATAAGATCAACTCTCTATTAAGGTTCATAACAGTGGGTATCAAAGCCATTTTATTAGCCTCATGGTTGGACATCTGAAATGACTTATTTCTCATCTGTTCATGATGGGGAAAGCTAGAAATCATAAATCACATTATCTGTTGAAGAATCTATCCGATCTCTCCAATGGATGGGCTAATCGAGATCACAAAGCAGATGAACAGTGGTATCATGGCCGTGAACAGAACTGTAAATGCATTGATGTTTTATCAATTGAAAACCAAGAACGTAGATATTGAGAAGATGATGAAGACGGTTGCCATGCACATCGAAAAACACCGAAGAAGAGAGGCGGGTGACATGATCATTTTGAGAACTCTTTTGCAAGAAATAGGAGAGATGAATCCAATGGAAATCCATTCCTGCAAGGGGAACAGGAGGGGAATCAGGACAATCAAAGACTATTGGAGAGGACACAGTATTAAGCTTAGCTTGGATTGGGAAGTTGGACTGTTTCTTTAGGTTGAAATCCTACGAAAACTTATTAGGAAATTCAGTTTACCAAATTATACCCAGTGGGACAAGCATTTGAGATTACAACGTTTAGAAATAACCCGCATTGGTAGTGATAATTTTATTTGGGAGCATCCTTTTCCTTTTCATACATACTTTCATTAATGGTTATTGTTATTCATGCTCACATTTATGCTCCTCTCGCTCATGAGATCCTTTGTAACTCCATCTATTTTCAGTCTTTAGTAACTCCCATGCATAAGTGTCATCCATTGAGGATTGTGACTCTTGTTTTCTAAACAAAGTTGGCTCACTGGCTATAAAATGGCTCTTAGACATGAGAGCAGGGGCTTATGTGATGCATGATGTTGTAGATGGGTCCAGGAAACATTATTTGGGCCAAGAGCAATGCCCATGCTGCCTTGGATTTGGCCTGAGTTGGCATCTATACCCTCTTCGGAAAGTTTCAAGATTTATGTGCTCTGACTATTGAGTTTCTTGAGCATTTAGGTTTTGTTACTTATAACTACTGCTGGCTTTCGCTTCTATTGTTAGTGTTAAAATCTGCAACATTAGATGGCCGATATCCTTATGATCTCATAGGAAACAAATCAAACTGAATTAATTTCACTGCTGAAATTTAATTTTTGCACATGGCATCGATCACACAATAGCTGGAAAAATAAATAGATGAAGCATAAGCGGAATCCTTACACGCACAGATGATACCTCCTTCAACTCAGCTTCTCATCCCTTAGATCAAAGCTTATAACGTAACCTCCATAAACTGCTAAACTAGTAGCTATATGGTCAGATAAATCATCCCCAAAAAGATCTATACAGCTTGTTGAAAAGATCTATAAAACTTACAAATACAACGAGGAAAACAGCAGTTGTGTGTCATGTACCTCTATAGATCTGCTGTACGACACTGATGTATGGACCTGTACAACCTTGATGTACAACTGCTGTATGGCCTGCTGTACGAATCTGCTATACGACACTATTGTGCAGACCTGTATGAGCCTGCTGTATGGCTTCTGCTGTACAACATGCTGTATGGTTTTGTTGTACGTACTTTTTCTTCCTGAGCTTTGGCTTCTCTCCTGCTTACTAGATCTGCTCAACTGTAATTCACCTCTTCTATCTTGTCTTATTTATGCTTCACTGAAAAAACTTAATCTTCCAAGACCCTAATCTCATCCTAAGATGTATGGCCTGGACTAAAATTAAGTCATTAATGTATTAAATACACTTTATTAGACTACTTAGGCAAAGTCAACTGCAAAACATAAGATATTTTACTTTTTCTTCACTGAATTAGAAAATAGAATTAATTACGTACTTTCCCTATGCGTTTACTTTCAAAATGTAGCGAACCACTTCCTGCACCTTCACATTGAAACCTGTACAAGAAGTTCTTATCCGAGTTACATTTCTCAATACAGCCTCTTAGTGAGGAAATAATTATGTACCGATCCAAGTTTGTCTTTGGATACATCAAACTTACCTTTTGCTAAGGCGTTGGTTAGAATATCAAGTACCTGCTAATTTGTGGGAACATACCGGAAATGTACTGCTCCCATCATTATCCTATCTCATATGAAGTGGTATTTAATCTTTATGTGGTTGGACCTGCCATGAAACACTGGATTTCCAAAGAGTTTGATACAACTTTGATTATCACAATATATCACTATGAGATCCAAATCCTGATCAAACAACTTTGCAAGTAATTTTTGAAGTCGGAGTGCCTCACAACTAACAATATTGAATTCCATGTATCTTGATGTCGAGATTTTTTTTTTCTGGAATACCATGTGTTTTCACTGAGGTGTCCGACGTTTCGGGTGAACACTTACCCATCTTCAGGGACAGAATTCTGCTTCTTGATGAACTAGGATATCATTGTAGATTCCATGCTAAAGCAGTACCTGAGATGCTCTTCCTGTCTGCTACATTACTTGTCCAATTTGAGTTTGTATACCCTTGCAACTTCACTTCACCATCTCTGAGATATCTCAAACCATACTCTTGTGCCCCTCAAGTATTAGAGCACATGTTTTGTTTCCACCCAATGCTCCTGCCAAGACTCCACCATGAATTGGTTGAAGGTGTTCATTACAAAACATATATCAAGGAACCTATCAGTTGCCTGCACAACACGATGCCCACCAACTCTAAATCTAAAGTTTTTGCCTCCTTTAGACTAGTGATCATGGGTGTCGCCATGTGTTTGCAATCCTTTTCAAGATCTCAACTGCATATTTAGCCCACCCAAGGAAAATCTCCCTTGGTTTCTGCCAAAACTCCGAACCCAAGAATTAATGTATCATGTTCACATCCTTCATCTCAAACTTAGATGCTATATCTGCTTTGCACCCTGCAATGAGCTTCTTTGTACTTGTAAGAAACAAGTCATTTATTGTAACACCAAAATAAACAGATCAGTCCCAACAAATATATAATATAAATTAGGATTTGTTTCACTTTTGGTGAAGTCCCCCCTCTACAAATATCCACCAATCCTAGAATACCATGCTATCAGTGCTTGCTTAAGTCCACACTGTTGAAAATGTAACTCGTGTTGGTCTTCATAATGTGATACATATGTATCATTGACGTACATATTATATTCATTTATTACATTAATTATTATTATTTTATTTCTATTCAAAGCATGTTCTTTATGCTTATAGGGTTTATTGAGTCAAAAGAAAATTTATTATGAGTCAAAGAAATGAATTTGAGTCAGTCCCATTTGGACTTCTTGTCTTCTTGTAAGAAAAGAAAAATTATTTTATTTGAGTCAAAAAGTCAAATTGTCATCCACAAGACCAAGTCGGCCCTGCCTCGACAAGTTGGCCTAGAATTGGTAGCTATTCGACCTTCCGGACAACTATAAATACAAGACATTTCAACTTCATTCACTCGCTCATCTCACCCATCGATTTCTGTGCCAAATACAAGAAAAAAGATAACAAAGTCAAAGGAGAGAGAAGAAAAGTCAATGGAGAGAAAATTCAGGTTCTTGTCTTGTTTTTGTTCACACGTGCGAAGGTTCTAGGGCAACTTTGTGCAACTGCAGGTCTGAAACTTCAAGTCCAAAATTCTGTGATTTGACCTGATTTGACAACGTTTGACCAGAATTGACTTTTGTTGACTTTGACTTGGTTGGAGGAGATTTGAAGGAGGGATGACTTGGGCCTTTGCGTCAGCCTTGGTCTTGGTCTTGGGTCTTGGATATCTCACTTTGATCTGATTCTATAAGAAGAAGATTTTGGGTTTTTCTCCCTTGTGGGGTTTTGTCCTAGCTTGGACCCTAATTTTTGGTGTTCTTTGTCTCCTTGTGATCTTTATGTTTTGGTAATTGCTTGGTGAAGAGAACATAATATTAATAAAAAACAAACAAACATTCACAAGTAATTATAAAGTTAAGAGAAATCATCATTATCTACTTGCATTTGGTTTCTCAACATGTTTTCAGAGCTAAGGTGAAGGTAGGGCAGCTTGAAGATTACATCTTGTTGGCACATTTGAAGACACTTCCACAATAGTCATCAACTACATTGGAGGACACCATTTGCAGTAGTTATACTTGAAGATATTCTTTTATCAAAGGGCAAAAAGAAGAAGATCAAAAAGACCATCATCTTTGTAGCAACCATCATTCAAGAGCAATGTTGCACGAAGCGGGAGCGAAGCGGAAGCGCAGAGCGCGGAAGCGTCATTTTCCAAAAATCTAGGAAGCGAAGCGTCCGCGGAAGCGTCTGCTATATATATATATTTTTTTATATTTTTTTGCATTTATACTCAAAACAAACATCCCAAATACCAAATTAATTGTAGAAGACATGAAAACATGCATATTTTTGCATAAATCAAGATAGATATGGCATCCATGATTCCATTGTAGTTACTAGTATGTACAACAATCATCTATATTCTAGCTATTACAAACATACATCAAATTTTTAAGCATATTATAAAACATAAAACATTTAAGCATATTATAAAACATAAAACATAGAGCATATTATGATTTATCTAGCAAGTGAGCAACTGTCAACATTTGTCATGTCCAAAATTCAAATAATAATGTTTACAAAATATGTCACTTGGTCACCGCCAAGCCAAAAAGGTTCAAAATTCAAATTCACAAGTCTACAAGTCTAATGAGTAATCTATGACAAAAAGAAGTAGATTGTGAATATATCTACTAATCTCTCCTCCTTCCACCACGAATAGAACGTGATGGCGGGCCTCCACGTGGTGGCAATGAAGAAGATGGTCCCTGTGTAAGTCGTGGCACTGGAACTGATGAAGAAGAACCCCCTGCCGTTGGTGTTGAACCATGGAACCTAGAAACCAAGGGACCAGATGGGGGTGTTGGCATATCAACACCCGTGTCATCATCCTAGAATCGCTCAAAAAATTCATGCAAAAAAAAAACACTAGTTAACAAAAAAATTAAAAACATGAATTAGAGAAATGCTTTATAAGGGAAAATTGGAAAATTCATACCACAATGGACATACCTGGATAAGAGAATCCTCTAATTGCTCTAGTCGCAACACTCCATCCTCCAAATTGGGCTCCTCTGGATTCTTGTCCCAAGTCAACAAGTCTTTATTAGACTTTGCATCTTCACAGTAATGGGACAACAATCGCAAGTTGTAATGAACATAAACCAAGCTCTCTGCCCGGTCTAAATTCAACCTGTTCCTTTTAACACTGTGGATGAAAGAATAAGAGCTCCAACACCTCTCTGCAGAAGAAGTGTTTACCACCTGTGATAGCACCCGCAATGCCAAACTCTGTAGAAGTGGAGTAGGCCCTCCATGCATGTTCCACCACTCAAGAGCAGAAAAATGCTCTCGATCTTGAATTGCATGCATGCTCCCAAATGGACCAGTGTTGCTCGTATAGTTGCTCACATGTCTCCGTACCAATGCAACCTCCTCATTATCAGGGATTAATCTACTCAATGCAGCCATATATTTTTCGTGAACCTCTTTATCTTGGTGTGGTTTTTTCCTGCTTCCCCCCCAGGTGCTGGTTTTGAAAGCCATGATGGATGATAGTATTTAGGTGTCAAAACATATGCTAATGCATGCAATGGAACATTTAGCATATCCCATCGGTTTTCCACCTCTTCACGAATATAATTGTACAAGGTGGTATCTCTAGGCTCAACAATGTCTTTAATCTGCCCCAACATGCTATCCATTTGCTCATACACCTCCCCAATTACTGGTCGATCTGAATCTGCAAACTTGATCATGTAATAAATTGGTTTGGTGAATTGCAAAACATATTTAACCTGTGACCAAAAGTAACTGTTAAGAACAGTGTCCTTGACTTCATTAGCACCATCTGTGTCATTGTTAATTTCATCCCATGTTTCAGCACACACCAGATTAGTTAAAGCTTGTCTCACCCTCACTAGCCGCCTAAAGGTGAGGTAATAACTAGCAAATCTTGTCTTTGCAATTTTAAGCAATTGCAACTTGGAGTAAGTGCCATAGAAGTAGTTTACCCTTGTATGCCCTGTGATGAATTTAATGAGCTGCTTCCCTTTCCTGTAAACCTCAGCAATCCACCCACAATCTTTGTGTTTCACAATATCATGCATCAAAAGGTTCAATGTGTGAACCAGGCACCCAGACCAAAAGATGTGTGGATGAGTACGCTCAATAATTTTTCCTGCTAACTTACAATTTGCTGCATTATCTGTGATCACTTGAACCACATTATTCGGACCAACATCTTTGATTGATTTCAATAGGAGATCTGCAATGTTTTGTGCAGTTGCACTGATGGAGGAGGAGTCATGAGATGCAATAAATACTGCACCACTAGAAGAAACACCAAGAACATTTATCAAATGTTGGTTTCTAATATTTGTCCACCCATCTGATACAATGGATACCCCAGAATCCACCCACTCATGTGTAAAACGTGTCAAAGCTCTTTGAACCTTAGCTTTTTCTCTTTCTAATAACACTGTTCTAGCTTTCTCATAGTTGGGGGCCTTGTATCCTTTTGGGGCTTCATTGATGGCCTTTACCATTTCATGCCAATAGGGAGAGCGAAGCACATTGAATGGTACACCGCAAGCACAAAGAAAACGGACTATCTTTCCATCCACATCATCCCTCCCAGAAACATTAAGGAAATCCCCTATTGTTTTTCTACCTCCAGAGGTTGCAAAAGTACCATGAGGAGATGGGCAACTACCAAATTTAGAGGTTGCACTTGATTCAGAATGAGTTTTTTGTTTCTTGTTTTTTTGTTGTGCAGCCATCTCTATTTGGATGTATTTTGTTCTTTGTTCAGCTGAAATTTTTGGGCAAATTTGTACCCCCACAGAACCCTTTTTTTCATCACTGTCCAGCACCCCACAAAGATGCCTCCTCAGACGGGTATATGAACCGACGGGTATATGAACCACAATATGGTTTTCCTCCATGACAATCATGAGGGCACATCCATTTGTAAGATCCACCACCCTTTCCCCCATCAAGTTTGGTCACATAGTTCCACAAGGGTGTTGTTGTACCTTTCCCATCTTGTGCTTCAGTGTCCCCTTCAAGTTCATCCCCTTCCTCTTCAAACCCTTCCTCCTCATCATACATTGGGTCACCAAGTTCATCCCCTTCCTCTTCCCCTCTATTCCTCACCCTTGCCATCATTAAAACCAAGAGTGGAATGATACATAGAAGCCAAAAGAACACCATCTTGGAATATGGATATAGGTGATGGACAACCTGTAAATAAAGGAGCAAGTAGAAACAATGGGAAAGAGTAGGAGAGGGAGGAGAAAAATACAATTTTTTTTTCAAAAAAACAAGGGAGTTTGGGGTTTGAACTTACCTCTTTAGCTCTTGTAGATGAAGTCCTCCAAGCTCTTGCTCCAAGCTCCTCCTCCTTCTCCTAGCTCCTCCTTCTTCACTCCTCCAAGCTCTCCTCTCTTCTCCTCTCCTTTCCTCTCTTCTCTTCTCCTCTCCTTTCCTCTCTTCTCTTCTCCTCTCCTCTCTTCTCTTCTCCAACTCTCATAAACTCAAAGTGAGAAAATGAGAAGAGAATGGGGGCTTTATTCTTTTCTAAACTCACCCTAAACTAACCCTAACCTCACCCTAACCCACCCCCTCATGCTAACTTAAGTGAACTTTTTTAAAAAATTAAAAAAAAAAACCAAGTAACATGCTGCCCGCGCGGAGGAGAGAGGAAGCGCGCTTCCGGGCCTCGTGAAGCGTGCGCTTCCGGGCCTGAAGCGTTGCGCTTCCGGAGGCCAGAAGCGCCCTCCGAAGCGCGGATCCGGGCAGCCGCTTCCAATATTCCAGGAATCGTTTTTTTTTAACGGAATCGCGCTTCATAAAATCGGAATCGCGCTTCGGGGAGAGGTTCCGGAACGCTTCCGTACGGGACGCGATTCCGGCCTCGGATCCGGGGGGGGGGGCGATTCCTGCAACACTGTTCAAGAGCATCTTTGGAGAATCTTGGAAACATCTTCAACAATCTTGGAGCACTCTTATAACAACCTACTCTCCTTTGATAAGTACTTTACTACATTCTATGTCTCAACCTCCTAGTCAAATGGGATCTATTTGTAAGGAAGGCAACAAGCTTGATGGAGCCTCTAATTTCAAGGCTTGGAAGAAAATAATTGATTTGGTTCTCATAGAAAATGAAGTCATGGATTTCGTTCTAGGAAAAATTCCAGAACTAGACAAGGACAAGACTCAAGAAGTGGCCAAATACAATAAGGGAGAAGTTAGGGCTCAAAGGATCCTCTTTGAGTCTATAAAAGATCATCTCATCTCCTTTGTTTCAGATCTGTCCACATCCAAAGAAGTCTATGACAAATTGGTCAAACTATATTCCGTCAATACTACAGGTCAGAAAATCTCTTTAAGGAATCAACTTTATAGAACAAGGATATCAAAAGATGAAGATGTGGCCTCATACCTTATGAAAATCTCAAAATTGAAGGATCAACTTCAAGGGCTTGGAGAAGTCATATTTGATTCTGAATTAATCACTTCCGTACTCAATGCTCTACCTCCAGATTGGAGTGGTTTTGTAAGTAGCATCTACGCAAGAAAAGAAACTCCAACATTTGAAGAACTTTGGGCACAATGTGTTCTAGAAGAAGCAAGGTTAAAAGCCAAGGATGACACTGAACCCAATAATGAAAATGCTCAAGCTTTTGCTGCTAGATCAAGGAAGAAGTTTGGAAGATTTGGAAGATTTGAACCTCGTCGTAGATACAATAACAACAACAACAATCAGCCACGTGGAAACCGAGACATGTCTAAAGTGCAATGCTTTGGTTGCAATGAATATGGACATTATAAAAGAGATTGTCCCAAAGATCCTATGAACAAGAAGAACAATAAGAGGGAAGAGAGAAATGAAGCTCACATTGCAGAAGATGAAGAAGCCGAGAAGAAACCAAAGGTTGAAGACAACAAGGACTTTTACTATTAAAAAAATTGACAAATACCAAGTTTGCAAGCAGCTTGTTTTCATTTTTATGAAATGGCAGTTAGAGCAGCAGTTACAGTTACTTTTGTAGAAGAGTCTTGGGATTTGCAAATTAGAGTCACTAAAGAAGCATATAGCGTTGGAAGAAATATAGTCTACATAAAATTCTAGAAGGTACACACAGTTGCAGAAGGATGGAAGTTTCTTTTGAAATTTGCAAATCTGAAGTCACAAGGGAAGCATATAGAGTTTGGATCATCGAAAGTTGTCTACACATCATTCCACAGTCACAAATATTCCATAGTCACCGAAGCAGTTAGTTTTCATCATGAAGATTTAGAAGCAGTCATTGAGCAATCAAGGACTACAAGGATTTACTATAGATTCTAGAAGCAGAACAATAGCAGAGTCAAGGTCATTATGCAGCATCATAGAAGTCTCTCCAGCATGATATTTTGTTTTAAGCATCAGTCTAGCAGAATTTAGTATGACTTTAGCATTTGAATGGAAGAATCAAAGGAATATAGCAGAATTCGATTTTACAAGAAGAGCAGGCAATTTATCTTTATGCATTGAGAACAATCTAGAAGTAGCATGGAAGCATAAATGAGGTTACTCTTAGCATATAGGAGGAGGAATCTCATCATTCTACATTTTATGGACATCATCTTCAAGGAAGTCTAAAGAAGTAGCTTAATTAAAGAAGTTAATTAATTGGCAGCTTGGAAGGAAGATGTACACTTACCATGGAGGAAGTTTCTTGCAATCAATTATCTCAAAAGAGGACTCATATCTTCAGAAGGAGTTGAAGGAAAAACATGATGCATTTAGATCAGAAATGTACTTGGGCAGAAAGTTAATAGCAAAAGCATGATATGTCTTGGTCAAATAGTTGAAAAGAAAAGTCAAGACACTTCTAGATGGATATTTGACATATGACAACAGAACACATAATTGGCAGAACTTTCGTTGGCCATTATTGAATATGATTTCTTGAAGAATATGAAGAAGGAAGTAATGTCGATTTCAGAGGGAGCTAGAAGCAGAAATTGACTTGAAGGATCTTACAACTTGAAATTTGGAGCAACATTGATTGTTTTGGCAACTCTGATAATGAGGAATGACATCAATAATGTTTGGGATATGGTATGGCTTCCAGGAAGAATATATGGCAAAAGTGTGTACCCTATAGAGGCAGAAAAGGCAGCGAGCTGATATAAGAAGTCGTGAGACAGTTTGTTGATCACCTGACAATATTTTGGATTCAATATCACCCACCTCAATTGAAAAGAGGGAGCGATAATTGTTTCTACATTGATTGGTTTGACATGTACCATTGCTATTAGAGATACTACTGATGATTGGAAGCTGATATAATGAAAGCAAAATTTTGTTGCAGTACGAAGAAAGAAGATAAAGGCTTGTGTCATCAGTTTTGAAGAAGTTTGGCTCCATAAGATGTTTGATGAACTACTTGATGACATGTTGAAGCTACGTAAATATTGACATAGAACCAGGAAGGTCAAAGCTTGTAATGATGTGATGTAGATAGGAGCTGAGAAGCTACAACAAATCTCCACAAAGGAGTAGGTAGCCGATGAATTGATGAGTATTTTTGAGACAAGCTTAGGCTTGTGGTTATTCCTCCTCGTTTGAGAGGGAGTGAGGATCTCCTCCTTGGTTGAGAGAGAGTGAGGATGGACATTGTATTCTCCATGTGTCATGCACTATGGCTAGGACTAACAACCATAAGCCTAGTGAAGGCACTGGTAGGGAGAATGGTGGATTGGATATTCTTTGAGGATGTGTATCCAAGATAAGAAAAGTCCCGAGGACTAATATTCTTTGAGGATGGGGTATCCAAGATAAGAATAGTCCTGAGGACATACCTGGTGAACATCCAGATGGGGTATCTGCCTAAAGAGGCGATGGTGTCCAAATTCATGCCTCCCAACATTGTGCTTTAATATAATGGAGAGAGAGCTTGTTAGTCAAGGCCTTGCTATTTTTTTTTTGAAAATGTTGGTTAATAAATCTCAATCCCTTCTTATGAGAATATTTCAATTTGAGACTATCCTGTTGTGTCATTATGAATACCTCCCTAGTTAAGAGGGAGTGTTGAAAATGTAACTAGTGTCGGTCTTCATAATGTAATACAAATGTATCATTGATGTACTTATTATATTCATTTATTACATTCATTATTATTATTTTATTTCTAGTCAAAGCATGTTCTTCATGCTTATAGGGTTTATTGAGTCAAAAGAAAATTTATTATGAGTCAAAGTCCCATTTGGACTTCTTGTAAGAAAAAGAAAAATTATTTTATTTGAGTAAAAAAGGTCAAATTCTCATCCACAAGATCAAGTCGGCCTAGAAGAGGCAGCTATTTGACCTCCGGGACAACTATAAATACAAGACACTTCGACCTCATTCACTCATTCATTTCACTCCTCGATTTCTCTGCCAAATACAAGAAGAAAGATTGCGAAGTGACGAAGTCAAAGGAAAGAGAAGAAAAGTCAAAGGAGAGAGAAAATTCAGATTTTTGGCTTGTTTTTGTTCACACATGTGAAGGTTCTGGAGCAACCCCTACAAAATTACAAGTTTGAATTGTAGGTCCAAAATTTTGTAATTTGACCAGATTTAACAAGGTTTGACCAATGTTGACTTTGACTTGGTTGGAGGAGATTTGAAGGAGGGATGACTTGGGTCTTTGTGGCAATCTTGGTCTTGGTCTTGGTCTTGGGTCTTGGATATTTCACTTTGATCTGATTCTATATGAAGAAGATTTTTGGGTTTTTCCCCCTTGCGGGGTTTTGCCCTATAGCTTGGAGCCTAATTTCTGGTGTTCTTTCTTTGTTTGTGATCTTTATGTTTTGGTAATTGTGATCCAGGTGGATATTGGTGGCCACCCACCTATTCCACTTGGATTCCCACCATTGTTTCTTTTAGTTTCCTTAATTGTAGCAAGATTTACTATTTTTGGTAGTTTTTTTGGGTCTTGAACTTTTGGAGCCGTTTTGAGGCCCTAAACAACGTTTTTTTGGAAAGCAAGCAAACATTATGCTTTGACTAATGTTTGTAGTTGAAAGTTGTAGTCATCGGATAGATCTTTCTAACGAGGTATCATATGCGTCAAACAAAGATCGTATGCCAAAGTTACGACCCTGAGAAGTTGATATACCATTTTACTCCAACGAGGCCCACAAACTTGGCACTTCATCTCTTAGGGTTAGGTTTTTGGATGTTTAGGGTTTTCCATTGTTTCTCAATAATAAATAGGTCTTGGAACCTCATTGTCGCACAGTGCAGAAGGCATGTAGCCGTCACATCTCTTCTCAGAGATAAGCTACCATCGCCTGAGCTAGTTTATTTCCATTCTGCATGTAAACAATTTTCAATATTTGTTGTTAATGAATTGAAGTTCTGTTTTCGTTATATCCCTGTGTTTTTGTTTATATCTGTATTTCTTTTCATTCCTTCGTAAATTTGGATCAGTGGTATCAGAGCGGTCTACTCTTTCTTTGTCTTTCTATGCATGTCCCCAATGAGGTCAGGGTATAAGGAGTTAGGGCTCGAATTGGTTGAACCTTTGCAAGACTAGCCTTGCTGACCTCGATGACCTCCCATGGCGGAAGAATAGAAAGATGAGGGAGGAGGAGATCCTTTCAAAATATTGCTCGAAGAAGCCCTCGAGCAACAAAAGAACGCGATGATGGACAACTTTGCCTAGATCCTTCGACAGATGCCCACAGGCGACGCATCTTCATCTGGCAGCTACTTTGGAGGTGCCACTCCCTTTAAGGGTCAAGTCAACTTTGACATTCCCATATTTGAAGGCTAGATAGATGCAGATGCCGTCGATAAGTGGATAAATCTGTTGGAAGGATATTTTTCGGTTCATGATTTTTTCAATAGGGAAAATATTACTTTTGCACTCTTCAAAGCCGCCCCCCATGTCAAGGACTGGTGGGAAACCTACTGTGAGCAGAAGGACGAGAGGGAACCCTCACTGTTTTCAGCCGCACCCACTTGGAATTCTTTCCGAGACGCCATCAAGGAACAATATTACTCTGTCGAGAGCTATGAAGATAAGTACATAAAGTGAACCACATTGCGGCAGGGAAGGGACCAAGACGTGCCAAAGTTCACAAATATTTTTCATACCCTTCGTATGAAGTTGGGTATCAAGGATTCTAAGCGACATCTGGTACTCAAGTACCACGAGTGTCTACACAAATACATCTAGGATGAGATGGAGTTCCTGGACATCTCCTCGCTTGGCGCTGCTTATCGATACACTATCAAGATCGAGCAAAAATTTAAACATAAGAAACGAGACTTTGGATCTGCAAATCCGAAGCAAGGGAAAGACGCCCCCAAATCGCGGAATCAAGGACAAAGCCAAGGTGGGGCGACCCAGGACAACCCGCCGAAGCTGCAAGCAAAGAACAACACCACGAAGATAAAGAAGGACATAAGAAAGTGGTGTGAGTTCCATAAGAGCTCCACTCACAACACAAGTGAGTGTTGAGCCAAGTAGTCATTGGTGGCCGAGTTGAAGGCGTCAAAGTCAGATGCATGTTTCGACTCTAAGTCAGAACCCGACAAGGGGAATGACAAAGGGAAGTAGATTATTGATGTGGAGCCCAAAACCACTATTGCCACCACCAAGGTCCAGAATGTTGAGCTCGAAGATCCAGAGGAGAGGGAGCATCTCTTCCACTCATAGATGCGGGTGAAGGGTTCTTTGCTGCAATTCATTGTTGATCGTGGAAGCCAAAAGAAGCTCATTTCAATAGAGGTCATGAAGAGGTTGGGCCTACTGACCACACCACACCTGCAACCGTACACCATCGGGTGGCTTCACCAAGGACGAGATCTCTGCGTTAGCCAACAGTGTTGCCTTCCCTACAACATCAAGCCCTTCACGGATGAGGTACTGTGTGATGTTGCTCCTCTTGAAGTTTGTGATGTATTATTAGGCCAACCATACTTGTGGAAGCGTCATGTTGTGTATGAGTCTAGGCCTCGCACTGTTATTATTACTTTGGGCAATAAGTTATACAAAATACTAGAGGTAGCCCCACCTACCACCATCTCTTTGATCTCTGCTAAGCAATGCAGTAAGATCATCTCCCAAACCGGGAAATTTGTTTTCTTTCTGATTCTCTCTCAAAGTAAGGGGAAGATCGTGGCCACATCCATGGCCCCCAGGAAGGGTTCCTCCACGTAGCAGAAGTAGGTGGATAAGGTCGTGGAAGAATACATGGACATCTTCTCCTCACCCATAGGGGTACCCTTGCATTGTCAGGTCAAGCATTCGATCGATCTGACTCCCGAAGCACCTCTGCCCAATGGGCCGATATATCGCCTCTCCACTCTGGAAAATGAAGAGATCAAGTGGCATATCTAGGGGTTGCTGCAAAAAGGGCATGTCTGCCAGCAGGTTCATGATATCTTGGAGAAGTCCAATGCCAAGTACAAGCAATGACATGATCAACATTAGGTGCCGCACAAGTTTTAGGTGGGTGACAAAGTTTGGTTTCATTTGCAGAAACACTGCTTTATCGGAGCCCATCGGAAGCTCAGACCACTCAGATATGGGCCTTACACCATCACCAAGATTATGGGAGATAATGCTTTTGAGCTCAACATTCCCCCATTCCTTGGCTTGCACCCATTGTTCAACGTGGACCGCCTTCCACCATACTTTCTCCCATTATTGGACACATCAGACATTGCGGAATAGCTCACGCCAACAAAGCTAAACCCAGACTGCATGGAACAGGCCACAACTGATCGGATCATGGACACACAGATCAAGAACACTCGCCAGTAGAAGATCCAATTGTATCGGGACCTGCACCAAGGCAAGTGGCTCACTAGGGACCAAGTTCAGTAGAAGTTTCCCCATCTCATGGAGGCACTTAATGCAATGGGAACCATTGTTTCCTAAGGGGGAGGACTGATCTAGGTGGATATTGGTGGCCACCCACCTATTCCACTTGGACCCCCACCATTGTTTCTTTCAGTTTCCTTAATTGTAGCACAATTTACTATTTTTGGCAATTTTTCGGGTCCTGAACTTCCAGAGCCATTTTGAGGCCCTAAATGATGTTTATTTTATTTTATTTATTATTATTATTTTTTTGGTTGTTAATCGAAAACGAGCAAACATGAGTCTTTGATTGATGTTTGCAGTCGAAAGTTGTAGTCCTATGATAGATCTTTCTAACTAGGTATCGTATGCGCCAAACGAATATTGTATGCCAAACTTACGACCCTGGGAAGTTGATATACCAATTTACCCCAATGCGGCCCACAAACTTGGTGCTTCATCTCCTAGGGTTAGATTTTTGGATGTTTAGGGTTTTCCATTGTTTCTCAATAATAAATAGGCCTTGGAGCCTCATCGTAGCACAATTTAGAAGGCGGCATGTAGTCTCCACATCTCTTCTCAGAGATAAGCTACCATCGCTTGAGCTAGTTTATTTCCATTCTGCATGTAAATAGTTTTCAGTATTTGTTGTTAATGAATTGAAGTTCTGTTTTCATTGTATCTCTGTGTTTCTATTTATATCTTTATTTCATTTTGTTCCTTCATAAATCTGGATCAAATTGCTCAATGAAGAGAACTTAATATTAATAAGAAGCCAATAAACATTCACAAGTAATTATCAAGTTAAGAGAGATCATCCACACACACAAGGCCTTCTTAAGCTTGCAAACATGGGTCTTCTTTTCATTTACTTCATAGCCCTGAAGTTGTTCTATGTACATGTCTTCCTCAGTTATTCTACTAAGGAAAGCTACTTTTACATCCACTTGATTAATCCTCCATCCCATTGTTTCCCCCTTCTCACTTGAAGGTTGTTGTCCTATCTTGGAATACACTGGTGTTTCTAGTGACCCTATCTTAACCTTCTGAGCTTCCTTCTCCTCACCCTTTGTTACTAGAATAGGTTGATGGGACTTCTTGGATGCAAAGTTCTCAAACTTTACATCCTTGCTTAGTACTCTCTTCCTTTGCTTTGGAATATAGACCCTGTAGGCCTTTGAAGTTTCATTGTAACCTACAAATAAACCGTTTCTATTGGAGGGCTTCAATTTGGTCCTCTTATCTACAATTCTATGTTATAAATTGCACAACTAAAGATGTGGAAATGACTCACCTTTGGCTTCACACTAGTGAATGCCTCGTTTGGTGTTTTGTTTTCCAAGATCTTGTGACGATACCTATTCAAAATGTAGAATATTGTGTTGCATACTTTTTCCCAAAGAAACCTTGGCAAGTCCTGGTCATGAATCATGGCCGTAGCAACCCCTATGATGGATTAGTTCTTTTGCTTTGCAACCCCATTTTGCTATGGGTTGTGTAATGTCCCCAACTCAAACCAGGAAAAGTAACCGCAAAACAACTGTCCTTTTCTTGGCTTCCCAAAGAGGATAAGGACACAAAGCCATATTGGGTTTGGACGCATGCACATGGATTAATGCAAATGGATAAGACTGAGTGTGTTTGGGAGATATTCGGGGCACATGCAAGAGTGAACTAAAGACCACTGGGACACATGCACTAATTTAGGGATGAGTTGGCACTTCTCTTGGAGTTAACTACAATGGGTGCATGCATGGGGGAGACCACTGAGCGCGTGGTCCAGTTAACTAGTCGCATGCCTTTTTCTCTCCCACTTTACAACAATTTCACATAAGAATATCTCCACTAGATTGAGCGCATGCTTCTTCTTTTCACTTCTACTTTAGAACTCAAGCGTAGTCCCTTAGCCTTCTCTTAACTCCAACACTCGAACACTTTACTTTGGGTTGTCCTCAAGTCGACAAGACACACCAACAAATTAGCTTGAGTCTCACTAATGCGCATGGGTTGAAGGTAGAGTCTTGCATGGATAATTCAACTTCCATAGTTGATAAAAGGAGAAGGACGTGTTTGTAGCTGGGGAGGCATACATCCATCTATCAACTATGGAGGTGAAGAAGGGAGGCATACATCCATCTAAGGTTCCTCAAGGCCCAATGTTGATCTGTGGAAGGGAAATGCTTGCTCTGCAAAGTCTCAAGTGTTCTCACATCTAGGTTGGACGTCCTCCTCAATGTGCTCGAAAGGTGATTGTTGAGATTTGTAGCTTGGGAGGTACTCCAAACCCTAGGCTAGAGGGTTGTGGAGGAATTAGCACACAAGTGTGGCTTGTGGGCTTGAAACCCAAGCTTGGGGTTTTGTACCCATTCATGTTGGGGCCAAAACCATGAAGAGAATTTGTCATGTGATGGATGGAGATGATAGAGGATGCTAAGATGAATCAGATGCATCGAAAATCATTGAAATTCGAGGTCTACAAGTGAAGATATTAATTTTTATATGTTATGGCGGGCAAAGAGGGACATGAAGGCAGGTTGACCTTGTGTTAGAGGTGCCCTTTGGAGGGCTGTTCGATCCCCACATGAAACATATAAATAGAAGACGTTGTGAGACTTCATTGACACATCCTAAGTGCATATAACATCATAGAATAATTGAATTTTTGACCGGAGAATCCACAGTAGTAGAATTTTTACACCAACGTTTCGAATCCCAAATGGGATCCATCATCTAAACTATATTAAAACCTACATTAATCCTGATGATGGATCCCATTTGGGATTCGAAACGTTGGTGTAAAAATTCTACTACTGTGGATTCTCCGGTCAAAAATTCAATAAGCTCAAACCACAGATCTCTGAAATCCAATATCATAGAATAACTTTGAAATGGACAACAACTAAGGAAGAAGGACAAAGAGACAAGGAGGTCGAGTTAAAGAAGGAATATCTTTGAGTTTGGGTGCGGTTTCCTTGGAAGAAAAAAGGCGTAGGTCCGAGGCACCACCGTGGAGGCTAGGAAGATTGTTTAGCGTGATTTTTCTCTTGTTTTGGGTGCGTCCTTCTTGATGGGTAGAGCTGTTGGTACAAAGGTAAGATTTATGTGTTCTTCTGTGCATTATAGTGTGTGGGATCCCTGTTACAAGTGATTGAAGTGGTACTGTAGGTAACGACAGGTGTTTGGAGGTGGTTTGTAGGCTGTGAAGCCTTGAGGAGAGGGTTTACTCTAGGCCGCAACCTCTAAGAGCAGGAACACAGGTATACAGGGGTGAAGAGGCCTACACATAATGGTTTTTCTTGTCTCACAATGCAACCCTAGTTTTCTGTAGTAGTTCGAGTGGTTTGAGAACCTTGTGGAGGTGCCCAAGGTGTTTTGAAAGTCAAGGAAGGGACAACAAGGGAGGAGAAAGATTGCACAACGGAAACAATGATTTTGGAGTAGCGGTTTAGGGTTGTTGTGAGACCTAATCAATCTTGTGAATGCATAGAAATCGAGGGCAAGAGGGCAACAACAGTGTGGTTGCAGATGGTCTCTTGGTGATGGTTGGATGCTAGTTGGATGGGTGTCCTAAGATAGAACAGTTTGTGGAGTCTGTTAGTAGGCAAGAGGAAGGCTGATCCTAGTGTTAGGATGCCCTAAATAGGAGCAGATGCTATAGAAAGGATTGGTGACACGTGGATTGTTGGAGGGCAGCGTGAGAGTGGACCAAGTGTGGACAGTGGATTGGGCATTTATGGTCTGTTGGAGGGTAGTGTGATAGTGCCAAAGCTGGAGCCTAGTGTGCAACACTTTGATGGACAAAAGTAGCTGCTAGAGCGGTAATTGTTGAGCTCAAGGGTCCGATCAGCTAGGAGCAATTTTGAGTGGCCTTAGACTTGCCACGTGGCGAAGAACATCTACAACAAAAGATGCACAGTCCTCCTAACCCGTGTTCGTTGTGGGAGATGGACATCTTGTAGTGATAGGTGGCAACCCTCTGTGCCCTATGTTAGTTTTCATTGGAGCAACATAAGAAGGCTATTGTGGGCTAAAGTCCCTGAGTAACTGAGGAGCAATAGTGGGCAGATGAGAGTTGTCCATAAACGGAGTTGTGAACAACTCGATAGGAGTCTCAATGTGTTGATGCTGATGGACGAACGATTAATGAGAGAGCAGATGGTTGAGTCGAGATTCAGTGGTCAGATGGACTTGGAGAATTGATAGAGGCAGATGCTGCAGATGGAGAGCCGAAGGACCGAGAAAATGTGTACAGGGTACGACCATGGCAACTGTGAGGAGCTCTACATCAGCTAGACGGTCAGAGTATCTTGTATTGGGTAGATTGGTGGTCATCATGACAGACACCAAGCCTTATTTTTGTATCTTGTATCAATGGATGTATGAGGGCTATTATCCCTGGTACGGGAGCCCTAGACTGTTGTAGCGTGGGAGGTACTCCAAACCCTAGGCTAGAGGGTTGTGGATGAATTGGCACACAAGTGTGGCTTGTGGGTTTGAAACCCAAGCTTGGGGTTTTGTACCCATCGATGTTGGGGCCAAAACCATGAAGAGAATTTGTCATGTGATGGATGGAGATGATAGAGGATGCCAAGACGAACCAGATGCATCGAAAATCATGAAAATCCGAGGTCTACAAGTGAAGATATTATTTTTTATATGTTATGGTTGTCAAAGAGGGACATGAAGGTAGGTTGACCTTGTGTTAGAGGTGCCCTTTGGAGGGTTGTTTGATCCCCACACGAAACATATAAATAGAAGACCTTGTGAGAGTTCATTGACACATCCTAAGTGCATCTAACATCATAGAATAACTCTGAAATGGACAACGACTAAGGAAGAAGGACGAAGAGGCAAGGAGGCCGAGTTAGAGAAGGAATATCTCTGAGTTTGGGTGCGGTTTCCTTGGGAGAAAAAAACTCAAGTCTGAGGCACCACCGTGGAGGCTAGGAAGACTATTTGGCGTGATTTTTCTCTTGTTTTGGGTGCGTCCTTCCTAGGCAGAACTGCTGGTACAAAGGTAAGATTGATGTGCTTTTCTGTGCATTATAGTGTGTGGGATCCTTGCTATAGGTGGCCAAAGGACTGCTGTAGGTAATAATAGGTGTTTGGAGGTGGTTTGTAGGCCTTGAAGCCTTGAGGAGAGGGTTTACTCTAGGCCGTAGCCTCTAAGAGCAGCAACACAAGTATACAGGGGTGAAGAGGCCTTCAAATAGTGGTTTTTCTTGTGTCACAATGCAACCCTAGTTTGTTGTAGTAGTCTGAGTGGTTTGAGAACCTTGTGGAGGTGCCCAAGGTGTCTTGAAAGTCAAGGGAGGGACAACAAGGTAGGAGAAATATTGCGTAAGGGAAAGAATGGTTTTGGAGTAGTAGTTTAGGGTTTTTGTGAGCCCTAATTAGTCTTGTGAATGCATAGAAATCGAGGGCAAGAGGGCAGCAACGGTGTGGTTGCAGATGGTCTCTTGGTGATGGCTGGATGCTGGTTGGATGGGTGGGTGTCCTAAGATAGGACAATTTGTGGAGTCTGTTAGAAGCCAAGAGGAAGGGTGATCCTAGTGTGAGGATGCCCTAACCAGGAGCAGATGCTACAACAAGGATTGGTCACTCGTGGTCTGTTGGAGGGTAGTGTGAGAGTGGACCAAGTGTGGACAATGGATTGAGCATTTATGGTTTGTTGGAGGGTAGCGTGATACTGCCCAAGTTGGAGCTCGGTGTGCAGCACTTTGATGGACAAAAGTAGTTGCTAGAGTGGTAATTGTTGAGCTCAAGGGTCTGATCAACCAGGAGCAATTTTGAGTGGCCCTAGACTAGTGGCAGCCCTCCGTGCCCTATGTTAGTCTTCATTGGAGTAGCGCGAGAAGACTATAGTGGGCTGAAGTCCTCGAGTAGTTGAGGAGCAACAATGGGCAGATGAGAGTTGTTAACAAATGGAGTTGTGAACAACTTGACGAGAGTCTCAATGTGTTGATGGACTAACTGTCAACGAGAGAGTGGATGGTTGAGCTGAGATTCAGTGGTTAGATTGACTTGGAGCATGATAATGGGGAAGATGCTGCAGATGGGGAGCCGAAGGACTGGGCAGATGTGTACAAGGTACGACCAAGGCAATTGTGAGGAGCTGTACGTCAGCTAGATGGTCAGAGTATCTTGTATTGGGTAGATTGGTGGTCATCACGACAAACACCAAGCGCTAGTTTTGTATCTTGTATTAGTGGATGTATGAGGGCCATTATCCCTGGTACGAGAGCCCTAGACTGTGTATTATTCAGTGTGATTAATATAATGAAGTTGGGTTGAAAAATTGTAAACAGTTGTCTATATTTGTGCACGTGTGATTTACTGCTGTTTATATTCCGTTGTAATATGTTGTGATACTTGGTTTGGTAGTGTCAGTGATTTAAGATTATGTCCTAGACACCAGTATCGTGGAAAGACAACAGGTGTCAGAGCATGTTTGAGCTACCTTGAAGGGACAATGAATTAGAGTGTGCATAATGAAGCAACTTAGAGGGAGCTGAGTCTAGATCATGGAGCAGAGGGTTCAACTGAAGACATGGAGATGTGGTCTTCACTGGTTTGGTAGTGAGATTGTCTGGGAGTTCTGGTGGATTGGTGGAGAGCCTGGTGAACAACAGTTTGTTGTAGGGAAAATTGCTAATCATGGACTTCCGTTGACTTGTCATGGACGGTTGGGACAACTCAAGGATTGCTTTGCATGGACGAGATCAGCATGATTGAGATTTCTTAATGTGATGGATTGTAGATTGGCAGGCTAGAGTCTTCATCGGTCGTGATGTTGCATATCCGAGATTGGAGGGATTTGCATGAGTGGTATTTGATCTAGGAGGATGAATGCTTGCAGCGCTGAGCCAATGGAGATCGTGTAGGCTCAGAGGGAGTCTAGCCTCAAAGGGAGCAACCCTATGGAGGTTTGGGATCTTCAGGTTCAGATAGATGAGGCAAAGGTACTACCGAGATTGCAAGGTTCATTCTACAGAGTATGCGGCAGTGATGGACGCCAGATGGGCTAGTGTCGCTGGAGATGATGATGATAATGGAGACTTCCTAGTGTTGGAAGTACCTCCCTCGCTAAGAGGGAGTGTTCAGATTTGTAGCTTGGGAGGTACTCCAAACCTTAGGCTAGAGGGTTGTGGAGGAATTGGCACACAAGTGTGGCTTGTGGGCTTGAAACCTAAGCTTGGGGTTTTGTACCCATCTATTTTTGGGCCAAAACCATGAAGAGAAGTTGTCATGTGATGGATGGAGATGATAAAGGATGCCGAGATGAACTAGATGCGTCGAAAATCATTGAAATTCGAGGTCTACAAGTGAAGATATTAATTTTTATATGTTATGGTGGACAAAGAGGGACATGAAGGCAGGTCAGACTTGTGTTAGAGGTGCCCTTTGGAGGGCTGTTCGATCCCCACATGAAACATATAAATAGAAGACCTTGTGAGACTTCATTGACACATCCTAAGTGCATCTAACATCATAGAATAACTCTGAAATGGACAATGACTAAGGAAAAAGGACAAAGAGGCAAGGAGGCAGAGTTAGAGAAGGAATATCTCTGAGTTTGGGTGCGGTTTCCTTGGGAGAAAAAAAATGCAAGTTTGAGGCACCATCGTGGAGGCTAGGAATACTGTTTAGCGTGATTTTTCTCTTGTTTTGGGTGCGTCCTTGGGTAGAGCTGCTGGTACAGAGGTAAGATTGATGTGTTTTTCTGTGCATTATAGTGTGTGGGATCCCTGTTATAGGTGGCCGGAGGACTACTGTCGGTAATAGCAGGTGTTTCGAGGTGGTTTGTAGGCCATGAAGCCTTGACGAGAGGGTTTACTCTAGGCTGCAACCTAAGTCACCAGGTTCGAGTTCGAGGACCATGAAATTCGAATAAAGTTCGGCAACTCAAATTTTGTCGATAAAATTCGACATATAGAAATTCGAAAAAAAAAATGTATATTAAAGATAGATATATCATATGCATATGAGAAATGGTATGGATACTTTCATGTATACTTAGAGTGAGTTTTATCATTGTTATCCTTATAATCAGACTTTTAAATGCTTATATCAAATTTTATATCAGACATATCAAAATTCTGAAATCATCTATAAAGCCTTCAAAAGACAAGTCTATGAATTACTTAGCCTTCAGAGATCAATGAGAAATGTTCTCAAACTTATGTAGATGTGTTTTAAGGTCTATTAAAGATGATTAATTCAGATTCATGCCACTGTTATGTTGATATATCAGATCTGATATAAATTATGCTGTTAATCGAAATGAAAGATGAGGGCAAGAGAAGCAAACCCAAGGCCTAATAATCAACGCCAAGCTTGGAGATATGGAATAGATCAATTTTTCAATAGCTGCACTCACCAATTGTTAGCTCAAAACCAAATATCAGACCTTTATGACTGCTGCAACCACAGTTTGTTAGCCCACATACACATGCCAATAACAGATCAGCCTTATAGAGAAATAACTAGCAGAGCTAGGGAATGAAAATTTGGAGATTTGACCACAAAAAAGTGATGTTTAATGCTTGATACTTGGTGACCAACCCTTGCAAGGTCTGCAAAACAAATTGTCAGCTTGAAACACAATGTAAATTACTTCATCATTCATGTATACAGAATTCAGAACAGACCAGTGCAGCAAGTCCTGTAGGCTGTGAGCAACCATTCATAACTGTTTTTTAAAGATAGATTGGCATAAAAAAAATATACAAAAACAGTTTCCCAGTAGGGGACCCCTTGTATGCTAAGATATTTAATTAATGAACAGCAAATATATATTCTTTTGGCAGTTCAATGAAAAACTCTGCATCATAATTTATAAGATAAAAAGACAGTTTAATAAACTTTAAAGTAGCAGCCAGCTTGACAGTTTTAGGCTTTAGCAAATTGTTCATGCAAAAACTAAACTAGAAATCTAAAACAGGAACACAAGTTTTATTCTTGACGTTCCTGTTGCCCACTTGTTATATCAAAAAGTTCTATGTCATCAAGAGCAGTATGAGATGTGAATCCGCTAGATGCTTCAGCACCAGATTCATCATTGAATTCCCTGTCAGTGTTTATGTCACTATCAATGTACAAATCAACATCATCCATTGTTGCATTTGGAACAGGATCGATCCACGGAGTAGAAGAATTGGATGACTCTTTAGCCACATTCTTCAATGCCAACTGCAAATTACTACGAACATAAACAAGATCTTCTAATTTTTGAGATGACAGTCTATTTCTTTTTTTGGAATGAATGTGGTCAAAGGAACTCCAATTCCTTTCACATGTTGATGCACTTGTTCCTTGGCTTAAGATACGAATTGCAAAATTTTGCAATTCTGGTGCCCCTGAACCATAAAATTCCCACCATAGTGCTGGATCACTTCTGCTCCTATCATACTTTGCTGATACTGTTCCAAATAATCCTTCTTCTAACCTGTATGCTCTCAACTGACTTCTGATCAAACCTGCAATCTCTGGATCTGGATTTAGCTTCTCAATAGATTGGATAAGTCCATTCATGATTTCTTCGTCCCTATGTCTTGGTAACCCAAACAATCTAGGGTCCAAATAGCATGCTGCTGCGTGTAATGGACTATGCATCATCTTCCATCTATGATCAATTAAATCCCATATCTCCTTGTAATCAGCTTCCACATTATCAAAAGCAGTTGCAATGGCCTCTTTGCAATGATCAAGGCTTTCATAAACAAAACCCATACAATGTTTGTCACCATCAACCATGCGGAGCACATTAACAATTGGGCCACAAATTTTTAAAACCTTGTTTGCATTTTCCCAAAAGCCATTATTGAGCACTATTTGTTCAACATTTTTCCCCTTAGTTTCTTTTGAGAGAGTAGATCTCTCCCACTCAATGCTGCAAAAAACAGCTCTTAGGCTCGCTTTTTCCTCAACAACTCTTTTCAGAGTAATATAAAAAGTGGCAAACCTTGTATCACAAGGCCTCAACAACTCTTTTGATGCATTCTTCCTGTATATGCTCAAAGTGAGACGATGGTTGATGATGAAGTTTGAAATTGATTTGGCTCTTCGGATTGTTTCATTGACCCAAGGAAATTTGGCTAAGTCATGCAACATTAAATCCAAGCAATGAGCTGCACAAGGGGTCCAATAAATTTGCCCATATTTTTCCATAATCAGCTTCCCTGCACCAACACAATTTGATGCATTATCTGTAACAACATGGACAACATTTTCCACCCCAACTTCTTGAATCGCTTCATCCAAAATTCCAAAAATAAATTCTGATGTCTTCACTCGATCCATTGCATTCACTGCCTTCAAGAAAAGTACCCCTTGAGGACAATAAACAAGCACATTGATCAATGGGCGATGACACAAATCTGACCAACCATCACTCAAAATTGTGCATCCTGTAAGCTTCCAGGACTCTTTAATATCAGCCAACTTTCCTGTCACTCTGTCTTTTGCTCTCTTTAGCAAAGTTGTCCTTAAAGCTTCAGATCCAGGAGGAACATAGCCCTTCCCAAAATCAATGGCCTTTTTAATTACATTTTTAAAATATGGACTCCTCGCCACATTAAAGGGAATTGCACATGCATAAAAATACTCAGCAACAACGTCATCAACTTCCTGTTTCTCAACAGGTTTCCAGAATTGATTTAATGTTTCGGCCCACTTGTTTTTGCTTGAGGAGCTGTAGAACTTGATCCATGAACGTCTGAAACTGAATTAATGGTGTTGGAGGAAGACATGGCAATCTCCCTCTCAATTCGCTGCCTCTTATTCACCCTTTTCTGCCTTTGCATCTGTGAACTGGAATGGTCTTTCTCCACTTTGGCTTTTTGTTCATCAGTGATCTTGCGGCAGGCTTCAACACCACCTCCACTTCCATTGCTAATACCGAGAAGGTGATCCACTGCTCTAGTCAAAGTGCCAGTGAAATTATGTCCACACAACTGACATGAAAGATTAAAACCATCTTTTTGGATAAAATTTCAAGCTACAGCAGTTGATTTTGGGGGTGCCATTGGAATCTAGAAGTCTGAAATGTCTGACACTGCAATGTCTGAAATGCCTGCAATTTTTTTTGAAATTACATTTTCGTTAGTCATGTAAACTTGTAAAGCAAATGTTCATGATCAAACTGTGACAGCCTACAGGCTGACAGCAAACATATTGCAAGATTAACAAGTCACTTCTACACAGAAATATTGTAAAGTTTTGTAGATGTTCTATGCTAAGAGCAATTTCACTTTTCTCACAGCAATCATACAAGTAGATAAGCAAAATGCAGATAGAACATATAAGCAGATCTTACAGAAGACAAATCAGAAACAAGAAAAATGTATGTGTTTGTTTCGGCGGTCAACAGGATGCTTCAACCAGCAAAGTCTCCTTTGGTCAGCCAGCCCAGCATGTGTCACAACAACCCTCCAACCAGTAGATGAGTCAACCCAAGTCAGTTCTACAAAAGTCAACGCTGTCCTGAAAAGTCAACGCAGGGGCAGCAAGCTAAAAGTCAACGCAGCAGCAAAACGGTCAACCCTTTGACCTCGATTTTTGTGCCAGGTAGTATGGCCTTCAAAAATCGAACCTCCCACAAGTTTTCAGCTTGTTTGGACCAAGCGTTGACCAAAGTCAACGCTGGTCAAACTTCTGCGAAACCCTAGCAGCAGAAAAATCCTCTTCGTCCTTCCCACGTGTGGCTGAAATTCGTCCTCCAGGTAGCTCGTACTTTTTAGGATGAGAGAGGAAGATGTGAGTTTTTTTTTGTGATCCAATTCTCTCCAACTTTTCCTGTATATATATATCCATCAATGAGGGTGTGTGACACATCTGTTGGGCATGTGAGCCTACATTACAAAACTGGCTGACCTTTGCACATATAATTTATTAAGAATAATAAATTCAAAATATAAGTTCTGCTCATCGGATTAAGACTATTTTTATATGGATTTTACACCTCTCAGAAAGAGGAATCCAACAAAAATATTAGCCTCTTAATCTGAGCATCAGAACATGGAGTTTGGACCTAGTTGTCCAAATTTAACACTCCCTCTCAACTAGGGAGAACTCCATCTATTAGTGCAATTAACATCGTGAGTCATCCCGCCGAAACTTGCTTTGCTGGCTTCTTTATTTCAGAACAGAAGTGGGTCAGTCACAAAGACATCATTCCCCGACTGACATAATCAGTCCAGAGGTCCCAGACCTCACAAATCTTGATCCCAGATCAAGTGGTTGGACCATGCCATCCTAGATAGAGAGTACGGCAATCTCTGATGCGTCCATCAGTCTTTGCTAATAGTCTCTAGCTTTTCCACACCTCATTGGCCAAATGAGAGGTACTACGGGGCACAGATTAAATGAGTGGCGAACCAGCTCAATAATCACAAGGGTGGGGCAGAAGCATTATGAGTGCTTATAGCTCCGAGAAGCTATCCCCAAAGCCCCCCAGAGCTCCCAGAGCTCATTGTCCAACAGGACCCACATCATAGGGTCTTTCCACGACACCAAGACTCTCACGGAAGGTTAGGAACTTGACCTTCCCTAGGGGCTTAGTGAGAATATCCGCGACCTGCTCATCAGTTCCTATATGATCGAGCCTTACGGCGCCTCGCTGTACCATATCCCGGATAAAGTGGTACCTGATATCAATATGCTTGGATCGGTCGTGGAACACAGGATTCTCAGTCATACGAATCCCACTCTGATTATCACAGAGTATTACAGTGGTATCTAGCACATGTTGGAACAGCTCACTAAAGAGCTTCCTCAACCAAACTGCTTCACAACAGGCCATACTAGCAGCAATGTATTCGGCCTCCGCGGTGCTCAAAGCCACCGACTTCTGCTTCCTGCTCATCCATGAGATCGAAGCAGAACCAAGATTGAAACAACATCCAGATGTGCTCTTACGATCCACCACACTGCCAGCCCAATCGACATCAGTATATCCCCGGAGTATCACACTCCCGGCAGTGTATCTCAGCCCATGGTTTATCGTGCCCCGAAGATATCTCAAAAGATTCTTGGCACCAACCCAGTGAAAATGATGAGGCTCAACCATCTGTTGACTCAAAGTATTCACTGCAAAACATATGTCTGGACGGGTGTTCACTAAGAACATCAAAGCTCCTATGAGTTGACGATACTCAGTAGGATTGGCCAAGATAGGCCCTGCAGCGCTGCCACTCAACTTCTTAAAGTTGAGTTCCATTGGTGTCGACACGGACTTACAGTCCACCATCCCAAATCTTTCCAGAAGCTTCACAATATACTTTCCTTGAGAAAGGAAAATCTCTCCAGGTCTCTGCCAGACCTCCAGGCCTAGGGAATAGTGCATCAGTCCTAGGTCTTTCATCTCGAACTCAGCAGCAAGCTCCCTCTTACATTGATGAATGAGAGGGTCATCACCTGTCAGGAAGAGGTCGTCCACATACAGCACTAGAATGAGAGGCTTTCCTTCCTCAACCTTAAAGTAAAGGTTTGGATCAGCATTGCTTCGAGTGAAGCCCAGCTTCATCAAGTAACTATCCATCCTCTCATACCAAGCTCTGGGTGCTTGCTTTAACCCATAGAGGGCTTTCTTCAACCTGCAGACATAAGTGTCTCGATCTTGAACTTCAAATCCCAGAGGTTGTTCTACATACACCTCTTCCTTTATTGCACCATGCAGAAAAGCAGTCTTGACATCCATCTGATGAAGACTCCATCCTTGCGTAGCAGCAAGGGCTATGATGGATCGGATGGTGGTATATCGAGCCACAGGTGCAAATATATCGTCATAGTCAATTCCTTCCTTTTGAGAGAAGCCACGGGCAACAAATCTTGCCTTAAACTTTTCAGCACTCCCATCAGATCCATGTTTAATCTTGTAGAGCCATTTAGCGGTGACAACAGATTTGTCCTTCGGTCTCGGGACCACATCCCAGACATCATTCTTCATAATAGTCTCATATTCTTCATGCATAGCATCCTTCCAGACTTGATGCTTGATGGCTTCTTCAAAAGATCCAGGTTCAGATTGTATAATAGTACTCATGGCAGCTAGATACCCTTGGTATCTACACGGCTTCTTGCTTTCTCGGAATGTTCCCCTTGGGGCAGCATGACCCTCAGCATCTTCGAGGGTGTCCCTGAGCCATGATGGCCTCTTTCCTAGAGAAGGGGAAAGATCAATAGGGTCCATTGGCTCTTCAACATCAGGCATAGTCTCATCCTGGGGTTCTTCCAGATTTCCAGGTCTTTCTTCATGGTTTTCTTCAGATCTAGGAAGATCTACTACTTTCTTCAGGGAAGCATCTTCGTCAAAAGTGACATCATGGCTTATCTCTACTTCCCTTTGACCAGGTACATAGACTCTATATGCCTTAGAAGTCTCACTATAGCCCACAAACATTCCTTTCTTCCCAGTAGCATCCAGCTTACTTCTCTTTTCTTTCGGCACATGAAAATAGACAGGACATCCAAAAATTCTAAAATGTGAGACATCAGGTTTCTTACCAGAGAAAACCTCTTCGGGAGTTTTGGAGTCCAAAGCGGAATGAGGGCATCGGTTTTGAATGTACACAGCAGTATTTGCAGCTTCTCCCCACAGAAACTTTGGAAGACCCTGGTCACATAGCATGGCACGGGCAGCTTCCACAATAGTCCTATTCTTGCGTTCAGCAACACCATTCTGCTCAGGAGTATATGCAGTGGTAGTCTCCCTCTTAATGCCAGCTTCTCTGCAAAAGTCTTTGAACTCATTTGACTCATATTCAGTGCCATTGTCAGTCCTCAAAATCTTGATCTTCTTTCCGGTCATATTTTCCACCAAGGCTTTGAAGGTACGGAACCACATGAAAGCCTCATCCTTCTTCTTCAAGAAGTATATCCAGGTTTTGCGAGAGAAGTCATCAGTAAATGTCATATAGTAAGAACATCCCCCCAGGGATGTTACAGGCAACATACCGGAAAGATCAGAATGGACCAGTTGCAATATCTCAGATGTCTTTGTGACACTTGAGGGGAAAGGTCCCCTTGTATGTTTTCCTTCAGCACAGCCCTTACATACACCTTTATGATTATTTCCAAAATCAGGCATCCCTGTCACCACCTTCCTTGTTTCGGGAAGAGCCTTGTAATGAAGGTGTCCAAATCTTCGGTGCCATAGTTCGGTTTGACGGATAGTATCACAAGTCATAGCTCCCAACAGACTCCCTCCAACCTGGTAGAGTGTACCAACTCTAAAACCAATTGAGATAGCTTCCTTGAAGCTCTTCTTCCACATGAGTACCTTTCCATCAGAGAAAGTTACATTGAATCCTTTGTCTTCCATGGCAGATACAGACACAAGGTTCTTCTTCAATTTGGGTACATAGAGTACATCTTGTAGATGGAGGACTTGTCCTTGAGACAAGTGGAGGGTCACAGTCCGGGTCCCTTTCACAGGATAAGTGGCATTATCCCCAAGGGTAATTTCTAGATTAGTATCCCTTTCAACCATGTCAGAAAGTGCTTCCTTGAATCCGGTGATGTGTCTTGAGGCACCACTATCGATTAGCCAGACATCCATAGTGTCGGGCGGAGATGCAGCTGAGAGAGCAGATATTAGAATATACTCATTTCTTTTATCAACAACATTAGACTCCTCATACCTGGTATTTCTGGTCCTTTTAGAAGGTGGATGGTTTCCTTCAAAGTGAGCCTTCCTCTTTCCTTTGGATTTGTCATTTCTTTGATTCCCATTCCTTCGGTTGTTGTTGTTGTCGTCACTATCGGGAGAATTCTTCTGGAAGGGGCATTCTCTAGCATAGTGTCCAGTCCTATGGCAGGTGAAACATTTACCCTTCTTCTTTTGAGTCTTAGTCCTTCCTTTGTCCTTGGAACCACCAGAGTTCTTCTTTCGGGAATGAGCAACATAGGCAGCATTTCTTTCATTATCAAATTCCTTCATCCTTGTTTCTTCTTGCATACATCTAGACAGAAGCTCATCAAAGTTAGGGATGGTATTATTGTTGAGAATGGTAGTTGTGAATACTTGCCATTCATATGGAAGTCCTCCAAATGCGGTGAGAACCATCTCACGATCAGCTATTGTCTCCCCAATAGCTAGCAGATTGTTCCTGGTTTCGGTCAACTTCATAAAGAAAGTTTGAATAGACTCGTCTCGGCCCTTCTTCATATTCTTCAACTTGTTCTTGAGGAATAGCACTTGGTTCACATTGTTTACTCGGAACATAAGTATCAGTTTGTCATACATCTCCTTGGATGTGCCTAGTTCAGATATGTAGGCAACCAGACTCTTATTTATGGATTCCCTGATCAGCAGTTTTGCTCTGATTTCTCCCTTCTTATACTTGTGTTTAACAGCAGCAGAGGCATTTGATGGAGGTTCTTGAATCTTCCCTGTCACATGATCTAGGAGATCATGATCTTCTAATTTGAGATCTAATAACATCTTCCAGGCATGGAAGTCATCACTTCCAGTCAGCTTGTCATTCTCCCTGAATTCAAGCTTAGAGGAATCCATTTCCTTCGATGATGATTGCTATAGATAGAGTTTGTCTTCACCTCAGCTCTGATACCATGTAAAGTTTTGTAGATGTTCTATGCTAAGAGCAATTTCACTTTTCTCACAGCAATCATACAAGTAGATAAGCAAAATGCAGATAGAACATATAAGCAGATCTTACAGAAGACAAATTAGAAACAAGAAAAATGTATGTGTTTGTTTCGGCGGTCAATAGGATGCTTCAACCAGCAAAGTCTCCTTTGGTCAGCCAGCCCAGCATGTGTCACAACAACCCTCCAACCAGTAGATGAGTCAACCCAAGTCAGTTCTACAAAAGTCAACGCTGTCCTGAAAAGTCAACGCAGGGGCAGCAAGCTAAAAGTCAACGCAGCAGCAAAACGGTCAACCCTTTGACCTCGATTTTTGTGCCAGGTAGTATGGCCTTCAAAAATCGAACCTCCCACAAGTTTTCAGCTTGTTTGGGACCAAGCGTTGACCAAAGTCAACGCTGGTCAAACTTCTGCGAAACCCTAGCAGCAGAAACCCTAGCAGCAGAAAAATCCTCTTCGTCCTTCCCACGTGTGGCTGAAATTCGTCCTCCAGGTAGCTCGTACTTTTTTAGGATGAGAGAGGAAGATGTGAGTTTTTTTTTGTGATCCAATTCTCTCCAACTTTTCCTGTATATATATATCCATCAATGAGGGTGTGTGACACATCTGTTGGGCATGTGAGCCTACATTACAAAACTGGCTGACCTTTGCACATATAATTTATTAAGAATAATAAATTCAAAATATAAGTTCTGCTCATCGGATTAAGACTATTTTTATATGGATTTTACACCTCTCAGAAAGAGGAATCCAACAAAAATATTAGCCTCTTAATCTGAGCATCAGAACATGGAGTTTGGACCTAGTTGTCCAAATTTAACAAATATAAACCGAACCGAACCACCTCAGATAAGGAAATGGCAGCCTATATTTTTGTTTTAAATCGAAAGCTGTCTTTGTGATACAAACAGGTCCTGAATTTGAATAAGATGGCAGAAGTCAGGATTCTGCACTCAAGCTTCCTGTGAATTTATTATGAATAAGCTTCCTGATTTGGGCACATGTTTGTTTGGGAAACTGGACTATAGTCTATGGTTAGACTTAGAACTTAGAACAGCTCCAAATAAGGCTACATATCCCCAGAAGTAAGGTGCTAATCAGACAGATCTTGTATAAGGAAGAACGAAGTAATTGAAGGATGGTGTGAAGACTGGTTAAGGGTTGATCTGGTGTCCTAAAATACAGAACAAATGTGCTCAGGCCTTGGTGCAGACAGCTGGAAGGAGGAGCCTTCAAGAGCTACAATAACTTGTCTCTTATGTTAATTGGTTGCTAGGTGATGCATGTTTAAGAATTTGAGACAACAGTGTGAAGTTGTGAACTTTGAAGCCCTGGCCCCTAAGTACTCTGGAGTCTGGACAAGGAATACATTTGACACAGTTAAGTGGGAATTCCTTGATGCCCCAAGTTGTGTGACAAAAGAGCAGCCTTGTCACTGTGGAAGGCTGGAAGCCTGTGGTGGGTTCTTTATTCTGGATATTTTGATGAATCCTAGGTAACTCCCTTATATCTCCTTTTCCAAGACTTGATAATTCACAAATCAGTTTTTGGGTTTAAATAATTGTGTCAATTTTCAAGGAAAAGGAAGTTTAAATAAATCATGTCAAAACGTGGCTGGCTGATAGGTGAATGTTATGCTGGGAATGTCAATAGAATGAACGCTTTTTTGAGAATCTGTAGTTTTTTATTTTTTATTTAATAGTAATGAAAATTCAAAGAAAGTTGAGGTGTAAACAATTTATATATCTTCGTCTTATTCTTCTGTTTGTGATTTGACTAATGCAATCTCACTCCTAATTCTGAATATGCAGCAAAGCTACACGGGGTTAACTTACAAAGAAGGGCAGCCCTAGAAGACCCTATAACTTATCAACCATCCGGGTGAAAAACTTGAGAAAACATAAAAAAAACAATAAATGTAAATGAAATGCATGGTTTGGACTTTAATCTGTTGAAGCCTGAAGGTCAATACTGAATAACTCCGACACCAGTAAGAACTGGGTGACCCGTGGGCCATGACTCGTGAGTCACCATTGATAAATTGTTACAAAGTTAATGGCTCAAATAGAGGTTTCTGGATGGCGAGAAATTTTAAACAGGTGTAGTTGAGCAACGATTATATGTTGCTTATAGACTAACAGCATCTCTGGCTTCGAATAAATTTACCATAAAAATTAAAACGATTGCAGGTAAATACTCACGCGGCAGTGGGCACGCCTGTGGTAAATTTCCAGCTGTAGACTCACGCGCCAGTGGGCACGCCTGCAGTTTTCTCGGCCTGGTAAACAGTGAACACAAGCCCTTACAAGTTACGATCGTGACTGGAGACTGGAGTATGGCGTCTGCTCAGTGCTGAGTGACGAGTCTGGACCGCCGGCGCCAATGAAACAATGAAACCCAGGTCCCAAACAGGAACAATAAAACCCGCGGGCGCGCGGAAAAAAAAAAAAAAAAAAAAAAAAAAAAAAAAAAAAAAAAAAAAAAAAAAAAAAAAAAAAAAACGAATTTAATGAACTGTAGGCGAATTTCAACGATTTTAAACGAATTTCATGCGATTTTATTCGACCGAAAATCAAATTCGACTTGAAATTCGAGTTCATCGAATTTAATGGCGAACTCGAACGAATATGTTCGTTTGCCCTTGAAAATCGCCGAATTTCGAATTTAATGGTTCAAATTCGGCGAATCTGGTGACTTAGGCTGCAACCTCTAAGAGTAGCAACACAAGTATACATGGGTCAAGAGGCCTTCAAACAATGGTTTTTCTTGTGTCACAATGCAACCCTAGTTTGCTGTAGCAGTCCGAGTGGTTTGAGAATCTTGTGGAAGTGCCCAAGGTGTCTTGAAAGTCAAGGAAGGGACAGTAAGGTAGCAGAAAGATTGCACAAGGGAAACAATGGTTTTGGAGTAGTGGTTTAGGGTTGTTGTGAGCCCTAATCAGTCTTGTGAATGCATGGAAATTGAGGGCAAGAGGGCAGCAACAGTGTGGTTGCACATGGTCTCTTGGTGATGGTTGGATGCTTGTTGGATGGGTGTCCTAGGATAGGACAATTTGTGGAGTCTGTTAGCAACCAAGAGGAAGGGTGACCCTAGTGTGAGGATGCCCTAACCAGGAGTAGATGCTACAGCAAGGATTGGTCACTCGTGGTCTGTTGGAGGGCAGTGTGAGAGTGGACCAAATGTGGACAGTGGATTGGGCATTATGGTCTGTTGGAGGGTAGTGTGAGAGTGGACCAAGTGTGGACAGTGGATTGGGCATTTATGGTTTGTTGGAGGGCAGTGTGATAGTGCCCTAGTTGGAGCTCGATTGCAACACTTTGATCGACAAAAGTTGTTGCTAGGGTGGTAAATGTTGAGCTCTAGGGTCTGATCAACCAGGAGTAGTTTTGAGTGGCCTCAGACATGCACGTGGAGAAGGACATCTACAACAAAGTATGGGCAATCCTCCTTGCCCGTGTTCATTGTGGGAGATGGACATCTTGCAGTGATAGGTGGCAGCCCTCCGTGCCCTATGTTAGTCTTCATTGGAGTAGTGCAGGAAGTTTATAGTGGGCCAAAGTCCTTGAGTAACTGAGGAGCAACAATGGGCATACGAGAGTTGTTCACAAATGCAGTTATGAACAACTCGACAGGAGTATCAATGTGTTGACGGACGAACGATCAACGAGAGAGAAGATGGTTGAGACAAGATTCAGTGGTCAAATGGACTTGGAGAATTGATAGAGGCAGATGCTGCAGATGGAGAGCCAAAGGACAGGGCAAATGTGTACAGGGTACGACCAAGGCATCTGTGAGGAGCTCTACCTCAGCTAGACGGTCAGAGTATCTTGTATTCGGTAGATTGGTGGTCATCACGACAGACACCAAGCCCTAGTTTTGTATCTTGTATCAGTGGATGTATGAGGGCCATTATCCCCGGTACGAGAGCCCTAGACTGTTGTATTATTTAGTTTGATTAATATAACGAAGTTGGGTTGAAAAATTGTAAAAAGTTGTCTATATTTGTGCACATGTGATTTACTGCTATTTATATTCCATTGTAATATGTTGTGATACTTGGTTTGGTAGTGTCAATGATTTAAGATTCTATCCTAGACACCAGTATCATGGAAAAAAAACAGTGACAAGTGGTCCCTCAAGAAACATCCAATGGTATCTATGTGAAACCACCTGAAACATATTCTCAAGATCAAGTGAGATCAACATCATCAGAGATAGAAACCATTAAAGTATTAGAGTGGACCATATTGAATGTTGGGGGCCCAAAAAATACTTCACACAATCATTGCCTTTGAATGCCTTTCTAGCTAATGATTTGTAAGTAAGTTACCACATTCATGTTAGGGATGATTATGTAGTTAGCCCTATTAGGTGCTTCCAACCGCTAAGGGGAGGGACATTTCCTAGGTAAGCCCATCAATCCATAGATGCATATGATACATGTGGTCATAGAATGGGAAAGACTTCAAGGAAGATGGTCACAACCTTGGTCCAAGCTGAAGGAGGTCCAACATTTTGAGTACAATGATGCTAAGAGGGAGAAATAATGGAAGCATGACTTACCCCTTTTCTTGGCTTGCTTTTTCCACCCCTCTAGTGCACTTTTTACTTAAATGACTTGTCTTTATTTCTTGCATAGCTTAGGTGACCTAGCTTGCTATATGCTTTTCCATTACCCCTTAAAGATGTAGTAGTTTATTGCTCATTGCAGTTGGGACATTCATAAGTTCCTTTATTTAGCTGGAGTATGTAATGCTTATGAATTGGGTGATGGCTAATGAGTGGGGTAGAGATTGTGCTAGGTTTGTGCCCACGTTCTTGTTACATGTCCAATCCATCTTTTGCATTTTCATTTTCTTTTCATTTTGTGGCTTCATATGGTTTTATCTTTCTTTCAGCTACATCAACCTCTTAGAGCAAATTTTTTGGGCCTTGACTCAAAGATGAGGATATAGGGTGCTAGTCCTAATGACCAATGACAATTAACCCAAAGAATGGAAGTGGATATAATGGAGAAATGGAAGGTGGTAAGTATGGATTACCTTGGGCACGCTATATCAATCAATGCCTCCTATTAGTGCCTCTCTTAATAGTGGAAGAAAGGGGCCTCAGGGGAGGTCACACTGGACTAGGGGCAAAGAATAATATCCTAGGTGAAGTATGGGAACAAGGGTACAATCAAGAGCGGTCAATCATCCAGTTTGGCCTATGATCCATATTAGTATGCCCCAAACATTAAATGAAAGCACATGATTACATAAATGGTTAGTGTACCTTTTGATAGATGACCCACCTTCCTTCAAGAAGTATGCTAGATGGGAGAGAGCACTGATTGGAGCATAGGTGTATAGATTTGAAGTAAGGCTAGCTGTGGATCATCATAGGGTTGTTGGCTAGTTAGTTGACCAATGGGGAGATATTTTCTCATAGGGGTTACCCACTTTTGGTGGATAACCATACCATTTAACCACTCAACTCTCTCGTACCTTTATAATTGGTTATAGATGGCTCTTGAATTTCATCATTAGGGAACATACTCTCTATGTAATGGATACCTTCCATCACTTCATCATTGATATTGAATGCCGTATCATAAAAGACAGCTAGGTTGAGAAAGTACCCAATGGCATGCAATGCTTAGTGAAGCTGATGTTGTCACTTGGGATTGTTAGTTTCCCAAATAGGCATGTAATTCTTCTTCTTGCCCCTACATGTGGATTGAATCTTTATCCTATCCATGGCCTCGTATATGTTACCCAATTGTGTCTTTTCTCCATCAACCAGCCAAAGGATCTTAAACAATGGCTTTGATTTGGAAAACAACCCATTTACTTCCCTCCATAAAGCCCCATTAAATACAAGATTTGCCACCTTTATGTCTTGAATGGTTCTACTGTATCTTGATTTTGTTGACTCACCACCCACAAACATTCGCATAAGCTTCAAAGTTTTGGGCACAATTGGTGTCAAACATAGAAAATTTGTGGGCCAACTGTTTCCTTGTTTTCAACATGTTTTTCTTTGAGGATTCATGAGTGATTGTATATGTACCTTGTCATGGGCTTTACCTTGCCTATAACAAGTTGAATTCATTCAATTTTGCCAGTCTCTTCCAGCATTGAGTACAAACAATTGGCTGCATAAGGTGTCCATCAAAAACTACCTGCTGCTGCAGAGTTAGCAACATTATCCATGGTGGTTTGAAGCACATTGTCCACCCCCAGCCTCCTACACAGCTGACTCAAATAGGTCACCCAATATTGAGGCACTCTTAACGTGGGAAGAAGCTTTTATAGATTTAAGGAACAATATTCTCAGACAAGAAACAAGGATATTTAATATGGTTGTATTCCTTCCATCAGTCCACTCATCAGACATACTTATGCAACCTGTATGTGCCTGGGAAACATGCTGCTCAACAAGAACTAGTTGCACATCCTCGACAGGCTTGGTCAAATTTTATCCCTAGGAGCCTCAGAATTAGGGGCTTCTAAACCAGCACCACACAGATCATCTATCCTAGCTCTCCAGGAAGGGGATCTATGGCATGAATGGTATATATGAGTAGTACCAAAAGTTGCATATGGCTTTATATTTCTTCTCATGAAGAATTTGTCTCCATTTTTTGCTCTCCAAGATGACTTGAGAACCAGGTTGGTTACAAGAAGCAAAACTTCTGGTACAGTAGACACTGAGGCTATGGCTTTATATGCCTTCTCATGAAGCATTTGCCTCCATTTTGTTCTCTTTAAGGTGGTTTGAGAACTGGCTTGGCTACAATGAGCAAAATATCTGGTACAGTAGAGCCCGAGGCCAAGAGGGTGTGGATGTGGCACCTAAATCATATGGTGATGAAGCATGTGGAGTTGGACCACCATCTACAGTAGGTTTATTATTGCTTTCAGTAACAGAAGAACTCACCTCCTATCTTTGCTGCCAATTTTCTTCTCTTAGCTTTATTTTTTATGGCATCCAGATTGGCACTGCATTTATTTTTTTATGGCATCCAGATTAGCATTGCATTGATGCAGTGCATCCCCAGTTACTTTGCCACAGGGGAGTACATTTTGATTTTGGCAATGTAGTACTTGAGAGAGTACACTTCCCCAGTCATTGGTTTATTAAAAAGCTTGCATTCAATCTCTTCTGCACCAAGGTCCTTGCAATATTGCCAAGCAGTCTCTTTAGTTGACCATTTTGCAGATTTTCGGAGACATTTGTGGTGTGCTAGAAAAAAACCATAAAAATATCAGGTGCTTATACTTCAAATACTACTTATAGTGCAATGCCCTAGCTCCTCTTATTTATCTTGCAAAAAAATGGAGACCCAACACTTCCATTGTCTTTGTTTGGCTCAACATTTCTTGGGAGTCCAAATATGTGCAAATCCTCAAAAGCTCTCCAGAAATCTCCTCGAAATACTGTCAAGACTTAAAACTCTTGGACAGCAGCAAACTTGTGGTTACAACAAATGCACAACATGAAGGAGTGAAAAAATGAGGAAAAATCACCAAGTTTTGAGGTTAAAAACGGATATTGTGTTTTTGAAATAGGGATGCTGTGGAAACATGACACCCCAAATTTTGGAAACACGGTATAGAAGAAATACAAAAAACAAATATTTCAGAAAAAATAGATTTAAACAGCAATGCTTTAATTTGCAAGAAAATAAGAATGATACACATAAATGACAATTTTGTAGGACATCCATGTCTATGTGACCTCCCATTGATTATTACACTATGCAAAATCCAAAATTGGCCTTTAAATATGAGGCTATATATGCCAAAATATAACATAAGCTAAAACTTAATAGGTATCTCACATCTTCATCCTCATTGACAAAAGTAGAACAAAATGCGTGTTCAGCAGTGGATGTGGAATGGAAGAAGTGTTTCCAGTTTAATGGTCATCGATAGCAGCGAGAGAAAGGTCCAAGTCAGAAGGTAACAAATGCATGTCCAGTCGTGGATCTTGGAATGGAAGAAGTGTTTCAAGGTTCATGATCATCAATAGCAGCAAGAGAGGTCCAAGCCAGAGGATTTGGGTCCCACATCCTACTCTTTATGAGGCCCACAAGTAAAAAGCTTGTTGCTGCTGTAGGAAACCCTTGCTCTTAACGAAAGCGTGAGGAATGAATGAAAGGAGGTTTCTCATAGGAAATGAGGGGTTGTTAAGGTTTCTAAATATTTATTTTCTTCTTTTTATTCCAACTGAATGTAAAAAATAATCAACTTATTTTAGGAATGAATTAGAGGTTAAATCGTTGTTAGTTTCATGCATTACTCATTTCCAATCTTTATGTGGGTCCCACATTTTTCCTTGGCACTTGAGTGGGCCTGAAACACTAGGAAATCATGCTGAAACGTGGCCTTTATAGGGTGAAATGTGACAGAAACTTCCAAAACGTTTCAGGCCGCATTTCCATTTGGAAATGCAGCCTGAAATGCCTCAGGCTGTTTCCATGCATTTCGAAATGCACTATTGGCATCCAAAATGTCTTGGGCTTCAAAACACTGGAGTGGGGCCATTTCCTGCAACATAGGTTAAAAACATGAAAAAGGTGTCTGAGTAAAACAGCTGGGACTCCTGAGTTTTCTGCAGATTCAGGAAGTACTTTGAGTCATATTGGCCAGCCCCAAGTTTGACTGAATAAAACACAAATTTGCTAAAAAAAACAGACTTAACTCTTTTTTGTCTGGAGTAGAGTCTGACTCCGGAATACTCTCAAGCAGAAAGAGTTTTCTTTCACTGGTCGGCAATGCCTTAGAGACTGTACGTTCAGTATCAAGCCTGCAAAGTCCCTCTTCCAGAGTTCCTGTAGAAACCACTAACTCTTTGTTATTTTTGATGAAGACTTCCTCATTATAAATTCCACTTTCATGTCTTTCTTAATCATTTTGCTCACAGAGGTTAACTTTTGATTCATGCCAGGCATATAATGGGCATTTGTGATCTTGCTAACATTGCCATCTTGAAATGTTAAGGCAACACTTCCTTGTCCTTCAACCTTTAGTGTCCTTTTGTCTCCAAATGTGACAATTGAAGGTTGAATTCCCTCTATCAAGATCAGAAAACCACTCCTTGCGATAAGTTATATGTTTGGTCACATCAGTTTATATAGCAGAAATCTGATTTAGTGTCCTCTTTGGTCCCTTAGAAAACAGAGTTTTTCTTGCCATGGTCCTCTTCTTCTGAAAAATGTTTGTGTGGCTTTGTTTTGTGCCATGTCTCTTCTTTTCTTGGAAATCTCCAAATACATCTAGGTTTTCCTCAATAATGGCATTGCTTTTGAGAAGATTGCTTTTGCTGATTTCTTCACCTAATTGTTATTAATAATTATTTTTCTTCTGTTTGTTCATCTTGCCTTTGCCCTTTGATTTTGGTCCAAGTGCATGCCATTGTTCTCCTTTTCTTTGATTTGCAAATCCAGATCCTAATCCAAATTGGATCATTATATTATTTGTGATCCTCTTGAGGGTTTTATAGCGGAAAATTGGAAGAATCAGCTCACAAGATCATTTTTACCAGCTGGTCCTAGTTTAGCGAATTGGGGTCTGATACCTTCCAGAAGCAGTTTGTGGCATTAAATGGCAGTTTTTTGGGGCAAAACTTTGTATCTTAAGTGAAGCACTGCCTAGAACTATTCTACACATAGATACCTTTTCAATGGTGCAAGAATCACCTCAATCAGAGTCGTATGCAAAAGCTATGTCTCCGTGAAGTTGACATTTCTGTTTTACTACTGTGATTCGAGAGGATGCCATGTCAGCTCCCATTATTCATGGAAAAGGGGCTAGCCACGTGATCATGTTGAAAAAGACTCTAGAAGAGTCAATATTGTAGTTCTAGTTAAGTGTTGACGGAGTCAAACTTAACTGCTAGTAGGCTGTCAGGTTGTCTTATAACTACTGGGAGGGAAAGGGGTGTTGGGAAATCAATGCTAGTAGAATTAGGGTTAGATTTCTCTTCCTTGATAATTACTTGTGAATTATGTTGGCTTCTTTTATTTCTTTATTATATTATCTTTCATCAAGCAATTACCAAATTATGTGTATGAAGATCACAAGAACAAGAGACATAAGAAGTAGGCACTTTGCCAGGGAAGAACCCCTATCTAGGGGGAAACCCAGTCAAACTTCTTCCTTTGGTAGTTAAGACGAGATAATCCTGACTCCTCAACCTAGACATAGACCTCCTCCAACCACCAAGTCAGCCCTTCCTTCAGCAACTTCGATCTAGATCTTCGACCTTGCGGCAACAACACTTCGACCCAACAAATCTCGAATTTCGACCTTCCCAACAGCAGAACTTCGACCCAACACATTCAGAATTTCGTCCTTCCTAAGGCAGCAGAACTTCGACCCACACAATTCAGAATTTCGTCCTTCCCAGCAGCAGAACTTCGACCCAACACATTCAGAATTTCGTCCTTCCTAGCAGCAAAACTTTGACCCAACAAATTTAGAATTTCGTCTTTCCAAGCAGCAAAACTTTGACTTAGCAAATTGC